>CM050219.1:26140000-26175000 GCA_027475355.1 Coilia nasus
TTGGCCAAGTACACTTACGTACACAAGGAATTTCACTCCGGTAGATGTTAGCTCTCTATAAACCCAACATATTACAAGTAGTAGTATACATATGATGCAATACACATGCTGCAATGCAATAAATACAATAGACAAATTCTTCACTTGGTGTCGGTGAAGTTAAAAGGCATAATACCTCAGAATGAAATCAATAATCAATGATGCATGCAAGGGTGTGATTATTTTTCCAGCTGGCAAGATGCATCTGTAAGAGGCTTGCTTTTTATACGCCTTCGGTTCATGTCACGGACTTGTAAATTCAGCCATCGCCCACTTTGCCGTCCGTGTGGGGAGGGCTATAAGTAGGTGGAGAATGGGAACATGAGTATTTGTTATCCTCCTTATTTATCTGCCCCTTTCTCACTTTCTATTTTTACGGTGGGAGGCCGGAACGGCGGAGGAATATCTGTGCAGGCTCCTTTGAGTGCTTCCTTAATGGGAGCACCACGTTTAATTTGGGCTACATGCACAGAAACCATAGCCTGGTAAACCCGCCCCTCGTACTTCATTTCATTTCGTGCAGAGGGTCTGGAACAGAGACCATCAGAAACAATTTGCTGGAGGCGTGGACTCTGCTGAAGTTTTTAAAAAGTGCATCTGCCTTTACCCAATCGCTAACGCCTGGTCTTCACATATGCAATTAGCCTACCTACGCACTACAATTTAAATGTAGCACACAAGGTCAACGTCACAGCTAACGAACACACCCTCTGTTCGCTGATTGGAGCGGTCGTGCTGGAAGTCCACAAATGCTCCCCAAGAGCGTCCGGTCCAGAAATGAAATGAAGTACGAGGGGCGGGTTTACCAGGCTACAGAAGCCATACCTATCAGATCACACTGTCTTACCCTAATCATCCACTAACTGCACTCCTTTTCATTTAGGTTACATGCACAGAAGCCATACCTATCAGATCACACTGTCTTACCCTAATCATCCACTAATTGGTCAATTTATCTATCTGTCTTTCTGACCATTCAGTTATCTTTCTTCCAGTCTATGCCTATCTTCCCTTATTACCTCCGCCAGCGGAGGTTATGTAATCATGGGCATTTGTTTGTTTGTTTGTTAGCAACATAACTAAAAAAGTCATGGTTTTTTATTTTGATGAAAGTTTCAGAGTAGGTCAAAAATGGGCTAACTTAAAAGTGGTGATCTGAGCTGCTCTAGTGGAGGTCTGTGCTCTCTGGGTGCTTTTCTAGTTCTAGTTCTAGTTTCTAGTTCTAGTTTCTAGTTCTAGGAGGTCTGTGCTCTCTGAGTGCTTTTCTAGTTCTTCCTCTTCTTTTCTGTCTCTTTGTATGAATCCTCTTCCCTCGTGCAGGCCCTCTTCTACTTCCCGTACCCCCTTGCTGTCCTCTTTCCTGCACTTGTCCTGCTTTCTCCCTCTCCCCCTCTCCTTCTCTCCTCTCCTTCTCTTCTCCCTCCATACTCTTCTCAAGCCCTCTCGTTTCCTCCTCTCCCTCTCTCCCTCTCTGTCCACTCACCAAGTCCTCTCAGCCCAAGCTCCACATAAACCAATTCCTTCTCCTCCTTTCATCTCCCCTCCTCTCCGCTCCTCTCCTCTCCTCCACTCTCCTCTCCTATTGTTCTTCTCAGCCCTCAGAGGATGTGTGTGTGTGTGTGTGTGTGTGTGTGTGTGTGTGTGTGTGTGTGTGTGTGTGTGTGTGTGTGTGTGTTTGGGGGGGGGTTGCAGAACTGGACACCCTCTTCAGACCCACCCTGAGCAGTTTACAGATACAGATAGAGCCACCTTTGGGCTTTCTCCCGACACCTCACCGCCAACGCAAAACAGTCTCGGTGGAGATGCCAATGGAAAGAGCACTCCAGCAGCCCCAGAACCCAGAACCCTCTTCCTCTCTGGTACCGCTCCAGATAACTTTGTTTTCCCCCTCGGGGAGCAATATATGTCGGAGAGAGAGCTGGAGAACGAGAGCGAGAAAGAGAGAGGCGAAGAGAGACAGAGAGAGGGAATGAGAGCGAGACAGAGAGAGAGAGAGCGAGAGAGAGAGAGATGGAGAAAGAGAGAGAGGGGAAAAGAGACAGAGAGGCAAAGAGAGCGAGAGAGAGAGGGAGAGGGAGAGATCGTAAGAGAGAAACAGAGAGAGAGAGGGAAAGAGAGAAAGTAGAGAGAGTGCCTCGGAGAGGTTGTCACCTGATGCGCCATTATAATATCTCCATTTGAGAGGGAGACGCCTGCTGATAAGGTTGGCAGAGAGAACGCGCCTGTGGCGATTCAATAGCCTTGGCTCTCAGCTCTGTGCACCTCTGTGCAGGCCGAACACGTACTCGCGCATGAATACACACACATACATACACATGCAACCAAATACATAGTCTAACACACACACACACACACACACACACACACACACACACACACACATAAACACACACACACACACACACACACACACACATAAACACACACATACACACACACACACACACACACAGATGCAAACAAACACACACACATTTGCACTGCTGTCCTTATGGGGACCTCCCATTGACTCCCATGATAATACAACTAAAGAATGCTAAACTGTGCCCAGATCAAACCCATCCCTAACCCTAACCTGTCAGTAAAGCAATGTTTTTGCACTTTTAGGTTTTGTCATTAGCAACAAAATAACCAACAAAAACACTGTTACATTGGCGGGAACCTCAATTTTGTCTCCAAAAACCACCTCTTATCTGATTTTCCTATCTTACAGTGGACATTTTGTTCCCACATGTATAGCAATACAAAACGCACACGCACACACACACACACACAAATGCAAATAAAATCCTTTTCCAGACATATTCACCCAGACTCACATCTATTGGATTGCTATTTAAAATTCAGATGCATGCCGACACACATTCAAACCTGCAATTATATAGGCTTACATGAATACACAATAGCAGCTGATCCACATTCTAGCTCTTCACAAACACACACACAAATACATGTACACACTCACACACAAACACACAAATACATGTACACACACACACACAGACACAAACACAAACACACACACCCATAAATATGTACACACAAACCCAAACACACACAAACAGAAACACATGCACACACACACAAACACAAACACACACGCACACGCACACAAACACACACAAACTCATGAGAAAAACAGATACATCAGATATTTTCTACACCGGCGTGTCTGCGTGTATCTTTGGCAGCAGCATGAAAAGCCCTGTGTCTCATTCCCCCTGAGACACGCCGCAGTCTGAGAGTCTGTGCCGTGGGAGCGCACAAAGACAGGTACAGCCACAGCATTGTGGGTAGTCGTAGTCTCACAGCCTTAGACAAAAGCCCTGGGAGATGCTTATTATTAGATCGTAAAAACTACAGATCAAGGCAGCTCGGCAGGAACAAAAAAAAAAAGAGCATCCTTGCCAAGCTGCACAAAGTTGTGTCCCAGAGAGAAAGCCTTTGTCCCAGGTGTACAAGGGTTAGGCAAGCGTAAAAAAAATGTTTTTGGAGGCTGTACATCCAGAAACATACGAATAATTCATCCAGCACTCATGAAAGGTCAGAATAACGATGATGGACGTTCTGGGACTAAATGACTGGTTAATTAAGAGATATCGTCAGTCTGTGGAAGGGTCATATCAATGCAAGGACATAAAATAGGCCCTCTTGGTGAACATGACATTTGCGCTAATAATGAGGCTATTACACGCCAACGTTCAAACACGACACCAGGTCAGGACCCACATAGGCTGGGATAAGGGCCACATCATCCACCAGCAATTTTTTGGGCCTTTCAGAACCATGTATGCCGCTGACATCATAGTAAAATATGAGTGTCAAGTTCAATTTACACCTTGACTATTTTTGTAGACATCCATGAGACAGCCTTTTACCCCTTTGAGACAGAATTCGATCGGAATCAATGAAACAATTTACACCGGCACTGTAGTGACTGAGTGTGTCTTCGCACGTTGGTTCTATATTCGGGGCATAAGTGCACTCGGAGGAAAAACCGTCTCCTCTCATAGTTACATCATGTCATAAAAGTTTACGGTTGTGTTGTGCTTACGTCTCACTTGCGCTGTAAGTGGGAAAACGTCTCTTTAAAGGGCAGCTCTTCACTTGGACAGTCCATCTACAGAGACTTCACAAACAGTTTGGTAAAACTTAGCTCCTGTCTGTCTACTGTTCAGTAACCAGACCCAAACCCCTAACCATGGGTATGTCCAAAACAGGAACCTAGTGACTTGCTGCCTTGCTGCCTTCACTGTCTAACAATTCATGCACTTAAGCAGGCATCAAGGTGTCGATTAAAACCTTTTTTTTTTTTTTTGGACAGTCTGGCTAGACAGCAACACAGAACGCTGTTGCCTTAACACCAACAGCTGACTTCATAGTTCCATAGAATGCTGCATGTTGAAGAAAGCTCAGAATTGGGCAAAGTGAAGGTGCCTTCGAAGGCAGGATTTATTAAGAGTCACAATAAATAAATCCAAATTGCAGAACTGTTCATTTATTCATTCTATTTTAACTCTTTATTTGTCTTTGGTCACTTGTTTTGGGCTTGTTTTTAAAGTCCCTGTCACTTTTTTTTGCTTGTGAGATCTGGCAACCCTGTCTAATATATGAGCATCTGTGTGGATAGCCTACAAGGGACTAGGCAGGTAAGGTGTGACCTTCTGTGCGTGGACTACAGCCCAGGTACTGCACATTCTCAACAGTGGTGCTCCTTAAATGAGATGCTGCTGTTGGCAGACATCTGCCCTGGCTTTGGTACAGCCGGTGAAACTGACCTCCCCCTTTCAAATCTCTCTGTGTTTACCTCCCCCCCCCACCACCCCCTCCTCTCCTCTCCTCTCCTCTCCTCTGTTTTTTTATAACACCGTTCTGCTCCTGGGCTACACACGCGTTGACAACAGGCGAGCCCAGCCAGGTTGTTCCTGCCTGCCTACCTATATCCCTTTATGGCTCACCTCGACGGAAATCTTATCTCTGGAACACAGCTGCAAGGTCGGACCCCCCGTGTCATCGCGGTGTCCTTGCGTGTGCTAAAACCGCCATTCCCGCTGCCTCTCAGACAGGGACCTGAGAGAAAAGGTTAATTTGATGCCGTGGGGGCGGAAAGCATCACAAGTAAAGGCCTCGCTGCTGATATGCTCGCCACACATAAGCACTTGTCTTTCAAACACTCAGACAGGCATTCATAGATACATGCACCTGTATGCACTAACACACACTCTCTCACATACACACTGACATAACCACAGTCACACATATGTAGATACACAGACACACAAACACACCCACACACACACTTTCAAATGCAAACCTCTGGCACTTCTATTTATTGGCCTCGTTAAACCGTGACTAATTTATAATATTTGAAGAGTCATTAAATCTGCCCGCTATCTCCCATATCCACCGCCGGTGTGGAACGCCAGTGATTCATCGCCGCCACTCGCTGCAGTATCAAGGACTTCCTGTGGGGTGACAAGCCACTTCCTCTGACAGGGCTCTGTCATCATCTCCCTCCGGCCTGGCCGCCCACTGCTTTTCATCTCCGCACCCACGGGAACAACTACCGCCGTGCGCTTTCAAAACGAGGGAGGGTGCCAGCAGTTGTTGCTGTCACACACTGCAACAAAGAGGGACTGTGAAGAGGAACTGAACACAATGCCTGACCAGGACTTTGGGCTGCTGAATAATGAGTACAGTTTGCTCTCTGAGGTGGGAACTGTTGAATACAAAAGCTCATTCTGTGTAATATAAATGCAAAACGAGAGGCTTTCTATACATAAAAAAAGATTAACACATTTAGAGGAGCTGTGTGACCTTCTATTAAATAAGTTATCTACACGTGTTTTATGTACAACTCATCTCTGAATCTGCAATGCAATTAGTTCACCATTACTAAAGTTCAAAACTAGCCCAGCTAGCACCACCACAGTACTTCTGCTCAATACTGTATTCATCTACAGTACTACTAAGGGTACTTTTCAAGGGTTTCAGATTTTTCAGCTACACATTTTAGCAACCAGTCAGTGAACACAGGAAGAGCTATATAACTTGGTGGGAGTGCTGCATTCAGACACAACATATGCTGTATCACAACAAAACGTTTGACTTATTAAAGACTGCCCAACAGTATTAGGGTTCACGCAAAGTATCCATCCACCATTCATGAGAGTATTGAAACTCTTTGCACCAAGTCAAACAAAGTGAGAAAGTCTGGTCCAACAAATTACCTCAGAAGCCCTGCGCAAAAAATCTGTACTTCAAGCAATATTTGTGGCATCTGCTTTGCCTGCGCACAAAAAGAGAGGGAAAAAAACATGGGATAGCTTTCCACTGAATCCACGTCAGCAATGAGCGGTGGGCTGCCTTTGTGTTTGCTCTGCGCACGCGGGTAAATATTTTGATGAATATTTTGCGATCTGGCCAGCCGTCTTTCCCGGCCATCTGTCGCGGGCTGAAGCCTAAGGTCAAATTCCGAGGCTGTGGCCGATGGCGCCAGCCCTCCCGTTTGCACCCCACTTTTGCCCAACTGGCCAAGCCCAGGGCAAGCGTCAAAAATGAATTTCTTTTTTTTTTGCCGAACACGGCTACATCAGGTTGCAAAAATTTGCCAAAGCTGCCAAATAGGATTATGTAAAAGCAATATGGTGTGTGCATATGTTTGCATACGTGAGAGAGAGGGAGAGAGAGTGAGAGAGAGAGAGAGAGAGAGCGAGAAAAAAATGTAAGAATGTTTGCAAAGGTGAACAGAAAAAATCAAGAATGTGTGAGAGCAAATACTGTGTGTGTGTGTGTGTGTGTGTGTGTGTGTGTGTGTGTGTGTGTGTGTGTGTGTGTGTGTGTGTGTGTGTGTGTGTGTGTGACAGAGAGAGAGAGAGAGAGAGAGAGAGAGAGAGAGAGAGAGAGAAGGTGTGTAAAGGGAATGAAACAAAACCAGAGAGAAAAGACTGCGGATGTGTTTGTGTGTTTTTCAGTGGAGAGAGAAAACCAAAGCATAAACAGTGCAAAGCACATTTCATAACACACTGTCTGCTAAGCAGTGATCTCAGGGCCGTTCACAGCAGGTGCCTCTTACTGTGTAGCTGCATGTGTGTGTGCGTGTGTGTGTGTGCGTCTGCGTGTGCGTGTGTGTGTGTGTGTGTGTGTACGCACGCACATGGATATATACTGTATGTGGGGGAAGACTGACTTCTGTTTATGGAAAAAAAATCCACAAGCTCCCCCGTTGGGAGGTAAACCTCCACTTGGATTCCCTCCACCGGGGAATGTCACACACACACACACACACACACACACACACTCCGAGAAGAGGAGGGAAGTTTAAATGGAGGAGTGTGGCAGGCAGCAGCCACAATTACAGCATGCTGCCGCTGACGGTTACTGGGGAGTCTGCACGGGGAAATGAAGTGTCCTGTCCCGGCCACTCGTCTCGGAGGGTCTTTCTGCCCCCGGGCAACTTTTGTAAGTCGCATGTCAAAGACAGAGACACAGCACAGCACAGCACAGGACACTGGCATATTCACAGTGAGACATGTGGTGTGCCTACTGTACAACATTGGCACATCTCATTTGGTCTGTCTCTGCTTGAACATACAGATGGTACTGCAGGAACAAGGAGAGCTATGATGCCCAACACCTGAAGACTGCTGTTTAGGAGGGGGTTGATGTAAAGGAAATAATGTGAAGTTAAAACTCTTTAAGTGACTCTTGTCACTTAATATTTTGGTCAAATTCAGCAAAATTGCTCCTAACAGCATCCTGACCGTCTGTCAAGTGTGTGCCCATACAAGCTTTTCACTCTGTGAGAAGAGAACAGACATGGGGCTTCGACCCGACCTTGGGCTACTACAGTAATATAACACACTGTGCATACAAAGCAAGAAATGAAAGGGCTGAAATGTAATGGGCTGTTGAGCTAAAATATCAACAACCTAACAACAATCACAATCTGCACCTTAAACTTAATTTGTTCTCCACTGGTTGTCGGATACCTTTATGCCTTCATACATCTCCACAGTATGAATAATTAGGCTAGTTATTCTGTCTAATGCAGGGGTCTTCAAAATATTTTCAGTCCAAGGACCCACTGGCTGTGAGAAATACTAACCACAAGCATGGACAACAAGATTGTGCCTCAGCGTTATAATTCAACCAAGACATAAATAAAAACTTGGGTAGGACATGACACTCCATTCAGTTTCCCTCTTTAAAAAGGAGAAGGGTGTGGGGGTGATGTGCCTCTTCTTTTCCATCAAGATATTTGTGTGCATTTTTAAGAGCTACAAGAGGGTCCTAGAGGTGGACTGTGGAGCCCTCTCTGTCCTGACTGAAATGCACAGACAGAGGCTGTGAATAGAGAAGAGAAAAAGCTTGTGGAGAGATATCTGCCTCAAACCTCCAAATCTACCACAGTTTAGGTGGTGCTGAATTCTAAGAGTTTATGGATGATTTTAAAGGGTTTAACTTAAATCCTCACGTTACACAACACGTCCCCAGTGTAAAACTGTGTGGGTGTTTGTAACACGCATTCTCAGCCACGTGACTTTCGTGACAGGCGTATCAGTGGTGAGATTTTAAAAAAGGGGTACGTGTGCAGTGAGACACAAGAGGCATTTGAGCTTTGTTGACACCTCACTCGCAAGAGCTAAGTGGCAACGCTTAAGACACAACTGTGAACCATTACGTCTCATCAAGCTGGAAGAGAGAAAGAGAAAGAGAGAAAAGCAAAGAGGGGGATGACAGAGAGAGAGAAAAAAGGGGGATGACAGAGAAAAAAAGATGGCGTGCATAACAAGATTTAACGAGATGAAATTAGATAGGATGGGATAGGAATCAATTGAGGGTGAATCTGATTAGTTTGGAGGTAAATATATGAAAAGAAAACTAATTGTGCATTTTTCCCTTGTCAATTTGTACAAATCCTGACAAAATAGTTGTTTCATTGCACGGTGAATGAACAATGAGAACAAACGAAACACGAAGGCACTCTTAAAGCGTCAATATGCTTTGTAACTAGCACTTTTGGCTCATCGTAAAATTATTGAGTGTAAACCCAATGACAATAAAGCGCAAGGCAACAGATGGGTGTCTATGTCCATTTCTTCCATTCCTTCTCTCTCTCTATCTCTCTCTCTCTCTCTCTCTCTCTCAGAAAACCGAATGCCATGGGGCTAAAGTGATGGTGATGTTTTCCAAGGCATTCAACTCAATCAAAACTCATTAAACTAAAAAAAAAACAGGAAAATCAGGATGATGAGCGGCAAATAGAAAGCTAGGTAGGGGGGGGCACAAAATCACTCTACCAAAAGGCACTCTTTATTTGTGGGATGCATTTCAGTAGGTATTTAGGCTGCTAGGTCTTCAACTCAACTCCATCAACTCAGACGCTCAAGAAAAAAAAAAATCGCTGACTTCCACTGGCTGTCAAAACTCCATCATTACCCTCACTGTCACACTGATTACTGACTACTACAGTGCGATTAGTGACATACACTCTACTTCATTCCCTCAACCTTGTGTCAAACTGCCATCAGTGCCACCAATATGCTGATAGAGAAGGACAAGCTGAAGGAGACAGGAAGTAGGGGACAAGAGGGAACTATAGTAGAGGGAAGTATAGTGGGCAAGCGCCTTTGGGGAAGGGAGTCCAATTGGGCACAGACAGCCTCACTGGCGAGCACATTTTTACGACGGTTTGATTTTGACAACTCCAGGGTGTCCCCTTTTCGGACGTAAACGCTTCCTTGGAAATGTCAGGTGGTGAGAGCAGTGTTGTTGTTTACTTACCTCACGGATTGGATTGGACCACACTGCACAGAGTAAGCATAGGAGTGAGATTCAGCCCTTTAGGCAAACACAATGAAAACTTCTCAAGGGCAGTGGGCCGATGTGGCAGCAGTGAACAGACTGATGACTGTAGCACAAAATAATAATGTTCCAATTATATGGGTGCACAGAGAATGAATGGTGGACAGTGTAACAGCAAGGCTCTCAAACTCTACAAGCAACAAAAAGAATATTCTGGAAGCGTAATGCATTAGCGGAGGCATTATCATGACTGAAATCTAATGTGATGGTCCAGTATTATATCATGCCTGACTTGCCACAGGGCCATGGCAGCAATTTTGGTAATGTAATAAAAGCTCAAATAAGCCAACTGATAAGAACGACCACGGTAACTCTTTTTTTCTTTATCTTCTTCTATGACTATCTATCTATCTATCTATCTATCTATCTATCTATCTATCTATCTGTCTATCTGTCTGTCTGTCTGTCTGTCTGTCTATCTATCTATCTATCTATCTATCTATCTATCTATCTATTTAGACATATGTATCTAATATACTTGTATATTAGTAAAATATCAGTATGTTATTGCTTCCAAACTCATAAGCACCAGCAAAAGCTATATTATCACATTAATATCAGGCAAGTGATTTCCCAGGTGCTAACGGAGCTGTGGTTGCTACCTTAGAGCAGGCAGGTAAGACATGCCAGGTGGGAGGACTCGTGATGAATGAAGAGATATTTGAATGCAAGTATAATTAGGCTCTATTGGCTAACAGCAAGGCTCCGGGGTAATTATATAAGGAACATCCACAACATGTTTGAGGGGTAAGCCTTGGGTATCACATTCAGGATAAACTGTTTTTTTTTTTTTTTTTTTACCCTCAGAGACATTGTGCAGCTTGTGCCTGAACCAAATGAAATGAAAATGGTTCAGGTCATTGTTGGCTTCCCCTCCAAAATAATTTGTTCAAGGGCTGATCCTTGTGGGGGGGGGGGTCCACCCATGCAGCCACCCCATCCATAACCATTAGCCATAGTGTTTTGCCCTTAGTGAGCTGGTAATTATAGCACGTCGACCACACTGCACCAAACAACCCTAAACTAATTTTCCTTTTAGCGGCCTTTCGGCTGAGCTATTCTATTAGCATGGTATGCTCTCCCAGTTCAGAAAAAAACACACAGCCATGTCGAGGTGACACCAACTGTGCTCAGGGCCGTCTTTTATTGGCCAGCATTACCCAGCGGTGGGGTTAAAAGCTTGTAAAAAGCTTTTTGTTTGTGGTGTTTATTTTGCCCATATTCATGACCTCGGAAATACATCCAGCCTCACAGGCCACTTTGTCAAATCGAAGGCATTAGCACTACCACCACTCTGTGTCCTTGGCTTGTTTTGATAATTTAACTAGCACCTGTGAATATGAATTGTTTTGGCGAGTGAGCTCAGTGGGAAATGAGTTCATGGGTTTATCTGTCTCTACCAATTTAAGTAATGGAGATACAATGTAAATTGTGTGTGTGTGTGTGTGTGTGTGTGTGTGTGGGGAGCTTTACTGGTATGCTTGTGTGCGTGTACATGAGTGTCTGTGTGTGTATGTGTGTGTGTGTAGAAGAATTTAAAAGTGGTTGTTGAGGTTTACTCTGCCCAGGGTCAAGTCAGCACATGGAGGTAACAGAACAGAGCTGAACGTAATTAAAGAAATGTTGTGTGACGCTCCAACAAGAGCCCTCTTTAGTGAAAGCTAAGGCTATTTTGGTGTAGGAATGCAGCATGCCTACAAGTGAGTCCAGAAATACCAGTGCTTTAGGCACGCATTAGAAGATTGAAAACAGACAACAAAGTGCGTGTGTGTGTGTGTGTGTGTGTGTGTGTGTGTGTGTGACTGTCTTGGTGTTTGTGAACACGTGTCAGTGTCAGTATCAGTGTCAGTGTGTGAACACAAGAGTGTGTGTGTGTGAACAAACGTGACTGTGTGGGAGCGAGTGTGTGTGTGTGTGTGTGTGTGTGTGTGTGTGTGTATGCGTGCGCACGCATGTGTGTGTGTATGTGTGAAAGTTAGATGTACACTGAATACACAATGAGCTCAACCAGATAGACAGATGGGGTACGTTGCTCTGAAATGTAAAAAGGTCACTGATATTCATATGCATGTGTATGACTATCTGTCTATGTGTGTATGTGTCTGTGTGTGTGCGAGCGTGCATGCTTGTGTGTGTGCTTGTGCGAGCGTGCATGCATGTGTGTGTGTGTTAGTGTGAACGTACATGCTTGTGTGCCTGTGTGCATGTGTGCACGTGTGTGTGTTTGGGCGGTTGTGTGGGTTTGTGTGTGTGTGTGTGTGTGTGTGTGTGTGTGTGTTTGTGTGCTGTGCATGTCCCTGTGCTAGGACAAAGAATTGCTGGCAACCAGACCAAATGACCAGGGCAGAGGCAGTGAGTGATGTCCAGCCTCCTGTAGTCGAGGTCTGTGCACACCTCATCCATAACACAGCACACGTCTCACACCACACAACAACAACAAAGGATGCTGTGGATGTTGGCCCCGGCATAAGAGTTCATCCAGGCAGTACCACTGCAACTCAACCCAAATAATTCAGCAAGAGTCACGTATCAAGTGAAGATGGCAATTTATATCCTGTAAAAAAATCTAAATAATATAAAAGTTGCTACTAATCACCTCACCAATTTTGCCCAAATATGAACTGTAGCGAAGGGGAGGAGAAGTCACCCCATCCGGTTTCGGACCCTGGTCTCTGGGGTACCAAACAGGGGCTCTGACCGCAACGCCAAAGAGCCAGGCTTGTTGGGATGGCAGTCAGAGCAAACCCACAACTCTAGTGATGGTCACTCACTGTAGCAGTGAGAGAGAAGTCCGCCATCTTACACCTCGATCCCGGGTCCTCAGGGTACCAAACATGCACTCTGACTGACCGCAAGGCCTGGGTTCATGGAATAGCAGTCAGAGCACATCCTTAACCCTAGTGTTGGCACTCCATCACATGAACATTGCTCCAAACTAAAATTGGGTCTTAAAGAAGTGGAAATATAGGCGGCACTTTATGTGTTTGGATGCTGAAGGGGTGTCGGCTCAAAGTGCTGAGGCACTGTCCTTGCAATACTATACTATGCTAGACACAACATTATAATGTAGGAAGGATGCATTTTATGGGCAAAACGCTTAATCTTACCTGCAAAAGCTATTAAATCACACAAACTCAATAATCTTGACTTCAAAGTTTTTCCACATCTTTTCAGGTACAGCTTTTTGATATATTTCGTGCTACCAAACACACTTTTGACTTCGCTTTGGGTCTTTAATAACAGGATATCATGAAAGAGAGAATAGTCAGCCCAGAATGCCTTGTGCTTTATAAGGCTTTCACGGAGCAAGTGAAGAATGTACACTTGGAAGATATCTCACTGGTACATCATAAACAGGGTGTGTTCAGAGGCTAGCAAGGGTTTTCCGGACCCATTTCCTGTTTACCTTACAGTTTGAAACAGGAAAAAGCATCAGCTGGGTCAGACATGTCAAGGCATGTACTTGAGTCAACCTGCAGTGGGAGGCTGTGCGTTTCAGACTTTCAAAGTGGAACACCACCACTCAACCAACATGAGATCCCCCCCCCCCCCCCCCCCCCCTGTGAACCAGTTTTCAGTTAAGCGCAATGTTCCCTTGCACTTAACAGAAAAGTTAGGCCACTCCTGGGCTATTTAGTTACGGTGAGCACTTAAGGAAGAGCGGAGGGGTAAAATTAGGAGGGGGAAAAAAATGAAGTTGAGCAGTAGACAGTGTTAGCTGTGTTTTTTAGACACAACCTGTCAGGGGCCACCCCAGAAGGCTTCCCTCCACGATGCCTCGGCGAGATCTAATTAACAGACTCCAGGGGGGCCGGCATCACACAGGAGCCCAGCCCAGCCCAGCCCAGCCCAGCGCAGTCGGAGCGAGCAGCAACAGTGGTTGCTGCCTCACACAGAACAGCCATCTGCGATCCCTTTTTTTTTTTTTTTTCCTTTTTCTTCTTCTTCTTTCGGGCTGCCGGGTGGAGGTGTGGGGGGTGTAGGTTAAAGGAGAGGATAGGGCTGTGCCATACTTATCATGTGTCATGTGACCAATCACATAAGCATGACTCATATGGCAAGCTGAAGGGGGAGGGGGGGGGGTAGTGAGAGAGAGACAGAGACAGACACAGAGAGAATGAGAGAGAGAAAAAAAGAGAGAGAGAGAGAGAGAGCAGTTTGCCGCCCAGCTTGACTCTAATAAGTCACCTAACCTCCGCGGCTCGTGGAAGTGGTCGGAGCGCTAGCCCAGTTATGGAATGTGTCGTGTGACTGTTTGCCGAGCGGCAATTAGGCATGGTTTGGTGACCGCTGGTCAGCTGGACATTCTCGCAGATTAGATCTGATTACAGGAGACCCGGGCCACATAGTGTGCTTTTTGGGCTTTACTGGCAAACATGCTTTGGACAGTGGAGCATCACAGAAAGGGCCCCTTCAAGTCGAAGCAGTATTTTACATACAGTACCTCAAACAGGATGTCAACAAAGACCTTGTCTATAATTGTGTGTGTGTGAAAGAGAGGGGTTTGGGTCTTAACATGTATACTCATGTGTAATAGCACTGATCATTTTCAACAAGACTTTAATTAAATTGATTTTCCAGAGAGGGCTGTGAGCATTTCCCATTGAGACTATCGGTCCACATGTCTTTCCCTGGCTGACTTGATGATAGGAGTTCCTCTTGTTAAACAAAACCCTTTCATCATCTGCACAATCCAGTCAAACACCAGCTATCAAGAATGCAGCCGCATGTTCAAATGTCACAGTAAGGCAGTGGTGTTATACACCAAGGCCTGACTGTCAAGACTGTGCTATACAGTTCAAACTAAGCACTAGTAGACACCCTTTAACCGTATCCTATTTCGCTTACGATGGTTATGGTTACCATGAGATTACTCACGGCGCGCACGTCATTACGCTTCTCCTAAGGCTCTCTTAGTACACCACTGACACGCATAACCCCACTCCATGATCGAACTGTCATCTGGCAAGCGCTCCCAGGGTTCTGTTTGAGAGGAGCGGTTGCGTACAGCGGAAAGAACCGGGAGGCGCAGCTGGATGCGAGTCCTTTGTGTAAGTACCCTCTTTACACGTGAAATATAGAAGAAACATTAATGTCTATTTTTTACACTTGACCTAAACCGTGTAATTGGCTCATTACACATCCATATATATATATATATATAGAGTCAACATAATCTTAAAGAAACACTAGGAGGCTTTTCATAGGGTTAGACGAGCCGCCCTGTGCACAAAATTCTTCTTCGCACCTTCAACCGCACAAGCCTCATTAAAAGCGTCGTTAAAACTTACCAGCTGCATCCCACAAATGAAAGCAAGTGTGCATCGTCCGCTGCAACAGCCCATGGTGAAAGCCACTCTGGTCGTCCCTTTCCACGTGGGTCCCTGTACCTCCAAACCGACTGAAAATCACCACTGTTCTTGACCGGGCTGTGGCTGCCGGACCACCACAGCAGCGACGCGGCGTGCCGTTAACACCTGGTACACTTCCAGGCGATATCAATCAGTTAAACCGTATCCTCTTGCTGCGGGCATACCTCCACGTCCACAACCATCCACCTTATACCAGAGAGAGGATGGAACTGATTTGTAGCCAGATGAAATACGCCACCGAATTTAAATAGGATAAACACTTGTACTAGTGGTGATGGTGGCCGTTCCCAGATCAAGATTCTGAAAGTCTGTTTGCTCCTGATTGGCTCCAAGCTCTTCTCTGAATTGTGGGTTGTATGCCCCAAAACCCAATTGTGAGTAAAGGCAATTAAATCGCAATCCAGACAGGTCTTATGTAAACTGTATAGATCAAGAAGGAAATTGTCCCGTTTGGATATTAGTTAGCGCAAAAGCAGTCATATGGAGAGTCCAAACCGTAAAGTCCAAATCTAAGATGAGAAATGTCACTCTCATTCGGTCTGCCGCTGAGACAAAGCAATCCAGTGTTGTTTATGGCGATGGGGCTGCTTTCATCGCTCCTCCCTCCACGGGTAGCCTCCTCGGGTCGTTGTGTGAAACTGAATTAACCCGGTTAAAACAGCGATGAAATGTATTATGCACACATACAAACCAAGCCTCTAATGCGTCTTTAACAAGTTACGCGCTATTTCTTTGTCTTGTGAAAATGCGACATATTGGTCCCTTTATGGAAATCGATACACACGAACAGTGTCTTGAGAAGACTGTGCATCCTTGGTTTGCCAACTCTCCCAAACTGCCAATTGTCCGCCACCACAACACTTTAAAGTAGACTGTTTAGAACAGGGTCCCGCACATTCATCCTGTGACAGCCCTTGAGAGAAGCGCCAACGAGGGACAATAGCCGAAGCTCACTTCGCCTAGTCGCCAGCTCTACCATCTGACGCTCCAGATTGAATGAGCCGCACGCAGTGTTCCTCACCACAGGGATGCAACTAGGTTTCTTTCTCGCGCTGTGGGCTGGAGCCGAGGCAAATACAGCGTGCAGTCAAAGGCTCGCGCATCCTTTAAATCCACTGGATTAGCGTGCTGCTCCGTTTCTCAGTGGGCGTTTATTGCCAGGGAGTTGAGGCTTGATAGCGAACTAATGATCACATAGCCTGGCGGTTGTGGATAAGGTTAACACTTGCATGTTCAAGGTGGAGGAACTGATGGACATTTACTAACCCTAACGATTATGTGGGTTAGTAATCACTAACTGGGCTATTCGAAGCAGAAATGTTCAGACTAGCCATTCCCAGTCATTGTTGTTTGTAAAATTGCTTCCTGTATTTTTTTAATCTATTCGTATATTGAACGTGTTGTACAAACGCATCCGTTTCAAGTGAATCTTTCCTGTTATAAATTTGTTAAGTTTAATTACCCACAGCCATATTTCTAAGTAGCCTCATGTCGGCGTTGTGTTTATGTGTAAAGGGCATGCTTAGCCAGGCGTAGGGTCTTGTCTTTGGTGACAAGTTGGTGACAAGTTGTTTGAACGTTTTGACTTTTAATTTTCCAGACCTGATAAAGTTATCTAGATCTGGAAGTACTGACTTTAAAGGTGACATTCGCCCACACCGGCTGTCATTCATGAAGTAAAGAGTCGTGAGTAGTTCATTGCGGGGAAGAGGATAGAAATAAAAGGTTTCTAAAATCTTGTCATAGCAGAGCATAGACTAGGCCTCACAATAATGCCACACGTTACTATGATTTTCTGTGATTAACCAAAGAAACCTCACATTTGTTTGTATTTGGCATGTCTTGGTGAGTTATTGCCATTGCCTCAGCCCAAAAACAAGAACATGTAAAGCGTTACAGAACCATTTCCAAATAAAATGTTTTCATGCCTCACTTGGCCTTAACTTGAACATTAAAGTGGACTAATCTATTTGAACGTGTGAATCTGTATGGAAAAATCACTCCATTAAAAAATGCATTAAGCCGCAACCATACCAAAACAAGTCAGCAGAACTAAGACTTAAAACTAAGGCCGAAAACACTTCTCCTGTGAGAGCTGTGTGCGCTTGTATTCATTTTCTTTAGTGGCATGCATCTGAATTGAAATGCTCATGCTCATTTAGAGTAGCAATAACTGTGAAAGTTGTAAACAGGAATCCGTTGACTCCTCTGAGCAGAAGCGGTATCTCATTTCAGACATGCATTCCCATTGAGTATTGCATCAATTATCTCGGAGACAAGGATGTCAACTGCGAAAATGACTTTAATAACATCCAGAGGAAGCGCCTCTCACAAACAAGGCAATCCACTGCACAGCAGTTGAGGTGGCATTGCGTGCAATGGGAGACAGACTGTTTGTGCTGTTGGTTTGCTTGTCATTCCAGGAGGTGTCAATTAATTTCCATACTCTCCCGTAACACTTTCACGACACCTCGCGTTGGCGTTTGCTTGGCCAGGCTTGGTCATGAGAGAGAAGCAGACATGCCGGCGAATGTTTCATGCTTCGGGAGCACCGCTCGCCTTTGTCACGACGTGACAGCACCATGCCGCTCGCTGGAGAGACGCAGGAAGTTTTTCTCAGTGTGGGAGAACTTTCCTCTAAGACAGACCCTCACATATATCCCAAGCTGTTAAATCCACTTCATGGAATGGAACGAAGGCTCTGTTTGGGACTTTCGAGATGTGTGCAGTTGTCACAGGGGCCTCCAAGAATCCTTGTGCATTCCAAAGAATGCTGGAGGGGATCTGGAGAGCAGTATAAGGGTTCCAAATGAAACTTGTCAGGCCTCTTCAAAGAACCTGTACTGTATGTCTTGGAGGGTAGTGTCACTCTGTGTCATTTATCTTTCTTTTGATAGGCCACACACCCAAACATTGCATCACTATGTGTGCTGTCCTTTGAATCCTCAATTCACGGCACTTGTGCACTTGAGACCATAGATTACATTTCTACAGTTTAATCAGTAACCCAATAAGCAATCACCAGAAGCATAATAGAACATAATTTTGAATGCTGTGTGTGTGTGTCGACCAGTGACTAAGTGAGAGTGTGTGTGTGTTCGTGTATGTGTGTGTTTTGTGTTTCTGTACGTGTGTGTGTGTGTGTGTGTCTGCCTGCGTGTATCTGTTTGCGTGTGTGTCTGCATGTGTTTGTTTGTGTTTTATGTGTTTGCGTGCTTTTTTGTGTGCACCTGTATCTGTGTGTGTGTGTGTGTGTGTGTGTGTGTGTGTGTGTGTGTCTGTGTGTCTGTGTGTGTGTGTGTGTGTGTGTGCCTTTGTTTATGTGTGTGTCTGCATGTGTATATTTGTGTTTGTGTGTGTGTGCATCCTTTTGTGTGCATCTGTATCAGTGCGTGTGTGTGTGTGTGTGTGTGTCACACAGGTATAGTGCTCTCCCTTGCTGATACCCCAAACTGGGCTATGCTGGTGTTCCCACTAAGCCTCTGCTGCCTGGCTGGCTGCATAAGCAGGGAGCCCAGTGACCTCCTGGGCCCACACCACATCTCAGCTGCTGCCCTGAATCTACAGCTAATTACTGCAGAGAGGTTAGCATTCATCAAGTGCAGGCACACAGCTCTACGGTACACTATGTATCTGTGCCTGTCTTTGGAGCCTCATAGAAGCTGGTGTTAGTGGGACACAAGGTGGTGGAGGGTTTATAGAAACACTGTTAATGAAGCAATTAAAACAACAACAAAGCCTTTGGTGCAGTGCATGGCTCAATAATTAATATATTTTTAAAAAAGGGCCTTGACAGGCTCGTGTCGGGCACCTGAGTGCCCCCTGGTGGTCAACGTGGGTGCAAAGATGTGTATGCTTCAGTTTGCACAAACAATCTCACACAATTGCCCCCAACAATCTCACACACACACATTCCCTGTTAAACACCATGCACGAAGACACACCCCCACACACACACAGCCACCACATACGAAACATGGCAGGTGGCCACAGTGACTGGCTCTCATCTTTCACTCCCTCCTTCTCTCTCTCTCTCTCTGAAGCAAGCATGCGCTTCACAGCCACAATCCCAGAATCCTCCAGGGACCCCAAGAAACCAGTCGCTGCAGCCCACAGAATTCATTAGGCACAGGAAGGAGTGGCACACGCTCGCTCTCCTGCTCCTCTCTTCTCCCTCCTTCTCCCTCCTTCTCTCTCTTCTCCCGGTCCTCTGACAGGGTCTTACAAGAGGTACCAGACTGGCCCTGTGTGCTAAAACGAGTGTGCCTAATGACTATCATAAGCTGGTGAATGTCTACTGCCCCACAAAGCCAAAAGCCACTAATTACATATTTTGTCACAACTGAGTGTAGCCTGGGAATTGACTTTATAACACCTTCTTTGTCTTGTGACTAAATCCCTTGCTTATTCCTAACAAGAAAGTACACAAAAGCATCACCACTATTATACCGACAACATGTTTGATTGGGAAGTATGACAACTTTGAAGGCATTTTTTTCAGTTTGAATGGTTGCGTAGTTACTGCAGTTTGCCTGTGTAGGGCAATATAGGGAGACAGACATGAACGCTTACTGTACACATATGCCCATGCACACACTTGCACACACAGAGACACATACACCAACACACACACATTTACACACACATAGCTGATCCACAAAATAACTATCTATGCACACACACACACACACACACACACACACACACACACACACACACACGTATGCACACATGTGCACACACACACACACACACAAAGACAAAACAGGGACATTAAAAATATTGAAATTAGTGTGTCACATTCAGCCAGCCAGCCATTTAGCCAATCAAGTTGGATTTGCCCAAAACCAGCTGAGGATGAGCCTGTTTAGCGTAAGATTATGGTGTCTCTGACCAGATACAAGTTTAAAAGAAACTGAAAACTGATTTGAAATGTACTGATTTCCATGTCCAGACTTAAAAAAAAGACTTGATTTTTTTGTCTCTTCAGTAAGAAATAATCCTTGATGTTGTAAAATGCTGGTTGTATTTGGTTGCAGTGAAACCACTCTCATTAGAATCCCACTATACCACAATTCATCCACACCAAACAAAAATCCATAATTAAAAACTTGGCCCTCTTTCTCATCCTCATCCTCCTCCTCATTTACCCACACGTATTTTGGCTTTCACTGCACAATCAACTTCAGTGGCCTCCAAGGTTACCTCCATACAACACTGTGCTGTGTGTAATGTTTTTTTTCTGTTACTGTTCTTTTGTGCATGCCCCTTTCAGCACCATGGCCAGTTCACACTGGAGTCTAATGTTGGCCACATCATTTTTTTAAAACAGTAATGCGCAACAACCAAACAAAACGAGAGATAAATTCCCCTTTAAATATTCAAATTCAGCGATTGGGCTTGCTGCGTGACCATAGCCTTACATAATATTCCTGATGTAATTCAGTGCTGGAGCCCTCTTCTGTAAAGCTCATTGGCTAATTTGTCTCCAAGCCAAAAACAGTGCTCTAGTTGAATATTTCACATGACTCAGGGGTACAGTAATGCTTCCTAATAAAACACAGCTCTGCTTTTTGTGGGGGTTTTTTCTACTCTCTCTCTCTCTCTCTCTCTCTCTCTCTCTCTCTCTCTCTCTCTCTCTCTCTCTCTCTCTCTATCTCTCTCTCTCTCAGACGGGTGCCAATGGTTAGGATTGGTTAAGATTAAGCAGCAAGATACAAGATCCAGTAGTTTATGGTGGAAACCTTTTAACTGTAGCCTTTTATATCTAATGGTACAGAAAGTCATGGAAGAAATGGTGTTGTTTTTCAGTGGCCATGTCGGGCACGTCATTCACATGGCACAGATGTGATTGTGTGGACCCTTAGGCTGTGCACTTATCAAATGGTTGTTCATCTATCCATACTTATTAAAATTCTAATTATTTTCAACGTTCATTCATTCATTCATTCATTCATTCATTCATTCATTCATTCATTCATTCATTCATTCATTCATTCATTCATTCATTTTATGTGGGTGTCATTCAGTGCTGTGTCAGGATATCACGCTCATCTTGACCTGGCCACGTTTGGCTCTCTACAAACCTCTATCTTTCTGTATCCCTTGCTTTCATTCCATCTCTTTATCTCTCCATCTATTTATCTCTCTGTCCATCCACCCATCTCTCTCTCTCTCTCTCTCTCTCCATCTCTGTACTTAGCATTTCCATCAATGCCTTTAGTGTGATGGAGGCATTCTCCTCGGCACAACCCCGGGGCATTTTGGGTGGAATCCCAGTTGAGTCACTATTGATATTTTCTTGGCTTTGAGGGCCGGGCTCTCATGGATTGCCGTCGCGGACGCGACCTGCATGAGCTAGATAATGTCATCACAGCTGAATGGAGCTCGAGTCCTCTTAAATGAATCCCGCAGTAATGGTCCTGCCATGAATACCCTGCGAATTAGCACAAGGGGAGATGCTCCCCTGCCCATCACCCAACACCACCACCACCTTCTGCATCCTATATAGTCCACTGCTTTTCCACATAGCTGTGCGTGGATAGCTATGGGTATATCACACCCCAGTATCCCACATAGCTGTGGGGGGTAGCTATGGGTATATTACACCCCTGTATCCCACATAGCTTTGGGGGGGTAGCTATGGGTATATCACACCCCAGTATCCCACATAGCTGTGGGGGGGTAGCTATGGGTATATTACACCCCTGTACCCCACATAGCTTTGGGGGGGTAGCTATGGGTATATCGCATCACTGCTTTTCCACATAGCTGTGGAGGGATAGCTACGGGTATTTGGCCCCCTGTATCTCACATAGCTGTGGAGGGATAGCTATGGGTATATCACCCCTCTGTGTCCCACATAGGGGGGGTAGCTATGGGTATATCACACCCCTGTATCCCACATACAGTAGCTGTGGAGGGGTAGCTATGGGTATATCACACCTCTGTATCCCACATAGCTGTGGAGGGATAGCTATGGGTATATCACACCCCTGTGTCCCACATAGGGGGGGTAGCTATGGGTATATCACACCCCTGCATCTCGCATAGCTATGGATGGATGTTGAAGACGCTGTTGGGTGTTGACCTAGTATATTTTTAATACAAGTCTGACTTCATCACCAGAGAATCAACAAGATCTATCTGACCTCAGAGAAAATGGCATTCAAATTACAAAAAAAACATTTCATATTTACTTTTATAAGTTTTGAAGTTTGAGTTATCTTTTATAAATGACATTTGCACCAAACTTTGCTATGTTTTATTTTGGAAAAAACTCATACACACTTAAGGCACATCTATCTCCTTGTGTGTGTGTGTGTGTGTGTGTGTGTGTGTGCGTCTGAAGTGTCCCTGCTCCAGGAAACATACCTAAGGCACATCTATGTCCTTGTGTGTGTGTGTGTGTGTGTATCTGAAGTGTCCCTTCTCCAGGAAACATACCTAAGGCACATCTATCTCCTTGTGTGTGTGTGTGTGTGTGTGTGTGTGTGTGTGTGTGTGTGTGTGTGTGTGTGTGTGTGTGTGTGTGTGTGTATCTGAAGTGTCCCTTCTCCAGGAAACATACCTAAGGCACATCTATCTCCTTGTGTGTTCCCTCCTTGTGTGCACCCTAGGCTGCACTAGCTTTGCCATGCCTTTGCTTACTCTGTGTTCCTCTACACTTCTGTTAGCTTGTTGTGCCCTTTTTGTGTAAGCCGCTTTGAATAAAAGTGTCTGCTAAGTGTAATATAATGTGATGTAATGTATATTCACAATTTTGTATGTAAAGGATTGTGTGTAAATGTACGTTATTGTTGGTCAGATGGTCACATATATCAGATAGAAGACATAAATAATGGTAAATATGTATTCCAGTGATGTTTGTCTGTATTAATGTAGCATATTATGTCACTTGTGTTGACATAGTTGGTATAAACTACTCTGTCTTGTGTTTAACACCCTTGAATGGGAATACGCTGATGACGACACTGGGGAAAGGACATCAGCCGGTGCATTTTGCGGAATGCTTTGCATGCAAATACCCCAGATGTTTGAGGAAATGGAAGAAAATAAGATGTGATGAAAGCTGCAGAACATTGGATAAGCACATGTGGAATTGGCTACTATGGCGATATGAAAGTGTTCTTTATGGTCTGTCTGTCATTTCAGTACACTGGAAGGACAGCATCTAAATGGAGAGTCTCACCTGCAAAACATTTTAAAGATGTCTGTCAAACCCATCAACAGCAACTGCATGACATTACACTTAGCTGACGCTCTTATCCAGATTGACTTACAGATATTTACAGGGTTTTGGTTACAGTCCCTGGAGCAGTGATGGGTTAGATGCCTTGCTCAAGGGCATCTCAACTGTTGGTAAGGCGGGAACCGCCAACCTTCCAATTGCTAGACCATGTCCCTAACCACTGGGCCACAGCTGCCCCCACTTAGCCAATGGTCTTTTCTAGAGTTACTTACAGTGAGTCAGGTACAGGGACAGTCCCCCCTGGAGCAACATGGGGTTAGATGCCTTGTCCAAGGGCACCTCAGCCATGGATGAGGGTGCAGAAGTAATCACTCACCCACATTTTGTTCCTACTGGTACAGGAATCTGCGACCTTTCCGATCCCACGACCAACTCCCTAACCATTACACCATGCCTTCCCCTAGTTAACAACTAATCAAGGCACGTTTTAAAGTGCTGTTACCTGCTGTACATCCTCAACTATAGGACTCACAAAACACAGTTTTTACAGAAGGAGTAAAACATTAGCACCAAGGGTGACCTGAAATGTCATTGAAACTTATTTTATCTTTAATATTGTTTCTTCATGTAAATACAGTTATGTCAACAAAGCATAAATAAACCAACATGTCCAAGTGTCTGACTCCTAGACTACCAGGCCGTGTCTTAAATTTAAAGAGTGATCTCCTCAAACAGTTTCCTTCTCACTCTTGCCAGCTTTGTGTCCTCACAGAGGTCAAATTCATCTATATTTTTGTCTCTCTATTGTGTGATTTCAGAGATTTGCCAACTGCTCACATCTCCATGTTGTTCTTGTCTGTGTGTGTGTGTATGTGGGTGAGCGGCATGTGTGTATGTGCGGTGTGCGCACACACACGTGTGTGTGCATGTGTGCATGTACATAAATGCACGCGTGCATATGTGCGTGTGTGTGTATGTATGGGTGTGTGTGTCCATGTATGATTTGTGTGTGTGTGTGTGTGTGTGTGTGTGTATGGATGTGTGTGTGTGTCCATGTATGATTGTGTGTGTGTGTGTGTGTGTGTGAGCGCGGCTGCGGCGCCGGTCCAGATGGCCACTTAAAGCTGTCGGGTCTGATCGATGATGCACGGTGACGTGGCCGTTCTTTTTGGCAGGAGATGATCTCTCTCTGTCTGCACCCACCGAACCACCACAACAACAACAACAGCCAACCGCAGCGCCCGTCATGTTGCCATTGTAACAACAAATACAGCAACAGTAATAGTACTAATAAACAACAAAAACAACATCAGCGTGGTGAACAACAACTATGACAATCTGCTTCACAAAAGACAAAAACAGGACTATTCTAGTCTCTCTAGTCTCATTTAACAAAGATTCTGTAATAATCAAATTTGAGTCAAAGTAAGCAGTTGCTATCCACCACTCCAATTACCTACCCACCACAGGCTACAATATAATCATTTTTATATATAATTATTTTCATATATTGAATGTAAAAATGTTAAAGGTGTCATTGCATCATTTTTTCATTAATTTTGTGGTGGTCTCTAGTATTAATGAATGTCCTGTGAACCAGTTTTGGTGAAAAAATGCTTTAGTGCCCCTGTTTCAGGCTGTTCTAGTTTGGTGGGGGAGATGGAGCGGGGAGAATAAAAGGTTCTCGGCTATGCTAGTCACAGGCTACAATCATAGCACACCAAATACAACGAATAGTAGATCTACACATTCTGAACAAACACACCTACAGTACTTACCTATATTTTGCTAGGTGAATGTGTGCTGCAACAAGACTCCTCACAAATATGGCATGGCTTTTTCTAATTAACAAACTTATATCACTTCGTTTGCCCTTTTCTTATTCGAAAGGCATTGTATCTAAACGGTAGTGACCAGTTGGAAAGCCAAAACAATTAGGCTATATATAAGAAGCAATATGACACAGCAACTTGTTTTTTTGCAATGGTGTAAAGATATGAAGCATGTAGACTAAATTATCTGGACACGACTATGGTTGCCTATTAGCCCTTTAAGAGGCCCCCCTATTATAACTTTGTTGTTACCAGAATGGCAAAGACCAAGTTATAATGTGTTACTAAAGACTTCCTGTAATGTCTGTAGTAATGATATAATGTTGTAGTTATATTTTTTCCAGTCACAGCGAGTCGTTGAGCTGGTGATACAGTGACCGCTAAAGGGGCTACTGTTTGGATTGCTTTTATGTAAGGCTAGATTTGGCTGATCGTGTTCCACAAGCCTATAGCATATGACATTCCACACTGTTCATCAACCAGTGTCAGTTGGTTTCAAAGAGAAATTTTGATCTATATATCTATCTATAAAGGCAAACTGTTATGATTCAATTTTTTGTGTGCTATACCATGCACATTCACCAGTACTTGTGCATACTATGGGACCCAGTCCTGCTGGCAACCCTGACCCTATTTTTGTTGTGAGCAGTGCATGTTCTCTTATAAAAAAGTTAAAGCAGTCATCTGACACAGCAGATCCTTAAAAAGCATGGATTACGTACACATACAAAGTGTCTAGTTCACAATCGATAGTGCCCACCCCCCCCATCCCCTGCCCCGCAGTCAGTCAAATGCCAGCCCAGTAGATCTGCTGTGGCACCCACCCTGGCCAGAGGGCTCGTCTATTAGACCAAATTAAATTAAACACAGCCTCCCCCCCCCCCCCCCGACCAATGGTCAATCAAACACCATCCTCCACTCTCTAACCCCCCCTAAAGTAAGACTAGAAATTGGCTGGAGGAAGGAACGACTTGAGCCAAGCAAGCAACTTTTATTTATTTCCATGGCTGCTTACAAAACACCATAATTTTTTGAGTGCACCAGACAGCAAGACAAACGTGGGGGTGATTTTTTGCTGAATTCAACTAAAGACAGAGGCAGAGACAGAGGCAGATGGGAAAGAGAGAGAGAGAGAGAGAGAGAGAGAGAGAGAGAGAGAGGGAGAGAGAGGGAGAGAGAGAGAGAGAGAGAGAGAGAGAGAGAGAGAGAGAGAGAGAGAGAGAGAGAGAGAGAGAGAGAGATGTGTCCTTAGTGATACCTTTTCTTCTGTTCATCCCTTCTTCCGGGGCCTGTTGTCCCATTGAGGCAGTTCTGCAGTCAACTATAGGACTCACAAAACACAGTTTTTACAGAAGGAGTAAAACATTAGCACCAAGGGTGACCTGAAATGTCATTGAAACTTATTTCATCTTTACAGTTTTTCTCAATTGTTTACACACAATTCCTTGTACTTCAGACACAATGACCACAACATGTAACTCATGCACCAACCCCATTAACCGATTCTGCTAAACTACGAACACAATTCCTGCTTTGCACTGAAATTGCAGTTGTAAAACACACTTTTTTCAAAACACTATAGACAATTCTCTGCGTTTGGCACAATTTTCATGACAGAAATCTCTTGTTTTCACAAGGAACACACAGTGATTCAAAGTTCTAAAGTCCATTGCCCTATTATGTACACTGACTCATCACATCGGCAAACACCTGTCACACAGCTTTACAATTAGCTATCAGAGCTTTGGAAGAGGCAGAGCCACAGCTAGAGGAGTGAGAGTAAGAGGAGGAGGACGGGGAGGACACAGACGAGAAAGGACCGTAAATCTCTGATGAGATCAGAGCCATATTTGTTGACCATTTGGTCAACAAAATTATTTTACAGTAGTTGTTTAGTTGTTTATGTATCTCTCTCCATATTCTACAATCCTCATTTTACTGGAGATGAAAGTGTATGACCAAAATCCACAAATGTGTGTACCCTTTCTCTAAGCTATGGAAGACGCATGTGGAAATATAGCAATTGATGCTTTTCATGGATGAATTTGCTGCTAGGCCAGGACAAACATTGCATGTGATGTGGATGAGGTGCTGTGACCACACCAAAACAGAAGAAAGGATGCAGTGTAATTTTCTTTTGTAACTGTATAGGCTACAGTAAATTCTTCTGTTGTGTTTTATGTAGACCAAATTAAATTAAACACAGCCTCCATCCCCCCCCCCCCCCCCCCCGACCAATGGTCAATCAAACACCATCCTCCACTCTCTAACCCCCCCTGAAATAAGACTAGAAATTGGCTGGAGGAGTGAACAGCTTAAGCCAAGCAAGCAACTTTTATTTATTTCCATGGCTGCTTACAAAACACCATAATTTTTTGAGTGCACCAGACAGCAAGACAAACGTGGGGGTGATTTTTTGCTGAATTCAACTAAAGACAGAGGCAGAGACAGAGGCAGATGGGAAAGAGAGAGAGAGAGAGAGAGAGAGAGAGAGGGAGATGTGTCCTTAGTGATACCTTTTCTTCTGTTCATCCCTTCTTCTGGGGCCTGTTCTCCCATTGAGGCAGTTCTGCAGTCAGTAAAGTAGTTATTGCACTGCAGACTCTGCGATCCTTTTAACTATTAATGACTACATCAGCACTCTGTGTAAATTGGAAGTGCAGACACAGTTTTAAACATCCACCTCCCCATCCCACCCCTGTTTCAGTTTGAAGCTTCATCATTGTACTGAGCTCAGGTCTATGTGCCTGCGAGTAGACCCAGCCTGTGTGACCGTTTTCAGTTTGCTGTAACCAAGCCTTCGTTTAGGGCGCCTTTGTCTCTCCTTCGACGCGATGGCTTTTTCCGGCCCAAAAGAAACGTCCCTGCGGGATCGATGAGATTTGTGCCTTTTTATGTGTCTCTCTCTCATGACAGGTGAGTGATGTGGAAGTCTTAACGTCTCCTTGCACGTGACCGTTGCGATGGCTCTTGGTTTGGCGTGTTGTCAGGGAGCGCTGAGGAGATTAGAGAGCTTTAATTGTCTGCTGGGGCTGGGCTGGGGGAGAAAAGGAGCGCAGTGGATGTTCTGTTGTTCGAGTGTAAAACACTGGTAATGTAATGAAATGGCTTGTTTACAGTGACTGCCTGGCACATCTCATATGTCTTCCAACAATCTAGTTAGTGTGTGTGTGTGTGAGTGTGTGTGTGTGTGTGTGTGTGTGTGTGTGTGTGTGTGTGTGTGTGTGTGTGTGTGTGTGTGTGTGTGGGATTGCACTTCTGAGTGTGTGCTTGTGCTCCCGAGTGTCTGTCTTCATGTGTGTGTGAGAGAGTGTGACTGTGTGTGTGTGTGTGTGTATGAAAGATTCATTATCTCACAATGCAGATATTTCATCTACAGCACTCTCCCACTCATTTGTTTATCGCAATGAGTTTTTTTTTAAATGTATCTTGGCATCGCAGTGTCCTCTGATTCATAACTCACAATGTGCTGCTGCCTTCTGGGTACACACACACACACACACACACATACACACACACACACACACACACACACACACACACACACACACACACACACACACACACACACACACACACACACACACACACACACTCACAAGTGTAAGTGTAATTTCTGAGGCTGTGGCTGCTCGTCTTTGCCTAAAATGTGCACAAAACACAGGCAGTTAATCACACCTATCAAACCACTTTAAAGTGCTGTCAACTGCTGTGCGCAGCACACAAACAGGGAGGACATGTGGAGTACAAAGACTCCTCGGAACTTTCCAGGTAAGGTTAGCCTGACCTCAGGGAGCCTTTGTATGTGTCTACAAACCTAATCACACTTGACAGATTTCATGTGCTGACTCACTAATCTCAGTGGCAAAGGGTGGTGACATTTGTAATATTGTAATCAGAATTAGACCTTTGGAGTTTTAGTGTCCTTTTGAATATGTACAATGTGCCAAACAGATGAATGCCACTAGATTTTAACAATACCACTTATCACTTTATTTTAAAAATCCCTTTCACAGTGTACCTAAATGTAACACTACTTAACATGACGTACTTACACTCTACATACCTAACACTAACCTTAACCCTAATCATTACTGTAACCCTAGTGTACATTGTAACTACATAATCTGACATGTTGTTACACTTTATTTCACTGTACTTAATGACGCAAATACACTGTAACCAGGACCATTTAAAAAAAAAGTGTAACCCTTTTATTTGCAAAGTGTAGATACAAAACTAAAGACAAACAGGTAGTCATCTGACCAAGGGATAGGGTGGGCGGAATGACAACATTACTTAAAGTAAAACAGAATTGGTATGAGGAAGTGCATCAGTATATCAATGTCAATGTGTGCTATGGTGTGAGGCGTAATAAATGTATGTAGTAAGGCTAGTGAAATGTCAGATATTAAATGTGAAAATTAAAAACAACAGAAACCCTCAGCATTTATATTCATTAGGCAGCCACAGCATCTGTATTCATTAGGTAAACTAGGTCAGTTTTAACCTCATCCAAGTCTTTTAGTGTGAGGTCGGGGCTGCCATCTCCCTCTCCATCTCAATCTGGCCGGCGTGCACTAATCTGCTGTGATTGGGCCCCGCGGTGCAATGGCAGAGCCCAACCAAGGACAGGACAGCCTGCGGCTGCACGCACTGTCAGTCTCAGCTGGAAACATACTAGCATGCACACAACCAATAGCATGCATGCACGTCTGCACACACACACACACGCACACACACCCGCACAAATACATACACACTTACACATGGTCATATAGATATGTGCGCAGGTTTGTCCACACATACAGCTACACACACACATGTACCTACACTCAACCAGTATCGTGCATGCACGTAGGCGCACACACACACTCACACATTGTGCACACATACACATACAGTAATGTGCAAAAGTTTTAGGCAGGTGTGAAAAAAATGCTGTCAACTAGGAATGCCTTCAAAAATGGATTTGTTAATAATTTATGTTCATCAGTTAACAAAATGCAGTGACTGAACAAAAGAGAAACCTAAATCAACCTTTGCCTTCAAAAGAACATCAATTCTTCTAGGTTTACTTGCATAGACTCAGGGATTTTGCAGGATTATAGTCAGGTGTATGATCAACCAATTACACCAAATTGGTTGTATATGTCAGGAAGCCTACATCCACACAAGGTCTGTGGTTAGTTTTCAAGATGTTTGGCGCAAACTACCAGCCAAGTTTCTTCAAAAGCTCCATGCAAGTATACCTAAAAGAATGATGCTCTGTTGAAGACAAAGGGTGGTCACACCAAATATTGATTTGATTTAGGTTTCTCTTTTGTTCAGTCACTGCATTTTGTTAATTGATGAACATAAATTATTAACACTTCCATTTTTGAAGGCATTCCTAGTTGACAGCATTTTTTTCACACCTGCCTACATTTTTGGCACATTACTGTACATCCACATGTTCCTACACACACACACACACACACACACACACACACACACAAAAGAAAAAAAAGCACATGCAGAAGAACACACACAATGTCCACTACACGTTACATTTACATTACATCTGTAAAAATGACAAACATAGACACAGACACACAGAGACACATACACATGTGCATGAACACACACATATACTCAACTTTTTAACTTTCACATGAACAATGGTCCACACCAAGAACTGAGCCACTCATGTACATAAAGCACATATAAACACCAACACACACACACACGCACGCACGCACGCACGCACACACACACACACACACAAGCACACGTGCAAGCACACACACACACACACACATACACAAACACACTTGCATATGAGAAAAAAAAATCGCATCTCAGTGCCAGTCACTCTTCCTCATTATTGCACCTGATTTCATCACTTTTCCCAGAAACCTGCGAAGAACAACGTCTCGCTGCCAGAACACAGTAGGAGCTATCTCTTCAGGCAAAGCAGCCGTAGTCAGGAAAGGCTTGGGGCTCACGCCTCATTTCTCCGCTCAGCGGTGGTGGCAGAGAAGCACTGGGCTGGATCACATCATTTGTTTACTGACCTTATGGTGCTGTTGGCATCAACAACATGGTAAATCGTAGGTAACACTTTATTTTACTGTCCTGGTTACATCAATTAGGTACAGCGTAACAAAGTTTGTGACAATATGCAACATTCTGTACTCACATTGTACCATAGTGTTAGTGTTAGTGTTAGGTATGTACAGTGTATGTATGTAGTATTACATGCTGTTGATACACTACAAAAGGACCTGTAAAATAAAGTGTTACCAAATCATGATAAACTTTTTGATGATGTCAACATGATCATGATGTGACATGATAATGCTGAATTTCTACAAATCTGTTACGATGCTGTGACTGTGCGAAGTTGTTAGCGAAGAGGAGAATTTTTAATAATTACCATCTACCTTGTTTTACAGCTGTTTAAATTCGCTTTGTTAGAGGATGTGGCTTTGTTTTGGTTTGAGAAGGTGTCACAGCTCGGTGTGCTGTGCAGTGCAGTACTCTTAGTGTTGTTCTGGTTAACTCTCACCGGAGATACAAAGGCAAACCGCTGTTGTATAATTATACACCTTCATGTGCCAGTAGTTTGACCTGAGCTTTGTTTTTCCACACTGATAAATTTATACTCTCTGGTTACAGTCCTTCAGAATTCTCGCCTGAACAAGGTGTAGAGAAAAATGTTTTAATGAGGATTCAGGAGGAGAGGGGAAAAAACTATCTGCATCAGTGATTGCTGTGATCTGCCTGGAACACTGCCCAAGCATATCTGGCCCAAAAGATTGCCAGGATCTGCCCCAAACATTGTCCTGATCCGGGCCATTTACTCCCGTGGTTTGACCTAAAGATTGAAAGTGAAAGTCAGTCTCATTGGTCATCACACAGCACATCACAGCACACAGTGCACACAATGAAATTCAACCTCTGGAATTTTTACCCCATCACACATGGATAGAATAGTACCCTTAATATTGCCTGAATAGTACCCATAATCTTGCCTCTTAATCTAGCCCTTTTATTCTCCCAATGTGGCCCCAAATCCAGCTTGGCTCAGGGCCAGTTCTGGTTCTAGGAGGTTGAGCTGGGGTCCATAAACAGCTGATGTGGCGTATGCTCGGATCAAATATGCTTGTCCGACTCGCTTTCCTTCAAATCACACTATTGCTGCGTGATCAGTTTTAAAGTTGATTTATTGCCGACAAAGGTTGAGCATGAGAGTATATTTTATTCTTCTCTTCAAAAAGATCAGACACAGCAAGCAGAATGCTATACTAAACAAGAGTTCACACAGCAGAATAATGCCCTCATTTCAGGGTTTTTCTAGGCAATAAGAAATAATGAATAAAAATAAAAAATGAAAAATTAAATTAACAATGTACAATGAACTAAAATGAAACAAAATCATGTGTTCTTAATTGCATTACCTTAAAAACAAGCTCAAGTTCAGTGTTTATTGTCATACACAGCAAGAAAAACAAGCTTCTCTGTAATGAACTTCCTTGATCTATGTCACAGCTGTCCCAACATCTAAAAAACTAAAACTATGACTAAAACTAAATAAAAATTAAACTAAAACTAGCCAATTCTCAAAATAAAGACTAAAACAATGAATGCACTTGTTAGAATAACTGAAACTAAACTGAAACTAACAAATGAACTGAAAAACAAAATAGAAATAAAAATTAATAAAAGAAAATGCAAAAATATAATAATTCTGCCTCATTTATCCTAGATTTTCCATACTGCTGTTTGCTAAGAGATGATTTCTGTTCCTTTTTACATGTTTCTTCTCAAATGCATATTATTTTCCCTCTGTGCTGTAGTTAAGGAGCAATGTGTCTTGTGTCTTAATGTGTCAATTCCTGATGATTTTCTCCTGCACTCCAGTAGCCAGGGAATGGTAAAACCAAAGAGAATAGCTGAAACAGAGCAAAAATGGATTTGTAGGAACAGATGAACATTAGCAGATATCACTAATCTATAATAAAAGCTAATATTTTAAACATGGATCTGCATACGCAAAGAGGAGGGGAAATGGATAAGGCTGTGCTGACCAGAGAGGCCAAGTGTAAGGACTAAAAACATTACGCTGAAACGTCATTAACGTTATAAATGTTGAAGGGCTTCTTACATAATTGAAGGAGAGCTGTGGTTATCTGTCTTTTCAATGTGTCAGGGATGGGTAAAGAAAAAAAAGAAATCTACACTGCCAACACTGAAAGTCCCTGTGCTCCACATATTCTTTAGCTGTTTTATGAACACTGTGTGCACCATCTGTTTAGATTTTCACAAGCAGAGTGAAGGCCTGACCTCCATCTTAAGTCACTGGCAATGTTCTCCAACGCCTGCCTGATGGCCTTTGAGCACATACTGCAGATAGAGCAGCCAGCCCCCTGTTGTCCTGTGACAGAGGCCCTCAAGCCCTCTCACACACACATACACACACACATACACACACACACATACACACACACACACACACACACACACACACACACACACAGACACACACACATACACACACACGCACACACACACACAGACACACACACAAACACACACACACACACACACACACACACGTACACGCACACACAAGCACGCACATACAAACACACACACACACACACACACACACAGACACACACACACACACATACTCTCTCTCTCCCACACACACACACACACACACACACACACACATACACACACACATACACATACACACCTACACACGCGCACACAAACATACACACACACACACACACACACAGACACACACACATACATACACACACATACACACACGCACACACACACACACACACATACACACACACACACACACACACACACTGGTGCCCTCCATGCCAGGCCTCTCTGGCCACCCAGAGGGACTTCCCTCCCCCAGGTTACAGTAGGAGGTCCCACCCCTGCCCCTAAAAGGCAAAGTAGGGTACAGCTGGCTGGGAGTGCGTCCAGAGGCTCTAAGAATAACAAGCCCTGGCCCCCAGTGAGGGATAAGGTTACTCTTAGCCACCCAACCCCCCCTCACTCTCACAAGTTTAACTCTACACCCCCCCCCCCCAACCCCACCCCCACACAACACCAACTTTGCCTGGGTCCCATGGTTCCTGTCCTGCCCTCGTGATGAGCCGGGGGCTAAGGTGATTTTGACTGACTCACCCCCCCACCCCACCTCTTCCAAACCAGCCCCCCCACCCTCCAGCCCCTGCTCGGCCCCCACGCTGTTTGTCTCCTACCCCAGCTCCTTTTCGTTGGTACCCCACCTGGAAGCGCGACCGTCCGGGCCCTCAGCGGCGACGCTTTAAGCAACCCCTGGAGCTTCCAGGCTCCAAGCACCCAGCCGACTCGCTGACTTCTTACGCTTTTTTGTGATCTTCCCGAACCGGACTGAAATTAGGACGAGGGCACGTACAGTAACAGGTGTGGCGCTGGGCTGTCGCGCCGTAACTCTCTCTCGCTCTCTGCGCCGCTTCCTTGTGGGGGGCTTACTCCCTTCTGGCTCTAGACATTTAGACTGAAGCTGGCCTGGGCAAGGAATAAGCAAAAGAAACGGCCCCCGATTTCTCTATTTTTTTCTGGGTGTAGAGAAATTTTCTGACAAATAGGGGATAATTATTATTTTAACACACCATGGCGGAGGTTGAAGGTAATGTA
>CM050219.1:26180000-26235000 GCA_027475355.1 Coilia nasus
TGGCTTGTCTATCGGGTGTGTGTGTGTGTGTGTGTGTGTGTGTGTGTGTGGGTGTGTGTATGTGTGTGTGCATGTGTGTTTGAATATGTGTTCTGGACTGTGTGTGTGTGGTGTGTGTGTGTGTGTGCGCATGCCAGTGTGTATGCGTGTGTGTGTGTGTGTGTGTGTGTGTACTTGTTTGGTGAGAGGACTATATGTGTGTGTGTGTGTGTGTGTGGTGGGGCTTTGTCAGGTCTGAGTCAGAGCTGATTGGGTGGTTTCTGATAGCGTCTTCAGTGACAGAGACAGATTGAGTGTGCCTTTTCACCGGCAACTCTCAGCAGTTACACGCTTTCAGCTGGAGCCGCCTGTAATGGGACTGCAGGGTTGTCACCAGTCCGCCAGTCCCCCAGACACTTCCTGGTGGTGTACTGTGTGTGGATAAACCATGTCATTGCATTGTGAAGTCCCTTAGCTGTCACTTAATGATGGGAGCAATAGATGGATCTAGAAATACAGTACTGTAGTGTTGAATGTCTATTCACTGGCTTTGAGTCATAATGTGAGTTTTTTTTTTTTTCGACAAGGGGTAGCTAGTGTCAAAGTTCTTTTGTGTGTTTTTGTATGAACATGTCACTGTTCAGATGATGCTCATATAGTTATGTTCACATGTTCTTCACTTACCATCCCATTGACATCACACTATCACACGAAAAAAAGGTCCATTACCAAGGCCTGTCACACTGAACAGTACATTTTTGAAAGCATTTCAAAAAAGTGGAGACCTTTTTACCACCCACCCACCCTTGCCTTCATATCCATCCACATTCACATCCACATCCACACCACACCATACCACACCACATCCCCATCACTCAGTCTTTCCTCATCATGCGAGAAAAGAGTGTTTTTTCTTTCCGTGCCCTGACCAGAAAATTGCAGAGCCCAGCTAGTGTCTTGATGGGAAATATTTTAAGAGCACACTTTTGCATTCCCTGAAACGAAATTTGCATTCCCTTGCAAAACCTTTGTATTCCCTCGCAATCGCAATAGAGGGGTTCCACACTTCCAGCTTAAGGGGAACACAAAATCATTGCAAGAGAAAGCGAAACTGTTGCAAGGAAACACAAAAGGTATTGCGAAGCACCACAAACGTGCAACAATATTTCACACCATGACCTTAACCGAGCTCTGCACAAAACAAATAATGGCGAGAGGCAGGAGAGAAAAAACACAGTAACAGCAGTTTATACGAAGCGTGTATTTATAAGACTCTATAAACACATTTATAGAGGGTTATAATGCCTTAATAAAGCGTAACAAAGGTTGAATTCAAAGGTTAGTACTCATAACTATTTATATATACTTATGACTGCACTCGCAGCTTTGTAACTGAGAATGCACTGTGTCACTTGAAGGTGGAATAGGGCTTATGACATAGCATATATTGCCTTAAGAGAACTGTCATGAGTATGTATAAATAGTGAATAATTTACATACTTCATGAATGCATTATAAGCCTTTATGAATGTGTATAAAGAGTTTTGTGAATGCAAGCTTCATAGAAAGTGTGACCAAAATCACACACTCACACCACCACCCATTCACCAACTACACATACCTGATATACCCAAACCCAACCCACTTGCCCCCAACTAGCAGAGCCCATTCCCACTACCTCATTCTAATGATTCTCCCTCCTTCCTCTTTTTCACCCACGCCCCCACCCCCACCCCCACCTCCACCTCCACCTCTGTCCATCTCCAACCATCCTGCCATCCTGTCTTCACCCACATAAAAGACAATACATTATACTGTGAAGACCCATGTTTGCCACCGGGTAAAGCCTCTCTGCCTGCAGTGGACTGCCTCTGTGTCCTTGCTTTGTTTTGTTTGTCCCTGTGTGTTGGTATACATGTGTACATTTGTGTGTGTGTGATTTGGTGTGTGTGTGTGTGTGTGTGTGTGTGTGTTTATGGTTTGTCTATTGAAGCATTTGGAATGTGCATGTCTGCCTATGAAAGGTGCAACTACCTCATCACTGCATTACTTATTCCCTCATAAGGGAAATGTAATAACCTGATTTGATTTGCTCACTCTCAAATTTGATTCGCTTTCACTGACAAAACAAGTATTCAATTAAGTCCCACCTCGCTTATGATTGTAGAGTAATTTTTACAATGTATCAAAACAACATGCTGTTATGACCATCTCAGGGGATTTGATTTATAAAGCTGTACCATAATCCCATTTTAATAACTATGGCAATTCTGCTCTCCACTGTTTTACCTTCCTTCATTTTGATTTTTAAATATCATCAAGAAAGATTTTGAGATGTCCTGCATCAACATTTACATCTTACAACCATTTACATACCAAATTGTTATTATTTATGTATTATTTACTCCTGACATTGTCAAACAAATACTGTACAAGCTGAAGCAGTGTTCAGAAATCCTGGACAAAGTTTAAGACTCGGTATGTCAACTTGGCAATATTTTGGCCTGATCTAAAAGGTCACAGAGGAGTGGTGCAGAACGAGGGACAGACTTTGGAGCGAAGCCCAAGACAGCATCACTGCGCTACCCCCTCGCAGTTCCAATTAGCCGGACTGTAAGAAGCCATTCACACCTATCACCCCCCGAGGAAATGTCTGCACAACAAAGCCCAGGACAGGCTGTAAATATAAAGGTTGGGTTGGGAAAGCGATATACAGTAGAGTAGGTTAGTAAGTGCAGAGGATAAAATGGCACTGCTAGCGAATGGTCTGATTGGGCTAATGGTGATTGACAGTTCTAGCACAGTAGCCTACACTGTAGCTTTAAGGAACTTAATGAATGCGCAACCTCTGAATGCCTGTGGGCTGTTACAAACCAGCGTTTTCATTACAAAAACACATACTATTATAGCACTAGCTCAAATACGCCCACACTCTAATAAAAAAAATCCATATATACATTGAAATATTTGCTAATATTATAAGAAGTTGTCACATTGTTGGCGGAGATGATTTGCCACCCGCAGAGAAAAATGTGAGAACATGAGACTGATCCTATCAACAGTAGTCAAGCAAAATAGGGGCATTAACTTCCCAGATTGCCATCTCTGTAATGGTCATGTACAGTAAGGACGAAAAGACCAAACACCCTTCCTCCCTCGTCAGTGTACAGGCTTAAGTGGAATAGCTTGTTTTGCACGGCAAAACAGACGTACATCTCTTTGATGTTGTGCAGTCGCTCTGCTAGTGACAGATACTCTAATATGTATGGGTCTGCAGCCTTCACATGAGCATTGGCAGAGGGGGAGCAGTCAGTCACTCATCAGGCACATCATGGTGATGTTTAGAGTTTCCATGTTGTGCAGTCGCTCTGCTAGTGACAGATACTCTAATATGTATGGGTCTGCAGCCTTCACATGAGCATTGGCAGAGTGGGAGCAGTCAGTCACTCATCAGGCACATCATGGTGATGTTTAGAGTTTCCAACATCGAGAGGAAATGTCTAAAACTACAAATATGACCCAGTGGATAAATCCAACCTAGCTTATCATATTATTGTGCAAAAAGCTGCTTAAAGCAGACTACTTTATGCAAGTTGATCTGATCTGCACACGTTGATCAGCACTGAAATGCCTGTACCATTACATGAGATGGAGAGTACGTCACCTGCATACAGCATTAATGCTTCTCTGAGTATAACAGTTCTACCAGACATGCACCAATAATCTGATATCCATTCATAGACATATATTCTTTTGGCAGTGTAATTTTGTTTTTATTTAATGTTTATATTTGATATGAAACGTCTTTATTACCAAATCTATACATATGCTCCATTTTTTCCATATTGGGCACATGACCTAGCTTTTTCCTACAATCTGTTTGTCTGCAGAAACAAAATCGACTTAATAGAAATAAATGTGCCAGCAGGCCAGATGTCAAGCGAGCTTAATTGTGAGGTAAAATTATCGCCTGGGAATACAGTGCCTCACAAGGACAGCATGTTGCCGAGGGAGACAGCAATTATCACGAGATGGCTGGATCACAGGGGATTACAGCAGGACAGGCACGGGGTGAGCATGGCCCACCAGTGAACTAGCAGACCTATTTTAGGTTTCTATTTTTATGCACGGTTTATTACTTGAGTAGATTTTCTGTCTGAAAAAGATGAAATAAACAGTCATTAGGGGAAATGGGCTGTGTAGCGCCACACAAAAGCACTTCCTCAAGCTAATTTGACCACCATGGTTTGTGTCCTTGGTAAATCGAGGCAAAGGGGACGTCTCATTGCTTTTTCAAATGGCAGAAAAGCCCAACACAAATGACCAGTACAAGGTTAAATCTGAGACATTTATTGCGCTAACCTCTCAGCTACAGCCCCTGCTGAGATCCACTTATCTGGGCAGACATCTAATTGGCTTACAAAACTATTCATGATAATATTTAATTTCTTTCACTTTTTCGTTTTAATTTGTTTTGGTTAAAGATGTTCATCTGCATCTAAATTAAACCATTAAACAGCACCTCATGGGCATTGGGTCTGGAGGACATCAGGATGACAACAAGAATTGTGCCAACCACACAACTGTAAGTCAGCCGCGAAAACAACCTGACGGTAGCTTTAGCTGTTTAAGTCAAATCAAGTCAGTTTTATTGACAACTCTTCACATGTGCTAGACATACAAGGAATCGGAATTATGTTTCTTACTATCCCATGCGTAGATAAGACAGGACAAACATTAAAAACATTAAACATTAACATGCAAGACAAGACAATATGGACTACTGTAAGGTATTTGTGTTCTTGCCTATACTGAGTGAAACATGAAACATTATCATAATAAGATATAATCAATCATATAATATAATCATATAATAAGAAACATTATCATAATAACATTTTGCCTGACCACTACAGTAACCTCAAATCAGTAAACTAGCTAATTATAAATAAATAAAAGCTAATGCCAATAACATAGGGAGAGGGCTTTAGCAGTTTAATGCCACGTGAGCCAAGAGACAGCAGGAGAATGAGAACAATGGAGTACGGAAGAGAAGGAAAGAGGTAGTAGTGGGGTCCTTCAGGTCATGCCAACTTTTGTGTCCATAGCCTCATTACCCGTGTAAGAAAACAATACAATGAAGGCACGCATGACTTCTGGGCACAAGCTTGTTGCCAGGGTGACAACTAGTTAAGGTGCAATTTATCCCATCCTAGAGTTCCCCCCTTTGCAGCAAGCAAATCCCCTCTCAGCTGTAGGTAGGGGCGAGGAAGAGAAAGAAAGAGAGACCACGAGAGTGAGGGATAGAGAGAGAAGAGAGGGAGAGAGAGCACACACCAGCAAACACCAGATGCACATAATGAATAACTGTGAACAGTTTGGCCTTGTTATTGGCATCCATCTCCCATAGGCGTAGCCACGAGTAGACTGGGGTGGGCCTGTGCCCACCCACTTGTCAATCAGGCCTACCCAATCAGAAAGCGGTTTTAGTTTGATTGACTGTTTAAGTAATCATAATAACCTATGTGTTTTGGGCTAGGCCCACCTGATTGTTCCTGGGCGCACCCATTTTATGATTTCTGATTACTCCCCTGCAATCTCCTAGACTCTTCTAGCTTTCCATGACTTTTAAAAGAGAAAGAGGGAGATGGGTAAAAGGGGGGAGAAAGAGAGAGACAGAGAGGGAGAGAGAGGGAGAAACAGAGACAGAGAGAAAAGACAGAGAGAGAGAAAGAAAAAGAAAAGGGCAGAGAGAAAAACAGTGCAGGAAAACAAAACAAAGCATTTCATGAAAGTGGGCTGCAAAGGCAATCAAGCAAATGTCATTGAATTCATCAGTGTGCCATTAGAGTCATAATAATAATAATAATAATAATAATAATAATAATAATAATAATAATAATAATAATAATAATGATCTTTACTTGTATAGCACAATTCATACATACAAGATGCAGCTCAAAGTGTTTTACAGTTTGGCAATGTCACCACAAGACAACATTTCTTGCAGTCCAGTGGCGTCGGAGCGGACGAACACAGTAACAAAATGACGTAGTGACACAATGACCCATTAATGCGGCCTTTTGCGTGACGCAATAATGTAAAATTATTCACAGCCTAATTTTCCTGATCAAGATGATGCTGTGAAGGTTGATAGGTCATCACACGCACAATTCATATGCAAACAGTTACAATATTACTGATGTCACCCGTCGTATTTTAACCAATCACGTGTATCAGTCTTAGGATGCCATGTGTTAACAATAATACTATTGGTACTTTGCTTTGTAATCTGCACAGTATGAGTCCTGTTTCCACAGAGCCAATGAGGCCTTCATCCGTCATGCTCCTTATGACTGTGTGTGATGTGTGTTGCAGTGTGGATTCAATGCATGTCAACACACACACACACACACACACACACGCACACACACACACACACACACACACACACACACACACACACGCACACACACACACACACACACACACACACACACACACACACACACACTCAGTAGGTGGAAAAGATTCTTCCGCAGATAAATTCTTAATGACAGATTTGATAAACTATTTCATAATAAGCTGTTATAGTGAACTCTCTGTATGTACCAATGGAACAATAGTTCCTCATATGTCACTCAAGTGGCTCTGCTAGGAATAGGAGCCATCCTAAACTATTACCAGATAGAGTCCTGCCAAACATCCATAAGGAACGATTTGATGAAGCCAGTCTTTGCCATGCAGCAAGGACAAAGAAAGAATCTTTTCCCTTTGAGCCATGTCACCCACTGCATGTCATTGGCGTGAACATCATCCATAAAGACAGCTACTGCCATGCGTAGCTGTCATGTGTGTGTGTTTGTGTGTGTGTGTGTGTGTGTGTGTGTGTGCATGTGTGCAAGTGTGTGTTTGAGCTGTCACCCATATTGCCTCTATCCTCCTTGCCTCTCTCACGTATCTTTCGTCCTAACAGGACCGAGCGCACCCGTCAGAAAGGCACATAAGGCAGCCAGCAGAGGCAAGGCATCTCGCCCACCTTTACCCACCCACCCCACCCTCCCCAAAACCTGTGCATCTACCCCCACCCCTACCCCTCCTACCCCCCTACCTACCCCCACTCACCCCACCCCACCCTCCCCAAAACCTATGCATCTACCCTCACCCCTACCCCTACCTACCCCTACCTACCCCCTCTCACCCCACCTCCTACCTACGCCGTGGTGAAGCTCTAGCCCGTCCTCCCTCGGGGACCCCATAGAGTGCTTGGAGTTGCTTCCTCATTCACTAACACTAATGAGCCAATTACCAAAAGCTAGCATGGACAATAAAAATGACTGCCATTAACGCATGGGAAAATACTGCATGGGATGCACTGTAACAACCACATGAGATGATTCACAAACAGAACGTTGGCTTTGTATTTGTTTTAATTAAAGCATTAATTACACATTTACGTCCTGTGAATTTAATCCAAGTTAGACTAATATGTCAAGTAAAATGGGACTTTTGGAAATAGCAGTTGTAATCATACTAACTGTACACAATTGTTTCATTTGAAGCTGCCTTTATCTCTTGCACACTTCACTAAACGCACAACAAAATGTGAGAAATATCAGTCTTAACTAATAACACCATTCATGCTTGGTCACAAACGAGGCTCTAATTCTGTAATCATTCCATTCATTCTGCATTCATTTTCTCTGACAAGCGCACTGAATGGGTGGCTGTGTGTGACTGTGAGTGTTTATGTCATCTGATGTATCGTCTGCTGCATGCTGTGACTCAGTCCTTCTTTTGCATCATCTCAAGCCACAGATAAACAAAGTGTGGCTAACAGTTTGAGGCCGCTGCCCTGCGGCGCGACTGCAGGCACAGAGACAGACCCCTGGGTGGCCAAAGCTCCTGACAGACAAACAAAATGGACATGTGGATGACAACTGCTGTACTCACCTTACTGATGACCAATGACCAAATAAATAAAGGAATACACACCTTCACCCCCCCCCCCCCCCCCCCCCCCCCCCCCCCCACACACACACACACAGACATCAACTTACACACATACATACACACACAAAATATACTTGTGTGAATAAAAGATTCTATACTCACAGCCATAATCCATACCTTGGACAAACATTCCACACAGTTTTTCCATACACTAAATGCTTTTCATACTCACCTTCATGATGTTGATGCCCACACTCATTTGTTCTTGTTACTGTCTTGGTCTGTGTGTGGTCAGTATCATATTCATCATGTTTGCTTCCCATGCATTGCAATCACTATGTTAGCAACATTTGAGCTTTGTATGGTTTGGTTAGTTCTTGAAGTCTGTATCAACATGTGATCTTTGATATATGTTTGGAAATCATGACTGTTTTCTAGTTAGTTTTGGTTACCTGTGGAATTGTAGTGTTATATGTAATTTGCTCCCATCTGTGTAAGAGTTTTGATTTTTTGACTAGTTGGTTGTCTGTATTTGTCCTCTGATTGAGTGGAATATAAAAACCTGTGGCCGCCTTGCCACTTTGTGCGTAAGACCAGACAACCCGGATTTTGTTTGACCCAAGTGCACAGCTCTAATTCTAAAGAGCCAGTGTGTTTGTGCTGGTTTGAATTGGGCTCATTTTAAGCCTTGATTGGCAAGGAAATAAACCCCCACTGTTAGGTGTTCAAGCTTCCAGCTGTTGCTAACTGAGAAAATTAACCTCTGGTGCAAAACCTTTCACAAATGCACTGGCTCTCAGAGTTGTAAGACTTGTGCGAATAAAGGCAATTAGTTTTGCATGCAAAGTTCTTGCTCATGTTGGCCTCTCCCCACCGTGAACCCAGGGGGCGTACCTGATATCTCAGCCGCCGACCCAGTGAAAACAATGAACGACGCAATGGAGGAGTCCAGCGACTGGATGAACACGTTCTTGGGTGCAATAGCGAGCCTCTTCGCACCAGAAGAGGAAGAAGAAGGTATATATACACTCGTCAGCTAGAGTGTTCATTAAGCCGTTAATAATGATGCCACTTTAGGTTTGGGTGTCACCAAGTCAACCAACCAACACATCACCAACTCACCTCCACTCTAATGGTTTGATTTGATGGAGTCACCTTCACTAATTGACATTCACACTCTTAGTCACTTGTTTTTCACAACTCCTGGATTACACATGCATTAAATTACGCTCTTAGCCTTTGGAGATGAACAGTCAAAGCACAATGTTATAAATAGTTTACACAAACAGCTTCTTGTTTATGAAAGCTACAGTTACATATTTTTAAGGCCAGAGCCACATAGTGATGTATTGTAGATAATCTGAGATCTACACAGCTACCTCATATTTTAATATGAACATTTGGGACCAATTTTCCACAGCACTAAGATGAGTTCAGGGACTAACGTGTTTTTACTTCAGTTCAGGAAGAGCCATGCCATATCACCCAAACACATACAGTCACTTACTGCTTTCTTACCATGCAGGAATTTCAGTTACTCTGGCCATACATTCAGCCTATACTAAATTAAAGGTCATTGTCACAGTCTTAAGTCTAAGGAACCTATTACCCACAGATAATGGCAAATAAATAAAACTATTTTCATATGTTTTTGTCTGTGTATTATCTGGAAATTGTGTTTTGTTTGGACTTCTGTGAAGTACATTTATCAACATAAAAAGTAGACAATGCAGTGTTAACTTCGAGAAGTACATTCATGCCAACAAAACACAAGCTCCTTGACTGGAGACTGTGACATTTACACACACGTTTATACACACGTCCACACTGGCTCACTTCCACATGACACTGCTGGCACACTGAAATCAGATCAGCGCAGTCCCCTGCCCCCATTCCTCTCTTCTGAGGGTGAGCAGTGGGTGAACTAGAAGCCTTGGACAGCTGATCTCTGTCCTGCCACACCTTTAGACGAGACTAGCTCCCACTACTGTACATGATAACCCAGGGCAGGGGGGTAGGTGTTGGCGGTAGGTAAGAGTGGGTGGGTGGGGGGTGGGGATGTAAGGTGGGGTCTTGTTTCAAACACTGACCTACAGCAGCAGGAAATAGGTTAATAATAATCCACAGATGGCGTGACACCAGGAGGTGTGAGTGTTGGTGTATGAGTAAGTTGATGAAATTGACAGTTCACGCACCATAATATAGTGGCCTCATGTGTAGGTGTAGGGTGGAGTATTGGTAGGGTTACCACATTGACTGTGCACACTGTAAAACAGCTCTAAATAGGCTATACTGTCTCCACAGTTGTGATCAAGGCGCACCTATGAGATGAGACGTGGAACCAAGGCTCTGTACCTGCACGTTGTGATGCCTAACACTTTTCACCAGTGTTTGTGACCGCTGTATGACAAATCAATGCCAATAAAACAATAAAGGCAGAAAAAAATCACATTGACATCTCTCTCTCATCAGTTCATCCTGCTATGACTGCACAATTATTCTTGTAATCCACCACCATTGCATGAGCACCAGACTTTAAGAGCACCCTCTTGCTAACACACATATGAATGGGTTTAGTTCAAGGAGGGTGGAGGGTGTAAGCTTGCATGTAGGTTACCAGAGTTACCAAGCAACATATTAGGGGGGCAGACAGGTTGCAGACATAGAAGTAACACCTGCAGGAATGCCCAGAGAGCAACAGAGGGAATGCACACACCTGCACAAAAGCACAGACAGAGGTTTTAAAAAGGGAGCATTATATATAATATATCAAATGGGGTCGTTAGAGCTACGAGAACAGGATTAGGTCATTAAGGAGGCCAAATAAGATCCCTAGAATCTGTCACTGGGGGTAAAGCAGTGCAAGGCAACCCACACAGAGCCTAATCAAGGCCTTTTTCAGTCCTGTCTAATTTCCTTAAAAAATAAGTTTTTCAGACACAGATGATTCACTAAAGAGAAAGAAAGTCAGGGGAGTCATTAGTGTGTGAGCTCTTGCTCTTCCCCTTCATCTAATTTGTATCTCTCTCTCTCCATCACTCTCTCTCTGTCTCTCGCTCTCTTTCTCTCTCTCTCTCTCTCTCTCTCTCTCTCTCCATCTCTCTCTCTCTGTCTTTCCCTCTCTTTCTCTCTCTCTCTCTCTCTCTCTCTCCATCACTCTCTCTCTGTCTCTCTCTCTCTTTCTCTCTCTCTCTCTCTCCATCTCTCTCTCTGTCTTTCCTTCTCTTTCTCTCTCTCTCTCTCTCTCCATCACTCTCTCTCTGTCTTTCCCTCTCCCTTTCTCGAACACTTTTCTCGTTCTCTCTCTTTTTCTGTCATTCTCCCTAACAACTCCCCCAAGATGGCTAACTAGATGTGATAGTGGGTGTGGGTGTGTGTGTTTGTGTGTGTGTGTGTGTGTGTGTGTGGTGCATTTGTGTGTGTGCATAAAAGAGGAGGGGGGAGAAAGAGAGTGATAGAGCGAGTAAGAGAGAGATAGAGAGACAGAAAGAGAGAAAGCAAGAAAGAGATAGAGCGAGTATAACAGATATTGAGGGAGAAAGAAAGGGAGAGCAAGCGAGAGATAGACAGTTCCTCCAAGGACACGGCATGGGCCATGTTGTTGGCATGGTCCTCCCTGCCTTCAATATAAAATAATAAAATATGCAGGCAACTAAAACAAAATGTGAAAATCAGATAAACAATATTACAGAGCATCTATAAAAGTATTAACTTCCTTCTGGAAAATCACCATGTATCCGAGCCAAATGGCTATAATAAAAATAGATTAAATGACTTTGAATTTAGTCCATATTTACTTGGCACAGCAGAGAAAGTGATACTAGTTTATAAAAAGGAGCCAAGGCAAGCCTGAAGATAATATTGTGTTTGTGTGTTTTGCAAATAAGGCCAACATGTAATGTTTTTGACATATTTCACACAATGTATGTTACTTATTATGTTACTATATCCCTAACTAATTAAAAAATAGCTGGAATTGATCCAGTATAGTGTCAGAGTAGACCACTTTAAGTAACTAATGCATTTAACTGTGTTCTAACTTAAGCATTGGTTTTATCAGTATCAAGAACATTTCCTAAAGGCAGACCTAATTATTCCTTTTACCTAGTTAATGAGTTTAAGCGACCCCCAGCTTATGGCACGATGATCTTGGCGTGTTCAGTGTTCGGCGTGTTTAAACACTCAGTGATGCCAATGACTCATGCAGTGGAGGGTAAATTGGCTTAAATACGGTATACACCTTTTAAAAAAAGGCAAAACATAATTTTCCACTTTCTTTAAAATGTTAAGGGTATAAAGATTAGCCTGGTAAAGCAGCCCCTCGTACTTCATTTCATTTTGTACAGAGGGTCTGGCAGTGCTTTCATTGACATCTCTGTCTTAGACAGAATTTCACCTAGCCAGTTAGTAGCAAACATAGGGAGTGTCTGTGAGTGATGATGTTGATTTGTGTGCCACATTTGAATAGTAGTGTGTAGGCAGGCTAACTGCATACGTGACGACCAAACATTAGCGATTAAAGGCAGAGCCACTTGTTTTAAACTTCAGCAAAGTCCGCACCTCCAGGAAGAAATTGTTTCTCAATACAGCACTGCCAGACCCTCTGTACAAAATGAAATAAAGTACGAGGGGCTGGTTTACCAGGCTATATAAAGATACCCTTATCACCACTGTGCATCTAGTTTAGCCACCTCTGTCTAGCCATCCTTTGACCCACCTCGTTGAACTATTGACGGTCTCAGATTTACTGACAGTTTGAGAGAAGAGAGTGAACCACAGGCAGACAGTAAATCACACAGAGAAGCACTGGGAGACAGACTCTGTAGTTCTGTAATATATAACACATCACATGGACAGCGTAAGGAGAGTATGGAAGAAAGAGGATAAAATAGAAGAATACAGAGAACGTGAGGGAGGGATAGTCATGCTGACAGAGCTTGAGGGTGGTGGACAAGACACAGATGAAAGGAATGAATAGATGCTTTACTCACTGAGAAACACACATGTAAGCAACCGTACCAATTCTGCTGCCGTTTACAGGTTACACATTATTTCACGGCCTCTGTTACAGTGTATCTACATCATGAAGCACAGTGTAACAACGTCTGTAACATTATGTATTTACACTATGTCCCATACATTTACATTATGTACTATAGGGTTCGAATAAGGGTTAGGATTAGGGTATGTACAGAATATTACATGTAGTTACATATGGATCCACTGTAAAAAGGACCGTAAAATAAAGCCAGACCCCTTTACATTTTCATTGTTTTAAGTTAATACATGAAGACCTGTTAATGTATCTACATCATGAAGTACAGTGTAACAAAGTCTGTAACAATATGTAACATTATGTATTTACACTGTACTAAAGGGTTCGAATAAGGGCTTGGATTAGGGTATGTACTCAATACATGTAGTTACATATGGATCCACTGTAAAAGGGACCATAAAATAAAGTCAGACCCCTTTACATTTTCATGGTTTCAAGTTCATACATGAAGACCTACTAAGAATATCTGTTAAGTAAAAATAAGATAAGAAAACACTTGAAATTATATGAAAAATGTGAATCAGAGACACAACTCTCATTGTCAGTTGCAGTGGTCTTAGTTCACCCTTTAGAGGTCATGACCAAGATTATTTGACTTCTGAAACATTATGAATATCTGAAACAGTTTTTAAAGCATTCTGAGAACCACAGAATAAGTCAGTTTGCATATTGCTCCACATAAACATGAGAATGCTGATTTCACACCCCAGACATGTGAATCTATTAGAGTATTTGCATATGAATGCTTCCCCTTCACTGCATCAGATGAGATGCATATGTATTGGTGGTGTGTCATATTAAGACAGGTGTCCACATGACACCTACTGTCCTCATAAATCTTTTTTGGCAGCATACACTCAGAAATATGATATGTATGCATGTGTTCATATCAATATAAATTACCCACTGATAAACACACATATGAACACCCACACACACACACACACACTTACAGAGAGACAGAGAAAGATAGTTGGAGAGAGAGAGAAAGAGAGAGAGAGTGAGAGAGAGACAAACACACACACACACACACATACAGAGAGACAGAGATAGATAGAGAGAGAGAGAAAAGAGAGAGAGGGGGTGGAGAGAGAGAGAGAGAAACACACACACACACACACACACACACACACACACACACACACACACACACACACACACACACACACACACACACACACACACACACACTTCTTTCTATCTTTCTATCCCCCTCCCTCTCTGCAATCATATATTGCTGAATGTATAGTACATGCATACCATCAACATCACATGACCCTGTGCATACACACTTTCCAATTTCCCGCTATGCACACAGCATGATTGTACATTACTCATCTTTACACAAATCTGTGCTGACAGACAATTTGCTGATGGAACGTTTGGAAGTACACTCACGGCTGATCTCCTTTGATAAGACAGAATAAACAATGTGCTTGGACTGAGTCATCTCCATCTCCAATACCCCCATCATCAGCTCACCTAAATAAATAAATAAATCGATAATCACACACTTATTTCAACTCTATCTTTCTTTTTACCACACACCTATTTTAAATGTTGCTTTTCGCCAGATAACATATTGTGCCAACTGAATTAAAGGAGTACTTCCACGAGAAACCGTTTAGTACTTGCTGTTTTGAAATACGACAGGTCACCCCGAGTTGCATATGCATGCTGCACGTGAAAATGTTTTTCTAACCCCATTGCCTCCATTAGTCAGTGAAAGAAAGTAGGCGGAAAAACGAGTGAATAAGAAAAAGGCCAACAAAGTGATATAGGTTTGTAAATTAGAAAGGCTATGCCACAGTTGTGATTCTGGAGAAGTTTTGTTGCAGCACACATTCACTTAGCGAAGTATAGGTAAGTATGTGTGTTTGTGTAGAACGTTTAGATCTTTTATTTGGTTCGCTATGACCGAGTGGGCCTCGAATGATTGTAGCCTGTGACTAGCATAGCCAAGAACCTGTCATTCTCCCTGCTCCATCTCCTCCACCAAACTAGAACAGCCTGAAACAGAAGCACTAAAGCATTTTTTTCACCAAAAACAGCTCACATGGCATTCATTAATACTAGAGACCAGCGCAAAATTAATGAAACACGATGGAAGTACACCTTTAAGTTCATGTGGCAAACACCGTTGAGTGTAAAGAAACCTGATGTGCCAGCTGGCGAAAGATGTTTCACAGCATATTTGTAGTTTCTGCTCACACATGTTGCACAGAAAAAAGTGTGAAATGTACTGGAATAAATATTGCATTTTATGCAGAGGTGACTCCTAGTTAAAAGAGAGGTGTTTAGTTTCCTGTGGTGTTCAGTGTGTGAAGGGGAAGCCCTAGGAACTTGTTTACAAGAATCTGTAGAATGAGATGGGTTGCTCTCTCTCTCTCTCTCTCTCTCTCTCTCTCTCTCTCTCTCTCTCTCTCTCTCTCTCTCTCCTCCTCCCTCTCTCTCTCTTTTTTCTCTCCCTTTCTGTCTTTCTCTCCAACTCTTTCCTTAGCTTGCTCCTCGTCTCATTTCTACATGTATAATTTATTCTATTATTAATACTTCATGAGGTCCACTTTGTGAAGTCTTTTCTCTATGTATTCTGTTTCTCATGTATTCCTTGCTGTTTCTTTCTTTTTCTGTCTTCCCACAATTTAGCTGTCACGGCCTTTCATGCGGTGAGAAAAAAAGGTTGGTCCTCCATTTCTTTAAGAAATCTGTTCAATACACTTGGAAATCACAGTAACAGCAACCACTGCTCGAACGTTTTGAAACCTTATGACTTTAGTTCTGTGGTGCCCCTTAATTCATTTGTTGAGAAAAAGATCAGTATACGGGCCTATAGCAAGTGACAGAGTAGGTACTTCAAAAGAGCAGGGGCTTAAAGGTTCTCTGTCATTCTCAGAGGAGTTTTTCCAAGAGCAAGTGCATTCCATCATTTAAGACTGGTCTCTGTTCAGAGACATTAGAACCATGAATTATGTAAGATGGGTGTTACAGTAAGAATTCTGAGAAGAAATCCTGAGAAGAAGACTAAGAAAGGCCCTGCTATATTATGACCTCTGGAAATCTAAAGAGGATGGATGACAGTTATTAAAACCAGATGATCACTTGGAAACATGGACAAAAGAGATACTAAAATGTATTTTGTGTTTGCTAAATTGTACAAACAACTGGAGAGGTTGTAAAAATAGTAAAGGGTCAGAATCCTGTTTTGTTACACCTGTAACCCATTTGTTGTTAACATTTTTAAATGTGTCACATTAGCATGATTCTGCAAATGTTCACTCTGCTGACTTGTTCCCACTAACCAAGACCTGATATCTTAACTTAAACTCTTAAAATGACAGCCATTCATAACCAAGGTAGAACAGTAAAATCGAACTACTTATTCCCATGCAATCAGTACTGCATTCTGGATTGAACACACATTCTCCATGTATGCAAAGATAGACAATTTTTTCAGTAACATAAGGATATCTGCATTCAGTCTGCATTGAAATTCCTTTTTCCAAGTCCAGTTTAAATTTTATGTCAATGTCTCTGGACAGTGCTGATAGACCAGGGCCACCACTAATGCTGCCACTCTGCATGACGCATGAACGCATGTTTGTTACCTCAGCTTCCCAGCTCTTTATCTCTTCCACACACTCCACGCTTCCACTCACAGTATTAAAAGCCGTCTCACCATTAAAACTACTTAACTATACCACACTACACATACTGACAGTATACATCATTAAAACTGCTCCAGTACTCACACACAGACCCACAGTATAAAAGCCCAGTAACACTTTTTTTGAAGGTGTCAACACAAGGGCGACATGAGCCATTTATAAACATGTCATGTCACATATTGTAAAAATGAATGACTTTTCATTCATGTTTAGCATTGTCATTTGGTTTTTGCATTGTCTTCTCCTCATAAAATATCAGTTTAAATATGCATTAACTCTTATGTAGACAACGTGTTTCCAAAAGCCCTCTGACCATCACAACTACTCCACTACACCATTGCTAGGACACTCTCGGCAGCTACAGTAGACGAACCTCGGGCGGGATCCGACTGGCTGCTTTGTGTCAGCCTGTAGGGCACTGAGCCAACTCATGCGGTTAAACTCTTGAACCCTGATTTATAAAACATGACGGACGGGGTGCAAAATGGTCGGCCCCCTCAGCTGCTCTTCAGAGGAAAGGAGATCAAAGGGGAAATGTTGAGAGGCGCCCCTGTCTTTACCCTCTCTTGCATTTCTCAAACGCACCTGCGTGCCCAGCTGATTTAATCTGAAAGGGAAGACCAAATGCAAAGTAGGAAAGTGTGCACATTTGATGTGCAGTACACGATCACTGAATGGAGACATCTGCTGTCCCAAGAGAAACAGAAAAATGTGTGTACGGAGCATAAGCAGAAAACCTGCCTTTGAAATGCATTATACATCGCCAGAACCACAATGAATTAGTCGTGCAGTAACACATATCAGATATTATTTAGAAGTTAATTCAGTTAAGGAATGAGAACATTAACTGCAGCTGTAGTGATAACATTCAACTTTAACTCTGTGACAAGCTTAACATGACCACTTACAGTCCACGTCTAGTGATATTATATTACTGTAGTGTCGTGTTACAGTTATGTCATGTTACTGGCATCTTCTAAAATAGTTGATGCAACAGTTACATAAGACAGTATGTTCAGGTAAAGACAATCTTTACTGTTACGGTGATGTCATAGTTGCCATGGTGACCTGTAACCTGCCATGGCTGTGTCATGGCTGTGTCATGGCCAAAGATTGTAGACCGGAACACTCTAGAACAAGTCATGGTTTTGTCAGCCTTATGGTGTGAGTAAAGTATGGTGAATCTTCAGAGTAGCAAATTTGCATACCTTCATGCAACAACCAATGAACCAACAAATAAAAAGAATAAACCCTTCATTCTCTCCTGAAATATGGGGTGGGGAGAAGAAAAACCTTTCCCCTGTTAGTGCCTCTGAATGCTCTACTTACAAATTACCCCACTGACACCTTTTTTAATATCAATCCCATCCCCGTTATGTCCATTCCACCCCCGAGCACAGGGGAGACTAATGAGAAAACAACAAAACAGTTCAGCTGCCTGTGATCTGGCTGATTGCACTCTTTTGTGTGCGCGTTCATTGTCAGTCTTCACAGGGGAATCACAGGCCTGAGTGAGGGTTTTCATCCCGCTGGTTAGATTACAGGAGAATTGGGCTGCATTTAAAACGCAGCCATCCAATAATTACGAGTGCAAAAATGAGTTTCTAAGTAATTGTTACCTGAATTGTGCCCAAATGTGTTGATTAGAATATTTTGAGATTGTGGTTTCTAAATAACATCTCTTTGGTGTAAGCAACGATGCAGACACTAAATGCATCTCACTACTTACACAGGAGACAGACCTAAATGTGTATGAACACTTTTGGATAAGACAATATGGTTAAGATGACCTTATCGCTGGATAAACCTATATATATACCTTTGGATAAACCTATATATATATACATATATATATAGACAAATTACATATGGTTAAGATGACCTTATCGCTGGAATAACCTCAAAGAGCCTTAACTTTCTTATGCTTCATCATAAAATCCTTTCAGTAGCTAGAGAATGGTATGATGAAGACGATGAAGACGAGAAGAAAACAAAAGGTATATTTTTTCTTTCTGTCTACTCTCTTTCACTACAAACCACACGTGAGACACACAATGTCCCACTATTCTAGAGCGCTAACAAAGCTGTGCATGTTTGCTGTGGGCTTTCGTCACACTCACACCACTGTTGCTGGGTGCTTGAATGGTTTGTGCTGCATGACCTCTTTTACAACTCTCCCTCTCTAAGGAACAGTTAATGTGCTGTTCTACGTCTCTTTTCTGTTGCAGGGGACTTTCTACCGTCCAAAAAAGGTCTGTCTTACCGTTTGGTTATTTTCTTAATTTGACACCTCCTGGTAATGACTCACCTCACACACACACACACACACACACACACTGAATGCTGTGCTTAGACATTCATTGCCATTTTGCACATTTTGTGTGTTTGTTTTTTTTCTACTAACCCAACTGCATTTCAGTAGCATTTCGCTAGCCTGGCTGTCGCACCAAGCAGTAGATGGAACTCAGTCTGGCGTAGACAGGAAGTTCTCAGAGGTGGGGTCAACGGGCATCTATCAAATGCCTCTGTATACTATTGGACAGAGCTACAACCAATCAGACCACTGATTCCGATGACATATGCGTAGCATTCATTTTTTATTGATTCCCAATTTTTTGGGCAAAGGAACAGCCAAGAATAGGCAGGTTGGCCAGACTGACTTGAATACCGAATTCTATGCAGTGTAACAGCAGGCTAGCATTTCGCCGCATTTTGCCTTGAAATTATCTGGCCAACCCAGTGATGTGGACATTTCATTCATAAAATGCACATCTTTTCATGCCACTCTCCCTTTAGAATATAATAAACAAATATTCTGGGTATCTATATCTGTGCCTTGAAGTCATGTTGTCACTTGTTAAGCAGACAAAAGATTTTCCCCAGTTTTTTAGTGCAAATGAGTCCACACTGGATTTCTCTGCCAGGACATTAAATATATGCGCCGCTAGTAATCAGTACATCATTTTCCTCCCAGGCTCTTAAATTACTCTCTCACCGATAATCAGATGATGGACAACATGCACATTAACAGTCATTAAACACTGCCAGGAACAATCATTAAATGCTTTCAGGAAGATGTCACCATGAACCTACGAAGCACTGAGCTATCAGACTTCATTTTAAAGTGTGTCATTAGTCCATGCATCATCTAGGTGAACCATGGTTGTGACAGCATTATGACTTGAGTGCTTTTTGAATACTGCATCTTTCACAATAATGTTTTTGAAATATTTCAAATTTAGTGAAAGGAAGCACCACTATGCTGTTAGTATGTTTTAAGGCATGTTTGGACACGTTTGTTTGTTTAATATTGTTATGTTTTACATTCATCGTTCTATGATGAGTCATTTATAATTCTGCACTCGTTTCTTTTTCTTACCAAATATCTTGCCCTGTGTGTTTCTCCTGTGTTAGACATTTGATTTGCAACATGAAAATGTAAAGATATATCTGGTTTGGTTTGATTTTCTAACTTTGTGGAGTTCATTTTGTTGTTAATTAATTTTTTTCTGATGAGTTTGATTTGCATCGTCTTCATGTTGCATAAACAGGATGCTCCACTCTGCATATACTGTAATACAACTGTCAATCACCCAAGCATGACATCATACAACATGTCAATGTAAAGATATATTTGGTTTGGTTTTCTAACTTTGTGGAGTTCTTCTTGTTGTTAATTAATTTTTTCTGATGAATTTGATTTGACATACCTATGCATCGTCTTTGTGCTGCATAAACAGGATGCTCCACTCTGCATATAATACAACTGTTAATCACCCAAGCATGACATCATGTAGACTCATTAAGTTGGTTATGACATTTCTTCATTGACTGACAGACATTTTGGTCATGGGAAACCTCTAACTCTGCATTTGTTTCACATACCATTTAATGTGTTTTAAATTGTGTATGGAACTCATGTTTGTTGAGAATGTCAAGTTAAATGCTATTTGTCAGGTTTTGTGTTGTCATTGCATGAAATATCACAAGGTGCTGCCAGATCACTGCAAAGACATCTATAGGAAGCCCCACCAAAACACCAACAGTCTCTTTCTCAGTCACATGTGCACACACACACACACACACACACACACACACACACACACACACACACACACACACACACACACACACACACACACACACACACACACACACACGAACACCACACAAATGTGTTTAATTATGCTGGCAGTTAACTCTCTTTTTTAGCACAACATAATTTAGCACTGATTATAATAAGACTCCAAAATCTGCCTTAATTATATGCTTACACAAATGCAGACTGTAGACACACAAATGTCTCACTAAGTTGTGTTGTGGACAAACATGACTAAATCATGTTTTTAACTGCAATATATTGTTATGCGTACAATGGCCAACAACTACTACCACATTCTGAGAAGGCAGTCTTGGGCTAATCATCATTTTAACCATGACTGATGAAGATCATAAAACAACAAATAACATGAATAATGCTGATGATAATGGTGGTTGACGACAACAGGAATGGTGATGAGGCCCATGATGTAACCAATGGCATGCCAACCTTTGCACTTTGCAAGATTGCGTTTGTATGAACGTCTCCTGAATGCATCCTTCCTTGAGATTGTGTTGTATACCTTGGCCTGTCCCTTTACCTTGCACTGAATCTTTCTTGCGCACGTTAGGATAAAAAGTCTTATAATCCATATGCAGAAATACTGAGTGAAGATGAGGAGGAGGAGGGGGGTGAAGAAGAGGACGAAGGTCTAGGAGAGGACGAAGATGAAGCAGATGACGATGAGGAGGACGACGAGGAAGAGGAGGAGTACGACGACGAGGAAGAGGAGGAGGAGGAGGACGACGACGAAGATGAGGAGGACGAAGATGAGGAGGAGGAAGAGGTTGAGGCAACTGAAGATGAGGACGATGATGAAGAAGAGGAAGAACCAGCAGCAGAAGATGAGGCTGAGGAAGAGGAGGAGGAGGAGGAGGAGGAGGGAGAAGCAGAATCTGCGGAGGCAGAAGGGGATGAGGATGATGAAGAGGATGAAGAGCCAGCAGCAGAAGATGAAGCTGAGGAGAAGGAGGAGGACGCCGACGACGATGAAGAGGCAGCAGCTGACACTGAAGCAGAGGGTGAGGATGAGGAGGGAGGCGATGAAGAGGTGGCTGCAGCAGAGGAGGAGGATGAGAAAGAGGCAGACGAGGGAGAGGAGGCAGGGGAAGAGGAGGAAGAGGCAGCAGAAACTGAAGAAAAAAAGACTGAAGAAGAGGAGGAGGAGGAGGAGGAAGAAGCAGATGAGGGAGAGGAGGCAGGAGAGGAGGAGGAGGAGGAGGAAGATGAAGCTGCCGAAGAGGAAGAACCCGAGGAGGAAGCCGCGGAAGCCGCAGAAGAAGCGAGCACGCCTGCCAAAGAGGAGGAGCCCGCCTCTGCTGCGGCCGCCGTGGCCACCGATGCCGCTGCCGCCGCCGCCGCTGCCCTGGCGGCTGCCGACGCCGCCGCTGCTGCCGCCGCAGAAGCTGCCGCTGCCGCCATCAAGGCCGCTCTCGCCGCCGCAGACGCTGCCGCATTGGCTGCAGGCAAAGTAGCGCCGCCAGAGCAGCGTGCCGTAGAACCAGCTGCCGAGGATGACGAGGAAGAGGAGGAGGCACCTGACGCCGAACAGCCTTCTGCTGATGAAGAGGAAGGCGAGGAGGAGGAGGAGGAAGAGGAGGAGGCACCTGCAGCTGCTGAGATAAAGGAGGAGGAAGCTCCCGTGACGGAGGAGGATGACGAGAATGAGGATGACGATGATGAAGCTCCAAAAGCAGCAGAGGCTGAGGAGGCTGAGGAGGCTGATGATGGTGATGGTGATGAAGATGAGGGAAAGGAAGAAGAGGAGGAGGAACTACCTGCTGCTGCCCCTGCTGAGGAAGACACAGCTGTGCCAGAGGCTGCTGCTGATGATGATGATGGTGATGATGATGATACTCATACAGTTGAGGAAGCACCTGCAGCTGAAGATAGCAAAGCTGCTGCTGATGATGATGAAGGTGAAGCTGAAGCTGATAAAGTTGCTGAAACACCTGCAGCTGCTGAGGATGACGACGATGGTGATGATGAGGCTGATACAGTTGAGGAAGCACCTGCAGCTGAAGATAGCAAAGCTGATGATGATGATGATGAAGGTGAAGCTGAAGCTGATAAAGTTGCTGAAGCAACTGTAGCTGCTGAGGATGACGACGATGGTGATGATGAAGCTGATAGTCTTGGGGAAGCACCTGCAGCTGAAGATAGCAAAGCTGCTGATGATGATGATGAAGCTAAAGCTGAAGCTGATACAGTTGCTGAAGCACCTGCAGCTGCTGAGGATGATGACGACGATGGTGATGATGAAGTTGATACAGTTGAGGAAGCACCTGCAGCTGCTGCTGCTGTTGATGGTGATGATGATAAAGCTGAAGCTGATACAGTTGCTGAAGCACCTGCAGCTGAAGATAGCAAGGATGATGATGGTGATGAAGGTGAGGCTGATACAGTTGAAGAAGCACCTGCAGCTGATGATAGCAAAGACGATGATGTAGATGATGATGATGATGATGATGATGATGATGATGAAGCTGAAGCTGAAGCTGACACTGTTGTTGAAGCACCTGCAACTGATGATAGCAAAGATGATGATGATGGAGATGACAAAGATAAAGCTGATTCTGCAGCAGTTGAAAGCAAAAATGCTGCTGCTGCTGCTGCTGCTGCTGCTGCTGATGATGATGCTGGTGATGATGATGATGATGATGATGATGATGATGATAAACTAGTTGAGGATGTAGATGCAGCTGCTGCTAGTACGGTAGCTGATGACACCGATGATGACATTACAACTGATGACGACCAAAAAGATGAAGATGACCAAATCAAAGAGCTACTGAAAGATGATGGTGAGGAAGACAATGCTGATGATGATGATGATGATGATGATGATGATGCCGATGATGATGATGATGATGATGATGATGATGATGATGATGATGATGATGATGAAAAAACAGATGTAATTTTAGAAACTCCTTTAACAGATGACATCAAGGATGATGGCGACGATGATGATGATGTTGACGATGACAGTATCACTAAAGATGCTGAAACTATTGAGATCAAAGATGATTCAGATGATACAAAAGATGATGATGATGATGATGATGATGATAAACTAGCTGAGGATATAGCCTCAGTAGCTGCTGTTACCACAGCAACTCATGACGTTATAACTGATGATGACCAAAAAGATGATAACGACCAAATCAAACAGGAATCAAAAGATGATGGTGAGGATGATGGCGATGATGATGATGATGATGATGATGATGATGATGACATCACTGAGGTAGAGGAGGGTGAGGCTGATGATGGTGTAGATGAAGAGCCCTTGCCTCTAGATGATGCAAGTGATGATGTAGATGACCAAGATATTAAAACTGACACTAAGGACGCAACTGACACCACAGACTCAGACACAGAATCTGTGGCAGATATAGGTACCACAGATGATGATGATGATCACGATGATGATGATGATGATGATGGTGATGATGATGACGACATTAGTGACGATACAGATCTAACAACCGACGAGACTAAAGATGAGGCTGACAAAGACATAGCTGAGGAGACTGGTGACTCTGACGTTAGTGCCGACCTTCCCCTTGACAGTGATGCTGATGACGACGATAAAGACTTAGCAGACACTGAAGCTGTTGTAGATGCTGATGTGACGGTTAAAGACGCCATCAAACCCGATGATCATGATAATGATGATGATGATTTTGATGACGATTTAGCTGTTGCTGCTGACGTTTCAGATGCCAGTGATGATGATGATGATGATGACGATGATGATAAAGTTGAGGATCTAAAAATAGTTGAGGATGACCAAGAAACTGAATCTGATATAGTCACTGACATTACTGAGGAGAAGGTGTTGAAGGGTGAGGAGAAAGAGGAGGAGGTGGAGGTGGAGGAAACCAAAAAAGAGGAAGATGATGATGATGATGATGATGATGAGGATGACGATGATGATGACAGTCACATCGAAATAACTATTGCAAGCACTCCTGTTGAAGAGGATAAGACCAAGGACTTGGAGGATGAGGCTGACCAGTCTGCGCTTGAGTCAGGTATATGTCATGTATAGTTTATGCTCTTTAAAATTGAATAGATTCTTCTCACCAGAGGCACTGCAGTTTCTCTTTAAACAGATTTTATAATGTGATTCTTTTTGTTTTATATTTGCTGAAGGGTCAGACAACAATATTTTTCAGGTACAGGATGCTATTATATGTTCAAATTTAATCAAAGGTAAATTCATTATTAGCTTACAAAACTAATAAAAAATATAAACATTCAGCTAAATCCACTAGTATCACTGGAGTAATATTGCTCATATTTGTTGCAAAATTATTTGGAGGGCTTTGAAGGAGACTTCACACACCATGTTTTTGTTGTAAACGTCATTGGACAGAATGGCACAATATCCTTCTGTGGCTGCTCTAAAGGTAGTGGAATGTTTGAATTCTTAACATGTAATTAAAAAAAATTATCCATATCTGTGGCATAGACACAAATAATTATTTTGGTTTATTAAAATCATCATGACCTTTAAAACACCCATAATTCACACCATTTTCTGTTTGATATCTTTAATGTACTGTATGACTCGTTTATGCTATGCGTTATGTAATTCCTAGTTGAACATTATTACATGTACAGTACACAAGTGTGCCCAAAATACCCGGGTTAGTGGCTTCTTGTGGCTTATTTTAGTCTAAATGACAGCAAAACAGAAATGCCTGAAATGAAAACCAGTTGCCCCACTGGCAACCCTTGAGCTGGGGACACGTGGAGGCGTGGGTCTGTGATCTTAATCCCCTTCATGCTGAGAAGCATGGGAGACACCAGATGTCACACAGCCCCTCTGGCTGCCAGAGGAGAGAGGTGGTGGGATCGCCACATGTCAGACCTACACGTCTCACAGAGGTCACTCAAGGACACATGCACATAGACCTGAAAATAACAATGTTGTTATTTCTGTGTCCTTGTCAGGTACCTGTATAATTCATCACCATGTTTTGTTCTGCTCTTAGCGCCTGTAGTGTTAACCTAGTAATTGCTGGAATGACCTTTTGTACGCCTGCATACTGCTGGGATTCATATGGCGCTTTAATTAGTGACGCTGTTTCTTGTAGAAGTGGCACAGGTTGCTATAGCCGCAATAGTAGCGTAGTAGCAGCAGTTGCAAATGTTGCCTTTGCTGCCGCCTGTTGCAATGTTAGCAGTAAAAATGCTAACATTGATGGTAGTCATAGTGTATTACATATAGAGCTTTTCATATATTTTGTAATCATGGTATTCCCTTTGTTACTTGTTCGATAGTGTTGTTTATCCTGTCCTTTCTTTTTGTGTATTTTCTAGTTGGTCCCACTATTAGAGTGGTTCAATACAAACTGCCTATTTAGTGTCATTAATTTCAAATTCATGACATCATCATCAAAATCAGACATATTCACACAAAGCTTTAATTCACTGAAATGAAGCATCATCTGTAAATAGTACGTGATCAGCAAAATAATCTTAACATTGACACATATTATTTGAGTAGCTGTTGTAATACATTTTAATTATCTTCCCCAGTTTTGTCTTCAGACATTAAATAGTTAAATATACACACATTTAAAATTCAATTACATAAATGTCAGCTTCGTAGCTTCCTAGTTAAAGATATAGTGCTAAATGTCATTGTAATGATTTCTGTTAGACTTTTGGATTTGGTAGTGACCTTTCGTACACCCCTGAGGTCTAACAAATGTTACTGTCATACTGTGTGATGCAACTCTGATACATAGCTACCTGGTACACACACAAACAGAGAGAAAAAATGAGCAAACAGTAAAAAATAAAAGACTCTCATAGGTACGCTGTACTCCACATACAACCTTCCTCCAAAATACACCTGGCAAGCAGCCCCGGGGCATGCAGGGAGCATGATGCCATTTACTTTAAGACAAGACACAGATGACCCTGAACTCTAAAACCACCTCCGACAAAGAGAAGCGCATCACATTCTGACAGTTAAGAGTCTGAAACAAGTTTGCTTTGTGACAGGTACTACTAGAGCCACAAGGCATAACTCACACATGCAGTCTCCAAACCTGATGCAAGGTCTTGTAACCTGGGGTGAAGTCCCTGAGACCTGTGTGGACACGTAATGATGGCCAATACTCGTAGCTTATGTACATAGAAATATGTAGCTATATGCATCTTATATACATAGAAATATTAATATCTTTACATAGGAAAGAAGTAAAAGGTCACCAAGTGGGATAATTATTTTTTGTCACCCATGTAATAGGGCTTTTATTGGGTCTCCACAGAGATTAAAAGGCTGAAAGCTGTCCTCAAGGAGAAAGAAAAGGAAATAGAAGATATGGAGGAAAAAGAAAAATCAAAGGAAGAGAAAAAGCAGAAGAGGGAGCCCAAAGGTAAGAACAGAACATCAAGGACTCAAGCAAGTAGAGAGGGTGAAAATGCAACACCTTACTCGTAGAGGAACAGAACCCTCATCGTGCTTTTCACACAAAGACAGGGACAACCTGCCCCTACCAGCTCTGAAGATGGCTGTAACCGTACAAGGGCTTGGGCCAGCACAGTACATCGCCATCTAAAGTAAAGAAGTTTAAGCAGGTTAAGACCCAACATTGCAGTCTGGTACTCTTTAAATATTCACAGATGGTATAAAAGGCATACCAGGGCTGTGGCAACTTCCATATTTTTACATTTTACTTAGCTGACACTCTTATCCAGAGCGACGTACAGTTATCAACCTTCTGATCCCAAGACCGAACCACTAGGCCACAGCTGCCCATTTCCAACGTTTGGAATTGGCTGTAAAAATGTAGCCATCCTGCTTGTTGTAAAGCACCCATACTTCGCACCTTCGTACCCTAACGCTGCCCTGGTAAAATGTCGAACTTCAGTGCACAGACGTTCTCGTCAATATGTGTGTAGACCACTTTTTTCACATGCCCACACATAACAAAGCTGTATGCATCTAATGCCTTGCGCGAAGTTTGTCATGGGTGTACATAGAAGGGTTGTCTAATGGGTAGGTGTATATGTCTGGCCACTGTACAGTATATTAGGCCACCTACTGATATTGTCTGCCCACTCTTGTATGGTATACTAATCTGGCAGGCGATAACCATTTGTCCGTGTTAATTTATTTATGTAACACTCTTGATCTTTTGCAGCTACTGAAAGTCTATGAGCAGCACCGTTTTTGTCTGACCCCAAGCTGCGTATGCAGCCTAGCAACGTCCCTTTTGTGTACAAACAGGCGAAGGGGTCTATTCTGCAGAAAAAGGCATGGGGGAGCATATAACTCTGGGGAACAATTCAAGGTGTTGATTAAGAAAAAGACTTATCATTACAGCCTGCAATTGTTCAGACACTGATTAAATATGGGAAATGACCATTACTTACCTATTACAAAACTGCAGTTTTAACACAGCAGCATAACGGTAAGTTAAACAGGTGTGGCATCAGTAAAAAAGGAGATGGAAGGCGCTTGGGGCACTTACTGTGATCTGTCTGTGTTCTTAGCATCATTTGCTTTCCTGTTTACAGGCTGTGTGCATTAATGTAATGACTGCCTGAGTGGTTAGGCAAGTAGGATTAGTTGGTACCAAAAGATGATTTGTCCTCTCTCAGATACCTGTGAAAGCCACTGTTTCAACTGGAACTCCGCTGTTGATGTTGAACACTGTTTATTCACAGTAAACTAGCTTTAACAAAAGCATTCAGAATACATTGTCTTCAAAACACCAGCATTTGGTTGGCACTTGTTTGTGAATCAGTCTTCCATGGTAATTGCCAAAAGTGCTTAATTTAGCAGCACAGATTATTTGTTTTCATTTGATTGCCATTTGATTCACAGTTTGATTTTTTTGTTTAAATTTTTCCTCACATGTGGAGGGGTAAGCAGCCTGTGTGATGGTAAGACTTGCTGGAGCCTTTTGATGGCTGTTTGTTGTAATTACTGGAGACACCAGGGGAAAGAGACAGGCTTTCCAACACTGATGTGTGATGATCAAAGAGACTGTCTTTTTTTCTCACCAAGCGCATGTCAGCCACATACTACTGGGAACTTAAGCCCTATATTTCAAACATGCCATCAAAATAGAAGACATCATTATGAGGTTAATAAATAATATTGTGTGCTTAATACTCAAAGCTGGTGGACTACACAAACAGTGGATTATAGACCTTCACTCGGTCTCTGGTACAGCACCACTCTAAACTAGTCTGTAGCCTACTGTTTGCCACAGTGGGTACAATTGAGCTGTCTTAGAATGCTACTTAGAGACTTCTAAATGTCACTGAGCTATAAAAAGAAACTGGGAAGGAATCATTTCTGCACAAACCATTACATCATGCACTTAACTAGGGAAACTTTTAGAATCTTGAGAATTTCAGTGTTCAGTTGATAAAACGAGAAGACATGTGGAAATCATAGAGTCTGTGTTTAGGGTGAAGTCAGTTCAGCACAAAGCCTCCAGCAACAATAGCTGTGGCTGGGAAAAAAAAGTGTGCTTGTCTGGGGTTTTGACATTTCTGATGTGGACTACCCATGGTTCCATTCAGTCTGCACTGAGCAAGAGGCAGCTCAACTGGATGTAGGCCACAAAAAGAAGTGACTAGTGCTTTTATTCCTCAGAAGTGAAGCATGAGAGAAAGGCAGCCAGAAAGAAGTCTGAGAGACAGCAGAGAAAAATCCTCCACTAATCACGACTAAAACCCACCCCTCAGTGCAACGCAGAGATGGTGCAACACCATGGAAATTGTGTTTTTTTTTCCTCATGGGGGCCCTAAGGCTCAACAGTGGTCCGCAGAGCGCCTCCATGGTCTCACACCAGCCCCCACACCCTCCCCATTAGATCTGACACTGAGGTGGTGCGGAGATGGGGGACTCACAGACACACACACATGCACACACACACACACACAGGCTTGCAGGCAGTGCTGTTTATCAGAGAGACACGAAGTTTGTAGATTGAAAGCTGATATAGAGATGAACTTGGACACCCGTACCCCAGTGATACAGAAGGTTTCTTGAGTAGAGTAGGCTGATAGCCACAGAGTAAATCAGACTGAAAATTCAGATGACTTTGAGTTACTTCCAGTTCATGACATCAATCAGAGCAATGGCTTCTTTGTACAGTCACTTAGTCATCCGGAAAGGGCTAGAAGGAATTTAGTGATCCAAGTACAATTTATGGCGATTTTAAAATATAAACTGTGGTCTATATAAATATAAATATATAAATGGTCTAAAAGCTTTCTGTATGCACCATGTTTCTTGAGGGAAAAACAGATTTGTCATTTGTTCCTAAGAAGCCATTTTTGTGATTCAGTCGAGGGATGGTGATCCATTTAGCAGTGTTCCATCTGCCTGCCTCTCTCTCCCTCTCCCTCTTTCTCTCTCTGTCTCCAGCCAGCAGCCAGTGTTCCCACAATAATAATACAAAAATGATCTCTCTTTATACCACCTTAGCGTGTTTATAATCAAGCAGACAGAAGCAGCCTAATGCTGCCCCTGTGTATGCTCTGACATAGTGTTGCAGCATTATGGAAGGAGAGACATGAAATTAATGTGGAAACATGGCTAACTTGTGATAATAAGCTAACTAGCAAGCATTTATAGCTTGACTAGCACTGCAAATGACTCTTTTGAGTTTCAAACTACTTGAGAGAGACGTAAGACAACATGGTAGCCATGTCAGGTTTGTGTGTTCGGACAATATGGTAGAGCTTTAATTCCCATACTTTATCACAACCCTCTACCAGGACGACAGCTTTGCGATTTTACATAAAGATAAGAGAGAGACAGAATGGGTGGTGGTGGAAGTCACTGTCACAGCTTTGTTAAAACCTTCTGTAGTACAAACAAAACTAACAGAACAATGGCTCTTATCTCTGGGGGATTCTCTCTCTCTCTCTCTCTCTCTCTCTCTCTCTCTCTCTCTCTCTCTCTCTCTCTCTCTCTTTCTTTCAGTCTCTTCTTGCTCTCTCTCTCTCTCTCTGTCTCTCTCTCTTTCAGTCTCTCCCTGCTCTCTCTCTCTCCCTCTCTCTCTCTTTCAGTCTCTCCCTGCTCTCTCTCTCTCTCTCTGTCTCTCTCTCCCTCTCTCTCTCTCTCTCTCTCTCTCTCTGTCTCTCTCTCTCTCTCTCTCTCTCTTTCTCTCTCTCTCTCTTTCAGTCTCTCCCTACTCATGCATGACTTAGCCAGTCCAGACTAATTCACTAATTCATAGATGACTCATTGCCCATCATGGTCAACACACACTCGGATGACACAGTGTGATTTCCCCTCAGTCGCCCTTGGGTGTCTTCATACATTCATACATGTATAAACCAAAATGGACATTGATTTAGCTCCCCCACCACCACCACTACCACCACACACAAACACACACACACACACACACACACACACACACACACACACACACACACACACACACACACCACCACCACCACCACCACCACCACTACCACCGAGCTCTGTGGTTTTGTTGCTATTTATTCTTTCAGCATTCAGAATGATAGGATTAATGTAAGGGATAACGGAGGACGCGGCGCTGCGGCAGCAGAAGTTAATGCACATTTGAGGTGGTAATGCGACCGCAACACCAACTGGAGAACAGAGAAGTGCATTAATGTCCGCTACCTAAACGCCATGAGGCAATTATTCCACATATACTACAGTAGCCACACGTGCATTATGGGAATTTGCGAACATAAAGTCTACATTTTGATCACGTAAACAAACTTTTTTATTACAACTATTTCTTTTGTTATTGTGCCATCTTTCCTATTTGTAACATTCAAAATTACATCTTTAAGTGATTGCTGCTATAGCAAAGACACACACCATAAGTTCCAACCACTAGTTCTCAGTAATCTCAGTACAAACACAAAAGGCACAGTTAGGTCCAGGGTGCGATTTGTAGCATGGGGGATGGGAGGGATTTGCCCGCTTCTGGTTTTTATATCCCTACTTTTGCTAAATTGTTTTTATCTCTGGTGGGGACATGGATTATCCCCTTTTCATAGCAGTTACTGCAACTCAGCTAATTTTACTTAAAATCTAGGGATCTAAAAAGATTGGCCTATACATCTATCGGAGTAAGCTATGCAATTAGACTGCGTCACGCATGTACAATTACATTGATGCTTCTGAACATCAGCAAACACAGTATTAAAGACTGTAACGTTTTCGTGTGGGACCCTGGCTGAGCCAGAGTGGTACACAAACCAGGACCGGGCTACATATGAAACACATTCAGAGCAGCATATCCTGCACACACAAACAGCATGGTACAAGTATACAAATATATTTATTTGTCACATGCATAGACATACTAGGTAGTAGGTTGATTAACACTTGAGGATGATACCACAAGAAATGATGATGTTGAAATCACGTACAGGACGATTTCCAGCCTCATGATGAAGAAAAATGATGAGATAGACCGGCTTCCTAGCGACTCATCTGCAACACATGGGGTAGGAGGAGGCATTCAGCCTGTGCGCATTGGCAAATGGAGAGAGGGCAGTGAGTTGTCTAGTTGTTGTTATTGTTTCTGATTGTGGACAGCATGTTGTGCTATTTGCCAAATTATTTGTCACGTTTTGACGTTCAGCTGAAAATCTTGTGGCATGTTGGGATGGAGTAATCCACAGACCTTAAAATCCTGATGTTCTGTCTTTTTTTTGCCATATAGCATTACAATCAACATTGCCCATGGTGAAAATACTGTATTGTTGAATTAAAGCTAAAAGCTATAAGCTAAAACTAAAACATTGCTGGAAAAACAATAGTCTAGGCAACATATAGGCCTATTTAGGCAAGTTAAAAAAACAATGTACATTTCCATGAATAATATATATATCTGCCCATCTGCCCCGGCAGATGGGCTACCCTGGGAGACGTGGTTCTGCCTGAGGTTTCTTCCTAGAAAAACAGGGAGTTTTACTCACTGATTCCTGAGGTTTCTTCCTGAATTCACGCAAATCAAACAAACAGGGAGTTTTTCCTCACCCCTGTTGCTCCCTGGGGACACTAACAACCGACTGCGCCTAAATGAACTTTCCTCGTCTAGTGCCACTGGCCTGCAAAGACTGCCGACCTATGTTCACATAAGAGCCCACATTAACAGGGCGTTGCATAGCTCTAGCGCCACTGGACTACAAAGATTGCTGACTAGGGCCTACAAGGACTGCCTACCTGTGTTCATGCAAGAGTCAGTCTGCTTCTGTATTTATCTGCTCTGACATCACTGAACCGCAAGAAATGTTGTCTTGCAACAACCCTGCCAAACTGTAAAGCACTTTGAGTTGCATATTGCATGTATGAACTGTGCTATACAAGTAAAGTTTTATTATTATTATATTATATATATATATATCCCCTGTTTTTTTTTTGACAAATCACACCCTGACTTGGTCCCTTTTTTGCCATATCTGCTGTGTCAAAATAGCAGTGTACTATGGCTGATACTAGGGGCAGGACCGCTCATACGAGAACCAGTTGGTTAATTGTGGGATGTAATAGCATGTTAATTAATACGTAGTTATGAATGTTGAGTGTTATTTTTATTTTATTTTTTTTACCTAGGAATACCTGCAATCTTCCCTACAGTAGATTTAAACTTCACAACAAATACCTAATCAGTGTGCAAAAGTTGTTAACTGGCATTCTAAATGACATGTCACATTAGCAAATTTTCTTTAGCTCTAGTACAACATACTATATGACGTAATGTGTACATTAGTACAGTATGAGCATAGAGAATATCACAGATGTCTTGCATATAATATAAAATGCACTAAAAAAATAAGCCTGTTATTTGAACTGTGTCCTTGGCTCATTAATGTCTATGAAACATAGTCCATAAAATCAACTTTTTTAATTCTTCTTTTCGTGAAAATCCTGCTGACACTTAATAAAATCCATGGCAGTGCACAAAGCTCAGATGGTATTAAAAATCAGGTTTTGATAGCCCTATATACTTAGCAATACTGCTGACTACCCATCCCATCCCAATTACCCCCAGGCAGAAGTGCTCTGGAGTTGAGTTATCTGGGGCCCACAGGAAAGCAGGAGATTCACAGTGAAAGAGCGCAAATGTGCCTCCTGCGGCAGTCCTACCCGGGGGGGGGGGGGGCTTCTGCCCCAACCTCCTCCCATGGTGACTTGGGTTCACCCGACCCCCCTGGTGCCCCCGCCTTAGGAAATTAAAAATATTTTTTAAAGAAGGCTTAAAATGGGGGGGTGGGGGGTTGAAAAGGACGGGGAAAAGTGTAGTGGCAGCAACTTAATGCTGAGTCAGGGAAGTGAAAAAAAAAAAAAAAACTTCACAATTTGGAGAGCGATTTGGATTTTGGTGCTCGAGCGCGTGCGGCGCTTTGAAGGTTGTGGAGAACAGGTGAAGGGTGGGGATGATGGGTGCAGGATGGGGTCAGGATGGGGTCAGGATGGGGTCAGGATGGGGTCAGGATGGGGTCAGGATGGGGTCAGGAGGTCCCCCCAACTCAGAGGGCGTCTGCTCAAGATAAAATTCTGAGGTTCTCCGACTCAGGGGGCCCTCCGGTGAAGATAAAATGATGAGGTATGTGTGTGTGTATGAGTGTTTGTGCGTCTGTGCGTGTGTGTGTGTGTGTGTGTGTGTGTATGAGTGTGGGTGTGCATGTACGTGTGCGTTGCTCACAGACCGCAAACTCACTGCAGGGCAAAAGCATAAAAAGTCACAAATGAAAACCTTCTTCCTGCTTTTAAGCTTGGCTCTTCCTGGCTGGAATAAAGCTCTGGCTGAGAATATACAGGTACTACTCGGAAAATTAGAATATCATGTAAAAGTAGTTTTATTCAGGCAATCCAACATAAAAGGTGAAACCAATACATTTTATAGATTCATTACATGCAAAGTGAGATATCTCAAGCTTTTTGTTGTTGTAATTGTGCTGAATATGATTTACAGCTTATTAAAACCTCAAACCCAAAAGCTCAGAAAATGAGAATACTGTGAAAATCTTCAGTATTGTAGGCTCAAAGTGTCATACACTAATCAGTTAAGTAATGCAAAACACTTCCAAAAGGGTCCTAAGCCTTTACACATTTCATCTTTAAAGTTGAGTTACAACTGAAATGCATGCACTTTTTCAGGATATTCTAATTTTCCGAGTAGTACCTGTAGTACATGTCATTAAATAGATAAGTGTAAGAACTCTTTTTTTAAGTTGCTCTTTAACAAGGATTAAGTCATTTACATGGTATCGTGGTGAAAGTAGATTTAATGCAAAATAATGAAAGGAGAAAATGCTGATTCATGACTCTTTGTTTTTTCTTATCTTTGTACATTACTTAAGAACAAATCAATGGTTGACCTCGACAAGCCTTTGCCCCGTACTAAGTTGCTTAACTGTTATAGAATAGAATAGAATGCCTTTATTGTCAGTATACAAGTATATAGTGATTGGTTATTCATCCATTGTAATGTGGGAAGGGGGATTTATAACAAGAACTGGATTTTTCAAATTTGTGTTTTAATTAGCCCTCCAGAGAGTTTAACTTCAAACATGTGCTTCTCTATCACCATAACTGTCAACATTTAAGTAGCAATTTTATCAGCTGCCATCAAACATATTGTTTTATGTTATACTAAGAAAGAATCTTGGACCATTTAAATTATGGACCATTTAGGATGGCTCTTAAATTCAGGAGAACCTGGGGAAAGATGGGAGAGTGACCAGCCAATGTATGTCTGCAATCTTGTCTCAACTTCATTTTGTACTGTAGGTGGTGATGATGCCAGATGCCAGATAACAGATCTTGGGTGATGAGGCTGGTCTTAGTTGAGCTGGCAGTGGCCTTATTGTGCAGGATGGCTGTGGTGAGGAGAGCAGATGGCTGTTGGACAAACACTGTAGTGTACATCCTGCGTCCTGCGTCACCCTCACCATCAGCCCCCCATGCCTCTCTCAGTGGCTCGGCCATGGCTGAATCAATCCCAGACTGCCCGTGCCTCAGGGAGTGATTGTTCCAGCGTTTTCCACACACACACAAACACACCAGTTAAATGACTGTACCCAGTTCTGTGTCATGTTTGTGTGTGACTAATGTATTTCTTAGTCAACCTTGATATGTTGCTTAAGACACATCTTTGGGTGTGAGTGTTATATTATGTTGTAGATGGCATGATACACTTGGGTGTATCATTGTATTGTACCGCACCTCATTTTACATTACATTACATTACACTTAGCTGACGCTCTTATCCAGAGCGACTTACAGATATTTACAGGGTTTCAGTTACAGTCCCTGGAGCAGTGTGGGGTTAGATGCCTTGCTCAAGGCTCAAGGGCATCTCAACCATGAGGTAGGGCGGGATTCGAACCAGCAACCTTCCGATTGCAAGACCAACTCCCTAACCACTACGCCACAGCTGCCCTAACTCTGGCAAGGCTGTGCCTTAATTGTTTTCTTCACCTATTGATTTGACCATAGGCTGCTGGAGCATCTTTTGTTCCCCTAACAAGTGTCTCTGCTGTGGTTCCTCATGGACATGTAGCAGTGGCCAGCTCCGTACACAGTGTTGCATCTCAGGATTTGTTGTGTTTTGTTAAGAGACAAGTTTCCTGCTGTGCCAAAGCCCCCCTGCCAGTCCCTCGTCTCACCTCAGTCAATCTCTGAGGTTCTCTCCCCCGCTGAGATCTGACCTGCCACAGGGGTGGTGTAAGACCAGCACATATCAGGCTCCTGTTTTAAGCTCTTTTAAGAGAACTGGGAGCTACTCTGTACTCTTCAGACAGCACAAAATGGCTCCAGTCCAGGCAACTTTCTTAAAAACAAGCCAGAACGATCCAGAAAGGAAGCCAAATAAAATAGGTTTTTATGTTTGCAGGTCGTCATTTCTTCTCTGACGGTACCATGTGCTAACATTGTGTTTTCTTGCATCTCTCTTCCTCTGTCAGAGGAGCCCGCTGCTGTGAAGAAGGCTAAAAAAGAGCCTGAAGCTGCTGTGAAGAAGGCTAAAAAGGAGCCTGAAGCTGCTGTGAAGAAGGCTAAAAAAGAGCCCGAAGCTGCTGTGAAGAAGGCTAAAAAAGAGCCTGAAGCTGCTGTGAAGAAGGCTAAAAAAGAGCCTGAAGCTGCTGTGAAGAAGGCCAAGGCAGAAAAAGCAGGTATGGTGCACGCCTTGTACAGATGGGTGTTTGACTCTCCTTTGATTGTCGTGTTGTGCCCTTCCCTTTAAATGTCAAGTGTTGCTTTTTACAGTCTGAAAGACAACTCTAAAAGTATATAATAAATAACTCAAAACAACGTCAGAAGTAGAACAAGGGAGACACCACAAGTGTCACAGATGGATTTGTTTTTAGCCCATTTTTAAGTTATTGCCAACATTTACTTTATTTTCAGCCCATTTTTATGTCTTTGCCAACATGGTTTGCACTTTTGTCACACATTTGGTGGCACTAGTTTTGCTGGTGCAGTGATCGTCGCAGATTCTTTAAGCAAGACACTATCCTAGTGGTTGCAGTTAAAATGTGAGGAGAGAAAAAATGGATGTTTGGGACCCATAACTTTACACCCCATGTTAATTTAGACTCAGAACACCTGGGTACATGGAGGCATGTGATTTGATATGGCCCCTCCAAGTGGTGTTGGTTATGATATAATTTGTACTAGTTCCAGTTAGAGCTGTACAAATTCAAAAACTCTAATTCTAATCAAACTAGTCTTACATGACTATGTAGAACAAGGGTTAGTCAGAAACTCACAGACTAGAATGACATCCAGCTGTTTCAGGGTCAGAGAAAAATGTACATACAGCAGTGTACGTAACTGCTGTTGAGTAAATGCTTTGGGTCCTGAAGGTCCTGTAGAAATGTGCCACACCTACAAAATGGCCCCTGAGTGGTTGCAGTAATAAAGCGCCTCATGTGCAAAATTCATATATTGTATGTGTTACATGTTATGTTTACTTAACATTTTAATTATGAATTCAATTACGACATATTATCATTGTGGACAGTTATCATCAAACGTCATGCTACAATTTCAATACCACCTCAGCACTATTTTACGTTATTATGCCAAGAGGAATAGACCTCGTTTTCCCCCCTTTTCCACATATTCACGGCCCTGTCATATTATTTTTAGCTGCCATTGCTTGTTGTTGCTATGATACCCATCCACAGGCAGGGAAGGTGCATAATCAGAGGTTGACAGATTAATTTTGACAAATTTAAGCAATTCACATTTCTAATAAAGCTGTCATATTTGTGCACCCTGAGTTACAGCCAGCACTTTTGAAATTAATTCCAGTAATAACCACCTGATTTATGAATAGCGGATGAAGAGCCTGCCAAAGCCTTTCATCATAAGTGCACATGATTTGTTCAATAAAATGATCATTTCAATATCCTGAATGCAATCTTATGCAGACACCCACCAATGTGATTAAATATAATTCAGAGGCGCATAGTTCAGTGTTTACCTTGCTGTGCATGTGACTTGTGTGTGTGTGTTTTTTTAGCTACTCTGGTGCCTCAGATAACATCATCTGAAGGGTCTTTTATCAAATGATCTTGAATTGACAACTCTGGAATGAAAATGAGAGTTTCTCTGCGTTTGCTTTTGATGTCAGTTTGACTGATTCACTGATGTGATGGAGAAGTGGGATTGTGGGATTCTGCGGCTGTCTGAGATGTGTGTACATACTTATTGCTATTGATTGGCAAAGCAAAAGAAAAGCATTTCGCCCTGCAGCTAAAGGTCCAGAAACAAGCCCCTTTGAGAGCGCAGGGTGTACGTCACTCTACACAGTGGCTTCCATTATAATGACCCCCACCCACACACACACTCCTCTATGCCATAACACCCCCACCCCCACACCCCTCACTCACACACACAACCTCCCATCCCATCCCACCTCCCTGAAACTCCTTATCCCTTATCCCCCCACCCCCCCCAAACACAGAGATATACGACACACCGTGTACCACATTGTCAGGAGATGGATCTGTGTGTGTGCAAGGGACCAGTAAGAAATCCATAGCAATCATTCTTTCACTGGAGCCAGTCATGAATTGTAATTTCATTTCATGTTTTTGTTGTTGTTTATATTTGTCCAGATAAACCAACCAAACCTAAGGCTAAGCCTCAGGAAGCAAAAGGTACACAATGCTGCTTACGTGAAGTGCATGCATGCTGCTATACTAGAGGAAAACAAATCCAGGCTTGTTTAGTATATTAACCTCTGGAGATGTCCACGTGTACAAAACTCTAGCATGAATGAGAATAAGGTGTCGACATTACAGAGACCAGGAAAGCAAATCAACAGAATAGATTAAACACATATCGGGAAAGAGATGAGCTTGCGGGCGCATTGTGTTAGCATGGATACATAGGGGCAGATTAGGCACACAGGGAGCTGTAATTACACAAGCGTTAGCGAGAGCAATGAGGGCTGCCCAGCAAGCTGTTTGTTCTGGCCTGTGACAACACATTACAATTCAGCAGCGTTAAAGTAAGGAGAAACATAGGGAAAGTGGCTCCTAAAGATAGATAGTGTATATGCCATTTTGGCTCACAAAGCTGTGGGGTCATATAGTCATTTATACTTTAAGAGCTTCACTGTGGTATTTTAGAATTTTAGAACTGAGCATTCGAGTGGGAGCCTTTCACTGGTTTGCGTTGAATATTTCTTTAGACTCAAAGTCACCATCTTGTGGCCTGGAATGTTAGTGCAATGTACATATTGTTAACAGTTGATAAAGTTGTGCATACTTGGCCATTAATTATTTGCGCCTGAAAAGCTTAAATTTGACAAAGTGAAAATTTACTCTATAAATAAATGGCAATGGACTGTATATTTCAGATTAACAAATTCAGTCACTCTCATAACACGTTACCTATTTGTCTGATATTGCTACAGCAAAGAAAGAGGAAAAGGTTGCCAAGACATCTGTAAAAGACAAAGATGGTATGGAAATAATTCACTCTCTGTTGGCTTTGGTGCACACCCAGAATTACACCCAGAATTACAAAAAGAGTCTGGGAAAGACCGATTACTGTCCAATGTTTATTATTGTCCATTTCTTACAGTGAAAAAAGATGAAAAAGATGAGCAGGTGGAAAAGAAAGACGATAAAAAGGGTACGAGAGCTTTTGCTTTGGGTGGCTTTTAGACTAGTTGAGCTTTGCCATACTGTTATAATGCATATTATGCTTACATAATAATGTCCACTGTTTGAAAATGGCATTGGCCTTACAGTACATGTGCAGATTAAGCATTGTAAAAGATTTGAGAAATGATGATATTTAGGTTTCTGATTCATTGTTATTCTGATATTATACATTACTTTTTCCATACCAAAGTTCATGTACTGTATACTGCAGTTGAGTTTCCGGATATATCCTCTTCAGGGCACATAGCATGCTGGTTTTGCTAGATGCAAAGGTTTGTGGTAAACACTCAATAGTATCCACTGTTTGTGTATTATTTTTATTACAGCTAAAAAGGAGGCAAGGGTGAAAAAGCGAGACGATGAGAAGGGTATGAGATCTCTGTGATCTTTTGGTGACCATAGTTGATCTTTGCCATATTGTTATCGTGGATATTATGTTTACATAATTATATTGACTGTTTGCAAATGTCACTGGCATCATTTGCGCACATCAAGTAATTTGAAAGATGAAAGAAATGATATTAACATTTTGAGGGCATTATCAGTCAGAAGGTGCATCAACTGTTGGCACACAAAAATGTGTTGACTTGTCATTTAACATTACAGAAAAGAAAGAGGAAAAGACTAAGAAGACAGAGGATAAACGTGGTATGACTGATTTTAAATAGCCTGATTGCTATTAGACAAATTTGGTATATAATTACCATGTAACAAAAAAGTAGCTAAAGATGGTATGTTGTCTGCAAAGCAGTGTGGGAAAGACTGAGTAGTATCCAATGTTTGTGTACCATCCCTTTATTACAGCTAAAAAGGACGAAAAGCCTAAAAAGAGAGATGACAAAGAGGGTATGAAAGCTCTGTGTGCTTTTGGTCACAATAGTTGAGCTTTGCCATTCTGTACTCTGTAAATACCCCCATCATGTACTGTACAGTATACTGCAGTTCACTTTACAGATTTATCCCAATCAAGACAATAAGTAGTCTGGAAAAGACTGATTAGTGGCCAATGTTTGTGCATTATCCCTTTATTACAGCTAAAAAGGACGTAAAGCCCAAAAGGACAGATGATGAAAAGGGTATGCGAGCTCTGTGTGTTTCTGCTCGTCGTACTGTAAGACTAGCCGAGCTTTGCCATGTTATTATTTTCGACTGTGGACTTATGTCATTATGTCCGTTGCTTGCAAATGTCATTGGCATCGCTTGTGTAGAGACTGTAGATCATTAAATAGGTTCTTGTATATACTGTACACACAGTACTATACTTACAACTGCTTCATTTGCCTCTCGACACCACAGACAAGAAAGAGGATACCATTAAGAGGACAAAGAAGGATAAACCCGGTATGCATGTTTCACATTTGTCTGATTGCTAGTAGTTAAATAAAGATTATATACTGTAGTTCATCATAATCTATTATACAGCAATAGTAATATTTGTAGGTCTCGCTAGACCAGCCTGTAAAAGACAAAAGTAGTTTTAAAGTTTAATGTCAGCAGCTCCAAAGACACACTGATGGGAATCCTCCTCCTTTAACTCTTTATGCATTTCTGGGCGCATCTTGCCCCTCACTGCTCCAGGGACTGTAACTGAAACCCTGTAAATAACTGTAAGTCGCTCTGGATAAGAGTGTCAGCTAAGTGTAATGTAATTCTGGGTTTATGCCCATCACAATGTATTGCCTATGGTGTGAATGACTGAGAATACAAAACTAGAATAAACTTCAGAACGGCTCATCAGTATTTGATGTTTCTTGCATTATCCTTTCATTGCAGCCAAAAAGGATGAAAAGACCAAAAAGACAGATGACAGAAAGGGTATGAGAGCTCTGTTCGCTTTTGCCCGCAATTAGACTAGCTGAGCTTTGGCGTACTATTCTTATCTGCAGTGTGCTTCTATTACCATGTCCCTGTTTGCAAACACTTAAGCTGAAGCTGTTTAACAATACGTAAGATTAAAGGTGGAAATCAAGTAGGAGGCCAGTCAAGTACATCTATACTTAAAATAGCAGTTTTAATTATTATAAGTGATAACTGATTAAAGTAGAGCTGCCATAGTTCACTCCACTGAATGCATCAAATTACTGCAGATTGCTTTCTTGAACACAAGGAGTGATTAAAAACCTCATTACAATCAGAGGTCTGATGTAGTGCATTATGCTTACATTACAGCCAGAAAGGAGGAGAGAGTGAAGAGGACAGACGATAAGAAGGGTATGATAGTGCTACGTGCTTCTGCCGTTGGCTAGCAGTAGAGCAAAGCCATTTTTAATGTGCAGTATGCTTTATGGGCTATTGTTCAGTATACAGAGTAGGTGATGTCATTGGCATTTTTATATGAGGAGAGAGAAAAGCCAAAGAAGTCACATTTTAGATGAGATAATTCACAAGAGTTTAGTTAGTGGATCAGATCAGACAGCCATTACACAGCAAATATTTGAGTGTTAAAATTTCAGGGTTGAACATTTGGGAGTGGATTGTAACTCCCAAAGTGTAATTGTAACCTTTTTGGATTCAAATGGTGTCCAAAGTCAGGGATACTTCAAGTTTTCAAAGTGTTAATTTAATTCTGAAGAGTGTGGAGCTATATAAACCCTCAAAAGTGGGTGTGAATTCAACACTGGACTTTTTTTCTGTGTATAAATTCTTAATCCCTAAAAATCCCTAAGAATTAAAGGAGAGACTTGTTGCTGGTCTGTGCAGTTCATGAGTGACAGACCATGCTCATTTGCACCACAGCTGTTTATGCAATGCTGCACTCTGCTGGTTAGATGCAAGTTTCAACAAAAAGAAAAAAAGGTGACAGCCAATGGGGCTTGTATGAGATTGTTTGCAGGCTTCAGGGTGTGTCAGTTTGTTATCATTATTTTTCATTTACATTTTAATGCAGTGAATTACTGTGTTTGTATTTAACCACCAATTGTCTTATTCACAGCCCCCAAGGCTCGCTCTGTCAGAAAGAGTATGTGTTCCCCAGCGCTGCTTATTACTGTACTGCCCCCGGGTTTAGCAGTTATATACAAGGCTTAACACCTCAAATTAACCACTGTTGTCTAAAACAGCCTTCACATCCACACTGTTTGCTATTTTTGCCATCTTTCTCTCTCTTTATCTCTTTATCTCTCTCCCCCCCCCCCTCTCTCTCTCTCTTTATCTTTCTCTCATCCACACCTTTTGCTATTTTTGCCATCTCTCTCTCCCTTTCTCTTTCTCTTTATCTCTCTCTCTCTCTCTCTCTTACTCTCTCTCTCTCTCTCTCTCTGTCACACACACACATACACACACAGAATGTTCTCCGGATGAGGAAGGAGAAGAACATTCGGACTTCTGCAGCAGTGTGTGTAGTGTGTGCTTTGCTAGTGTAGTGTAGTGTAGTGTGTAGTGTATGCTTTGCTAGTGTAGTGTAGTGTAGTGTGTAGTGTATGCTTTGCTAGTGTAGTGTAGTGTAGTGTAGTCTGTAGTGTATGCTTTGCTAGTGTAGTGTAGTGTAGTGTAGTGTAGTGTGTGCTTTGCTAGTGTAGTGTAGTGTAGTGTAGTGTAGTGTATGCTTTGCTAGTGTAGTGTAGTGTAGTGTAGTGTGTAGTGTATGCTTTGCTAGTGTAGTGTAGTGTAGTGTAGTGTATGCTTTGCTAGTGTAGTGTAGTGTAGTGTGTAGTGTATGCTTTGCTAGTGTAGTGTAGTGTAGTGTACTGTAGTGTACTGTAGTGTAGTGTAGTGTAGTGTATGCTTTGCTAGTGTAGTGTAGTGTAGTGTGTAGTGTGTAGTGTATGCTTTGCTAGTGTAGTGTAGTGTAGTGTAGTGTAGTGTAGTGTAGTGTGTAGTGTATGCTTTGCTAGTGTAGTGTAGTGTAGTGTAGTGTGTAGTGTATGCTTTGCTAGTGTAGTGTAGTGTAGTGTGTAGTGTATGCTTTGCTAGTGTAGTGTAGTGTAGTGTGTAGTGTATGCTTTGCTAGTGTAGTGTAGTGTAGTGTAGTGTATGCTTTGCTAGTGTAGTGTAGTGTAGTGTAGTGTATGCTTTGCTAGTGTAGTGTAGTGTAGTGTGTAGTGTAGTGTGTGCTTTGCTAGTGTAGTGTAGTGTAGTGTAGTGTATGCTTTGCTAGTGTAGTGTAGTGTAGTGTAGTGTAGTGTATGCTTTGCTAGTGTAGTGTAGTGTGTAGTGTATGCTTTGCTAGTGTAGTGTAGTGTAGTGTAGTGTGTAGTGTATGCTTTGCTAGTGTAGTGTAGTGTAGTGTGTAGTGTATGCTTTGCTAGTGTAGTGTAGTGTAGTGTGTAGTGTATGCTTTGCTATCATACACCTGTTGGCAGATGTGCATACAGACTTGTGTGTTTAGCACATAATGTTTTAGCCCCTGATGTTCACCTGTGGTGTGCCATACCATGGCATTGTGAAAGTGTGCTGTGACGCTTGCGTGCAGCAACCAGCCCAGGCTCCACATGCAACATTCGCTTAAACTTAAAACCATTTTAATGTATTTCTTTTTGGCGCAAGTATTGCTTTTTCCTGTATTAATCACTGTAAGATTGAATGTATTAACCAACAGCAATGAACATTTAATTTACAGGTTGTTATTGCAAATAACGTGTTATTCTTTCTGTATTCCCCCTGAATATGGGGTAAAAGAAAGCAATAACTGGATGGATTGCTGTTATATGTCAATGATTTTTCTCCCCAGGGCAACACAATCATTCTCTGCACAGCTCTACACTACACTATAAAATCTGCTGCAATTACCAGTCCTACAACAGCACATTTTTAACCCACAGCCCCAAAACTGCAGCCTCTGCTGAGATAACACTGACTTTGTCCTCACGGTCCTCTTAATGAAAATGACAATGCAAATGATGGAAATCACAAAATGGAATAATGGAAGGCATATATGTAGGTTGAATCTGATACAAACATAAGAGTCTTGTTTGACTCCGTTGACAGGACTTTAGTTATGTCTATTTCATTCCCCTATAAACTACCCTTATTTTGACATTAAGAGGATCTGTGAAAACTGTAGGTGTTACTGTTTCGGCTTTCAGTAGTGAGTATCTAGCAGTAGACATTAACACTTAAAACGCTGAATAATTATTATTTTGTTGTAGAAACAGACACTCCAAAGAGAGCTGGCATATCTATAAAGAAAGGTACTTTTTAAAACAGCAATTTGTAAATGCTTGTAATATTCCCCCACCCCTACCAAAAATGTATGTAACATGTACAAGGTTACGACATTTAAAAAAAAAAAGTTTGTTGAATGACCTTCTTCTGACCTTCAGATGCTGATGCACCCACAAAGGCAGCACAGAAGAAGCAGAAAAAGAAAGGTAGGCTGGGTCTTGAGTCGGTAGTCATTGTGTTTCAGTAAAATTGCTACGTTTTTGCAACATAAACGTTTTCTTAGTCACTTAATAAGACAATTATGACCATTTACAGACTGATCTTGTATTCCTCCTCTCTTTGACATATCTGTAAGATTTTCCTAACTTTAAATTTACTTTACTTAACTGTTTTTATTCAGTGATACATCAAATCTACAAGGTCTTTTTTCAAACATGACCTACAATAGAAGCATTAAACCATGCTTTAATGGTACCTTAAACAATGCTGTAGGCCAAGGCAAATCTTTTGTAACCAGTTGTTAATTGGACCTTATCATCTATACCTGAATGGTGTTTTGTTTTAAAAAGCCCCCTCAAATTACATTTCTTTTCTGATTGATGGTTTTTACAATGTAACACTTAATCTACAAAAGAAAGACTTCAAAGATGGTATTGCATAAATCCTTGGTTCTCCCTGCCTTAACCAAACACAGAGGTTCTAATTCACTGAAGTCTCACGCTGAACAAAACGGACTTTTCAAGGACCTTAACCTTCTGTAGATTCACATAACAAGAACAGATGGGTTTTAATCGGGCATATTTTAGCAGAATAAATGCAAGCATGGCATTTACTGTGGCATTAAAATTCTCCTCGTGTTTTCCTTCACCTACCTACCAACCTTCTGCAGACTAAAATAAACACTACATTTAGCCCTGATTGAGGCCTCTCATCAACAGCTCAAGAGTGGTTATTCATTGCACAGCCATAACAGGTCGTCAGTCAGTATGATTAAGCTATCATGAGAAAGTAATCCTGATTACCCAAATCCCTTTTTTTTGTTTTGAAAAAGAACAGCATTAAGACGTTACACAATGAGCTCATGCTTAACATTATCATCCATAATGAAATGGACTTCATGCGGTTAATTTAATCTGTCATTTGCTTTTCCTTTTCCTTTACACATGATGGTTGTCTAGAATTAGTTACAATGATGAATATGATCATTTTTTTGATAATACTATGAACCTGCTAAATGATCTGTGTTAAGTGGAAATAGAAGACTTCACACACATACTCATTTACACCAACATTTACACTGACATAAACACAGATATTGCTGGAAGGTCACAGGGTTAACTTCCCTGTCAGCTTACACCATCATTTAAGGTGTAATGATTTACAGCTTCTGAATAATCCATTTGTGTAGATGATTTATAACATTTAGTAGAGCAAGGTCGATCTGGCTAAAAGAGAAGAGAACATTTACACAGATAACTCTTCCACAGAACCCAAAGCCAAGCAGGAAGCTGCTGTTTCCTCCAAGGGTATGTACACTGTCTGTGTTGTGGTTTTGTGTTTGGTGCATTCAGAATCAGTGTTTGGCATGCACAGTAGCTGTACAGCAGTACTACTCAATCAATTTTCACAGAAAGCATTACATCAGCGACATACACTTTTTGTTTCTACACGTTTACCTCCAGAGACACCCGAAGAGTCTAAACCTGCAGAAATGGTCTTGCCTCCAACTGAAGGTAAACCAGCTGTTTAGGGATGATGTTATGCCACACTGTAGGACATGGTAGGATGTTGTGATAGCAAAACCCACTCACAGCCTAGAGACATGACATTTGTCTTTTTATCCAGGATGGAAGAGCAGCTGAAATATCTCATTTTAAATGAATGAGCTGTGTTGGATCAGAAGAAGAAGAGCAGAGTTATTCTTTTAGCATCTAGAATCAATATTGGAGCAGTTTTATTTTTAAGTTACTCTGGTAGTTGAACTGCATCAAAAATAGTTCACATGTTCAATTTGTTAATGTTTTTGTGTTAACGATAAAGGAAAATGTCTGACAAGTAATCTAATGTGATTAACAGCTGCTCCATGCCGGCCAACACCCGTCTACTGCCCCTCGCCCCCAGGCTGGTATGGTAAGTAAAACTGTTGAAGGAGTACTCCATTTAACCAGTACAAACATCCATCCTGAATCATAGTGTGATAGCATGTTTACTTTGAAATATATGTTTAATTGACAAACAACAAAAAACTTTAAAATTGCTACAATATATGACTACTCTGAAGTTGCTAAATGTGATCTTGTAGTATGTGATACATTAGACGTCATCTGACACTTTGTCATCTTCTTTCATTTCCTTATTGTGAATGTATGGATTTCCATTTTTATCATTTTAATGTAATGTCAAGTCCATATATTTTTATGGTACTTAAAGGGATATTTTGTCAATATCACCTATATACAGTATTTTTGTCCACGCTTGCATCATGACCATAATTTATCTTGCAGTGCATCATATAGTCACAGACAACCCACAGCCACCAGAAGTTGGCCCAGGTATTTCATACGGGAGCGTGAAGTCACACACAGTTGAAGTGGTGTCCTTAAATGGCTTGTTTTGACAACGCTGCACCACAGGCTACTGCTGCTCTGTCTCTGTGCACTGTGGGTCTAAGCAGACCTGTTCTAGCCTAACACACTCACTCACTCAGTCGGCTCTTTACTCCACCGATGGGGCGCTGATCCTTCTGTTTCTTTCTTCTTTCTATGTGGTTAAGGGCAAATCATGGGCACAGATATTACATCTTAGATCTCAGACTTAGATCTACATCTTAGATCCATATTTTTCCAATCTATGTTCCTGATCTCTCCCTTCTGATGTATCGCTTTAAGGTCGTCTTTAGCCCTGGTCTGGTTTGATATAAAGCTCTGAATCGGTGTGTGTGTGCATTTGATCACCTAATTATACATTGCTAAACTCAGCTCCATTTCTGGGGCGAGTTGTCTATACTGCCTCTGATGGGCAATTAGGCAGACATTTTGATCCAGCCCAGGCCACTCATTTGCCTGCATTTTACATAACTTATGGCAGGAAAAAAAGGATAAGATGCACAGATACATTTAGCCTGGTAAACCAGCCCCTTGTACTTCATTTCATTTTGTCCAGAGGGCCCGGCAGTGCTTCCATTTACAATGCTGTTTCTGGCAGAATTTTTGCATAGCCAAACAGGGGGAGTGGGAGTGTTCGTGAGCAATGACATTGACTTTGTGTGCTACATGTGAATTGCAGTGTGTAGGCAGGCTAATTGCATATGTCACGACCAGACGTTAGGGATTGGGTAAAGGCAGAGCCACTTGTTTTAAACTTCAGCAGAGTTCAGACCTCCAGCAAGAAACTGCTCGTCAATACAGCACTGCCAGACCCTCTGTAAAAAATAAAAAGAAGTACGAGCGGCTGGTTAACCAGGCTAAGATAAATTCGTATGACCCTGATTTAGATGCACTCCACTGACACAGGGCTAAAGACAACCACGTCTCTGGCTAAATTGCGCTTTTGCTGCTTGGCCTCTTTGGGTTGTGCTTTTTAAGATGTGAATTCATCATTTTTGTTTAGGCCATTTTCCTGATGAGATCACGGTGTGATTCAGTTGTCACAACTGCCATGTTTCTTTTCAGTGCCCCAGGTTCCTGTTTTGACAACAGTGTATCCAACGGCTCCACCAGTGTACCCTGCTCCACCTGAAACAGGTACAGTATATCACTCTTTGTGCTTCATTCCGCCCCACCTATTACAATTGATCAGGATCTACTGGTTGTAACGTGTAGACATTAAAATGGAAATAATGTGAGCTAGAAGACTTTTGTTGTTATTTTATCTGAATTGGTGGTTTTAAGATTCATAAAAACCAAATTCAAATATTTCCAGGTTCTGATCTGCCAAAACAAGTCACAACACACACATACGTACAAGCATGCACATACACATGCATACGTGCGCACACACACATACACACACACACACACACACACACACACACACACACACACACACACACACACACACACTTCTTCTCTTCTTCTTGCATCACTTTCTCATTATCAGTTTGACTCTAGAGATTATTGGTAGACTTGGGATTGGTGTTTTCAGATGGTCCCACTGCTTATTATTCTAGAAACGAACTAACTACTTTGCCAGGATTTTTTGGTTTGCAACCCACATAAAAACAAAGTTATACATTGCTAAAACTTCCAAACACAAGCAAAGTTTTGCAGTGAAAACTTACGTCATAATGCCTCTCTCTCTCTCTCTCTCTCTCTCTCTCTCTCTCTCTCTCTCTCTCTCTCTCTCTCTCTCTCTCTCTCTCTCTAACACACACACCCACCAGTACCTGATCAGGACCAAATTCCCTGGCAGAAGTTAAATTGCAAACAGAGAGTATGCAGAACATGTTTTATGTTTGCTGAGCAACTTTCTGTGACTAGTTCATTTTTGTGTGAATAAACCAGAGCCTGAACAAGAAGGGTGTACATTCATTTCTTTTGATTGCATACAGTAGGTCTTTCCACACTGAGCTCTAGCAAAAATGAGTGCATTCATGAGATAATTGGCTAGAATGTCACTGAATTATTTCCCACTCCCTATCAGAAGCTGCCAGAAAAGAGAAGACAGAGGAGGCCAGAGGTAAGTGAAAGTCAGTCCCATTGGTCATTGTGGTCACGCGGCACATCACAGCACACACAACGAAATTTAGCCTCTGCATTTAACCCATCACACACGTGAGCTGGGTGCAGCCATGACAACAACACCCGGGAAGCAGTGTGGGGATGGTACCATGCTCAGTGTACCTCCGTGTGTGTGGGGATGGTACCATGCTCAGGGTACCTCCGTGTGTGTGGGGATGGTACCATGCTCAGGGTACCTCCACGCCACTACTGGTGAACCTGGATTCAAACCTGTGATCCTGCAGTCCCAGGTCCAATACCTTAACCGCTAGGCCACCACTGCCCCAGTATACAGAGTACTGCATAGCACAGTGAGCGCTTTAATGCATGCTGCATCTCCACTCAGAGATAAGGTGAAAGTGTCACTTGTTAACATGCTGATTCACCTGAACCGTGACATCCTCGCTATTCCCCAGCGGTCTATGTTCAACATTAAGAAATCACATTATGCATTGTCAGATAACGGTGCACATTTTGCTATTCCCCAGAAGCTGCGGCGGCCAAGTCAGATGTGGACGAAGTTTGCATTGTGAGGAGTGGTAAGAAGATGAGTCTGATATAAAAGCTAATCCTCTCAAACATTGCCATTTCCAGGGAAGTGCTGTTAATTTTAATGGGTTTCTTCCCTATCTCAGAGCTAGAAGACCTGAAAGAGAAAGCCAAACAGACAGGTAATTGTTATTGGTCAGTACTCATTCTGTCAAGTGTGCAGTGATGCACTTGTATGGAGCTTAACTATCCCACTTTATTTCACATCTGTAGAAGTGGCTGAGGCCCAAGAGAAACCGAAGACTAAAGCTAAAAAAGGTAAAAGACTTAACTAATCCCTAAAGCTAAGTAAATCTGTCACATGTGTAGCTGGTTGGTAGGTTGGTAGGTTGGTTGTTTGACGATCCTGTTAGGAACGTGGTGCTACTCTTGTCTATGGAGCAAGAGTACTAGCATCCCATAGGTGTGAGCCTGTAGTCTGGTAAACCAGCCCCTCATATTACATTACACTTAGCTGATGCTCTTATCCAGAGAGACTTACAGTTGCTTACAGGGTTTCAGTTACAGTCCCTGAAGCAGTGTGGGGTTAGATGCCTTGCTCAAGGGCATTTCAGCCATAGGTAGGGCAGGATTCGAACCTGCAACTCTCCAATCCCAAAACCAACTCCCTAACCACTAGCCCACAGCTGCCCATACTTCACTTTATTTTGCACAGAGGGTCTGGTGTTGCTCCGTTGAGAAACGATTTCTTCCTGGAGGTGTGGACTCTGCTGAAGTTTAAAACAAGTGGCTCTGCCTTTACCCAATCACTAACGTCCGGTCGTCACGTATGCAATTAGCCTACCTACGCACTACAATGCAAATGTAACACACAAAATCAACGTCATCGCTCACGAACCCTCCCTCTGTTCACTGACTGGCTCGGATTCGCTTGGTCCGAATACATGAATGTCAACTAATGGCAAGGCCAGACCCTCTGTACAAAATGAACTGAAGTACGAGGGGCTGGTTCACCAGGCCAGAGAGCCTGTAATGCATGTAGGGTTGTGCATGAGCATACGGTGCGTATAAGTCTTTCTTTGATCTGGAGACTGGAAGTCAGGCTTTTCACTCTGCCAGGAGTCAGCTAGTCCATTTAGTTACAGTACTTCTGGTTCTTCAAAGTTTCCCATTGCTGACCTAGTAAAACATTGCTTACACCAGCACCAAAGACACATTGACTACCAGAGAGCCCAGATAAATGTAAACCCCTCCAGTGATGTTCCTTTTTTGATAAAAGAAATTCCATATGAATAAATTGAATAAAAGAGCTATGCAAAATGTAAAAAATATGCATAATTCAGTGAGTTCAGTGGCCATTAAGGGTTTCTAGTTATTAGATTCTTCAATCTCATTTCAACCTCATTAATAAGTGTGTGTGTGTGTGTGTGTGTGTGTGTGTGTGTGTGTGTGTGTGTGTGTGTGTGTGTGTGTGTGTGTGTGTGTGTGTGTGTGTGTGATTGGGGGGCTTAGCCTTCTATACTATAGGAGTATTGTGGACAGCTCTCCTGTAGGCAGGGGCATAGCTAGCCAACAGGCAACTGCTTGGATCCCCAGGCCACTAAAGGGCCTCAAAGGGCATACTACCATTAAACTACAACAGTGTCAATGCAGTTGTCAATGAAAATCAAAGCCTCAAACTCAAAGCCAGTGTTTTGTTGTACAGTGTTGATTGGGATTTTGCTTGTGGCCCCAATGAAGTCTAGAACTGCCCATGCCTGTAGGTCTGCGGGCAAAAACATTGTGATATTTTAATTACTCAAAGCCAGTGTTTTATGGTATTTGATTTGTTTTTTTTTTATGTGGTCTCCCCATTCCTGTACCATGTAATTGCTTTTCATGTTCTGTTCTGTCAGCTCCCGAGGTGTCCAAAGATAAGGTTAAGTCTGTGGCTGCTAAAAAAGGTAAGCTAATTAAAGCAGAGATTTGTGCTGATGTGTGGAGATTGCAGTGTTATGCAACTACAGTATTACAAGACAGTTAGGAGTTTCAGAATTTCAGGCTTTATTCAGAGCGTATAATTTCATCATTCAGAGTGTAACTCCAACAGGATAGTGTACTTATTGCATTACTCATAACAGCTATTTCATCACATTCAGAAAACTTTAAGGCATTCATATCGTTTTATAGTATTCCAAATATTCACATACTTTTTTTCTTTAAAGTTGTTTGTTCATTCACCCTCTTTGTGTTGAAATGCAAAATGGTGCATACCTCTGTGGCTCATGTTTGGTCTTGACTTACACTGCTGTCTAATCTTTGATCCATCTTCAGATTCTGCGCCTGCCAAAAAGAAGCTGGCAAAGACAGAAGGTATTTCAGCAAGATACACCTGTCTTCTTTTTTAACCTCCTGCCTTGACCACATACAAAAAGAAATCCGATGAAACAAAGCCTTACTCGTAACCCATAGCGATAATGTAGGAAATACATCAAGATCTACCTGTCTGCCCACCTGTAAAGCACTTTGAGCTGCATCTTGTATGTATGAATTGTGCTATACAAGTAAAGATTATTATTATTATTATTACTATTATTATTATTATTATTATTATTATTATTATTATTATTATTATTATTATTATTATTATTAAGATCTACCTGTCTGTCCACCTGCTTCTCTTGCCCTGCCCCACTAAGCAGTTGTATTTCTGTCTACAGTATGGACACATGACAACAGTAGATGCATAGACATAGTAGATATGGAAATGTGTATATAACGCACTGAAACTATTCTGCAAAGTTATTCTGCAAAACTATTTTACTTTGGGCCATGTCATTAGGTTATTTACATCAAAGTGTCAACAAACACTATTGTCTATCAGTATAGGAAGGATTTGTTTTGTGCATGTTAAAGGCTGGATGTTTGAGTAAAGTAGAAATATGCATTGTACAATTCATGAGCCTGACTGTAGCCTCCCTTACTCTGTTACAGACGCTGCCCCCAAAGACAAAGCCAGAGCGAGACCAGCACCAAAAGGTGAGAATGCAGAAGGTTCTGGTGTTTTTGTGCTCCCTTCATGCCCATGATGGACTCGGGATGGACTCAGGAGGCTGCTCATGTCACTCTAGTCTCCAGCAGTGCAGTGGAGTTGTAATAGCAGGTCCTAATCTTAGCCCTTAGCCCTTGTTCATGTGCTCTTGCTACCAGGAGCTGACATGAAGGAGAAGAAAACGAAAGAGACAGGTAACAGAAGTCACTGATGTACTCCACCTAACGCACGAAACATACTTCTGTATCTACAGGAACATGAATGAAAGAATGAATGAAAGAATAAATGAATGAAAGAATGAATGAATGAAAGAATGAATGAATGAATGAATAAATGAATGAAAGAATGAATGAATGAATGAATGAATGAAAGAAAGACACAGAAAGAAAGAAAGAAAGAAAGAAAGAAAGAAAGAAAGAAAGAAAGAAAGAAAGAAAAAGAAAGAAAGAAAGAAAGAAAGAAAAAGAAAGAAAGAAAGAAAGAAAGAAAGAAAGAAAGAAAGAAAGAGAGAAGCAGAAAGAAAGAAAGAATGACTTGCCAATGAATGAATCTGTACGTAAGTTTGTATTTCATTGCATTAAGTAGCTTGATGGACTCGAAAGGTATCAAAGTGCATTTCTCAAAAACAACACCACAACAGATTAGGCTTCAGGAAGCACAACACTGTGGCTCATGCTGTGTTCATTATCCCCTCACAGTCAAACCAAAAGTCAAATCTGTGGACACAAAAGGTCAGTGGGACTAACAAAAGCTCCCCTACTTACCCATGTCTCATTAAAACAAAAACACAGTGATGGTCCGTGTGGCTCGGAAGGTCCAAAGAAAGACCCACCTGGGCACACACATTAAAAGACCATGTCCTTCAACAGGACTAGTAGAACGCCCCTGCGAGTCATTACCAACAGGATGGCATTGCGTGAATAAGGAGGTCTTTATCAGGGTCAGCTGTGAAGAGATTCGTGCCTGTAGTGAAGGGGAGGAGAAGTCACCCCACCTGGCTTTGAACCCGGGCTACTAAACAGGGGCTCTGACCGCAACGCCAAAGAGCCTCGCTCATTGGAATGGCAGTCAGAGCACACCCACAACTCTAGTGATGGTCACTCCATCACACTGCCTTCCCCTTCGGGAGGCGCAGCCATGCGCTTCACACACTCAGGTGTCACAGCCTGTTTATTTTTGTAAATAGTGTACATAGTGTTTATAGTACAAATTTTCAACTTTTTCTTTTGGGTTTTTCTTTTGCTTTTGTTTTGTTTTTCAGTCACTGGCTTATTGTTCACTCGTGGTGTGCAAATAAACGGGCACAAACTCCATCTCTTGCCTCTTGCCTGCTGCATCTGTGTGCCTACTCGTAAGGCCCCCGTAACAGTGACTAAAACCCCCTGTAGCCTTGTCCTACATACCACACACCACTTCATCAGAGGCAGAGGGGTCCACTCCACTTTAAACCCGACCACACCGGACGCAAGGACGTGAAGGCATACTTCAGTAGGGCATCGTTAACCTGGCGGCGTTTGCAATGTGGGAAAGAGCAGGGAGGTCTTTGTCCTCTGCGTGTCTTTGGCAGCGTGATAACAAAAAGGTGCCAGAGGACTCTACACTGATGTGTAGCCATGACTTGTCAGTGTTAGTTAGTCCTGTTAAAGGTCTCATTCCACGAGAAACGGTTAGTGCTTGCTCTTTATGAAATATGACAGGTCACTCTGAGTTGCATATGCGTGCTGCAAGTGAAAATGTTCT
>CM050219.1:26240000-26245000 GCA_027475355.1 Coilia nasus
AACGGTTTTCTTTTATAATGCTTGAAATGTTAGCATTTCTACACCAAATAGTTTTACTGTGTTGGCTAATTAAGATGGATGCCAAAGTGCAAACCTTGCTGGAAGGTATGCGTCATTAAAGCCAGTGGATTTGTTTAGTCAATTATTTTTTTAAAAACATTGTTTTTCCTTCTGCAATATGTGTTTGGCATTATTCCGTGTGCATTCCATTATTTGATTCGTGCATTCCATTATTCCATTCGTTTTCTGACAATAGTGCAACACATAGTGTGGCCTTCTGGCACACCCGTGTGAACATCCTAATTTATTTCACTTCACAGATAAGGACGTGAATGTCTCTGCCCCTGCAAGTGAGTAGCGCACTAGTGCTCAGTCTGTCTGGTTGATGGCTGGTGATTGAAGGATGGGGGGGTGGGTGGGGGGGTGTGGGGGTTGGGGGTGGCGGGTGGGGGGTGCTGGGGACCCGGCTAGTGAGGAGCTGCTGTGTTGGCTGTCTAATTGATGTGTTCATCTGTTGTTAAACATGTGCTCGTTAACCTTTGCTCAAAAACCTAAAGCCATGTGGTGTGTGGCTTTATTTGTGAGCATGCTCATTTGGCAGTGTCAGTGGCATAAAAACAAAGCAACTCTGTGAGGACTGTGGGAAAATGATAGAAAATAAGGAAGAGCACAGACCAGAAATATTAAGTATTCATATGTTATTCATTTTGAGGCTGGTTAAAATCTGCTATTCATGGGTATAGCGTGAAGACTGCTAGTAGAAGGTTATTAATGTTGTTATCACATGTATAATATACAGACACACTCAAGACTGACAAAAGTTGTAACAAATATGCCATTTCTAGACAAACGGACAAAGGGCTCTAGATCGTCAAGATCACGCAGGTATATCTTCATCACTCCACTGGTTAATTAAACTCAATTAACATTTTCCATAGCTCTCAAACAGCACTCTTTGCTGCTCCAGCTAATTTCTCACACATGGATAATTATCAGGTTCATTCAAGACTGTAGTTGTAGATATTAAATATTAATTTATTAATTACAGACACGGGTAAAAAAAAAAGCATTCAGAAAGTAAAGGTCCTACCATGCATTGCTTCATCTTGAGCCACAGCATGATTTCACTAATGAACTCCTGGCTGAAAAGTTGTGCTGAAAAGTTGCCCAATCAACACCCCCCCCCCCCCCCCCCCCGCCCCCCCACCCCTGCTGTGGTTACCCTTGGCCTTTGCCCCCATGCACCTGAGCCTGATTGGCCCATTGGCTAATTCAGCCCTGCTTGGTAGGACGTGCTTTCTGAAGGCAGGGTTTTCTGCCTCTGGTGGAGGGCCAACTGAAGCTGGTGTATGCATCGTGACATTGAGTGAAACCAGTGGAGTGACAATATCTCCTTCACAGTAATAGCTTTAGTGCCCCCCCCCCCCCCCCCCCCCAATCGTCCACCCCCACCCCCCTATCTCTCTCCCCTTCTCACCACCTTTCCCATCCTATTTACCTCCCAAGCCACTGCTGGTTTACAATTTATTCATTTCATTCAAAAAAAAAAACTACAAATAAAATCTTACCATGAAACACCATGCCTTATTCGCTCTTTGGCTCTTTCTGCTGACAGTAATTCAGCTTCTGTTTAACTGCCCGTGCTGGTGCCGGCTTGTCTTACGATCGTTCCTGAGGGGAAATGGCTTTAATCTCATTCTTGATCAACAGTATCTGCGTTGTGTTTCTGTAACCAGCAAGATAGACTCACTTCCTATCTGGACTGTGTGTACTGAGTAACTGCAGAGTGCATGTCTGTCTACTGCGTTTGTGCACAGAGATGCTGCTGACCAAGATTAAATACATAATAGCATGTGTTTTTTAAAGGCAGTATTTTTTTATATTATTGTTATTCTTATTAGTATTATTGTGTGTGTGGAGGGGGGATGCTTGTGTGTGTGTTTGACTATATAGCTACTTTTTATTTTGTGTTTGTGTGTGTGTGTCTCTACGTCTATCCATCAAAGAGTTATTTGAAGGTCACCTGTTTCATTTGAAATTCCCCCACCCAACCCCCAGCCACAGCTGTAGGCCCAGAGGATTAGCAGACTGTCCCTAGCCCAATAAGGCTGAGGGTCTGTCCACACAGGAGTGTTTTTAGGTTGAAACCGTAAAAAGTATTTTATCGTTTTGGCCTTTCGTCTACATGGCACTGGCGTTATGGGTGCCCTGAAATTATGTTTTTTGAAAATGGGCTCCAGAGTGGAAAAATCTGACATTGCTGCTGTTGTGTTGTCATGTGGACAAGCAGACCGCTGCTTTTTGAAAACGACAATGCTGCCGCCCTCTCACGTGAAAATCTCACAACAGCAACTACAAACCTTTACAAACGGGTTGTTGTGGGATAATTTGTGGTTTAATTAACGTGCAACGGAGGCTGGAAGTTATGCAATTGTTTCTATCCTTTGCCATTAAACTAAAGGCTTATTTTTATACAGTAGCAGTTTGTACCGTATCACAAAGACTTCTTTTAGGCTATCATTATGATTATTTAATAAAACAGAAACTCTGCAGAGCAGCTCTGTCCGCCCCACCCAAATAACAACACATATTAGTAAAATCAGCATACTGTACAATATGTTTAAAGTGAATTAAACATTGCACAGTGGCCTTCTCTCACTATCCTGGCAACAACATTAGCAGTGTTCAGACTATCAGGCCAGAAAACGGCTAGCACGGGGCTATGCCGGGGCCATAGCGTTCAGACTGTTTTATTTTGAGGGATATTCCTGACCCAACAAAAACCATTGGCCAAGATTCACCATGTCAGGCCAGAGGCAGTGTCGAGGTGAAGAGCGGGTTGTACGTGTCTACACTGTTTCAACAAAGATAGCTGGACAGAAGTTAGACTATTCATGATGTCCATTGATTTCGGCTCCTGTGTCTCTCTTGAAATTCGATTTAGGGTGAAGGTGCACTGGGCGAAAGGGCTCTTTCTAGGGATATTTGTAGTGACATATTTCTATAGGGGCGGGTGTAAGCATAATCACGAGTGGAGAGTAGCCTGACAGTCTGGAACCACTAGTAGAGGCTAGTGATCCAGGGGGAAGGGGGGGGGGGGGGGGGGGGGGGGGGGGGTAGGCTGGGTGGAGAGAGGCAGAGTGCGTTTTTTTCTTTTCTGTCCTTGCCTCTCTCCCTGTCTACATGACAACGCTCGTTTTTTTTTTTTTTTTGCAAGTTGAAAAAAAAAATCCCGGCTACGAGCGTGTCGGATCAATAAATATTCACGTACAGACGGGAGCGTTTTCCGACAGGTCTGACACAGTTCCGTCAGGTCTACCCCATGGCCCTGAGCCAGTGGGAAGATCCTTTTCTAGATGCCTTATATTTCCCCTCTTCATGTGTCAGTTAGGAGCAGACTGCATGTTACATTTCAATGCCTCTCTATCTCTTTCTCTCTCTCTCTCTCTCTCTCTCTCTCTCTCTCTCTCTCTCTCTGTTGTGACTCATATCCTCCCCTCCCCTCCATTACCTTCCCCAGAAGAGCCTGACACTGCAACGAGCGGAGCCGAGCAGAAGAAGCCAGGTGAGAACCGTATCCTCGGTCAAGATAGCTCTGTGTTTACAGAATGAAGACAGGATTTGGGGCTCCTTTAAAGAGAAAACTAGTAATAGGATACAAGACATTCTTTTAAATGTGATACAGAAATAGAAATGGAAGACAAAGCCTTTTAATTCTCTGTGTTTTCCTACCCTGCTCACAAATACACACAGGCCAAAAATAATAAAACACAATTCAATTGGGATTCTACGCATCATCCCTGAGGTTGCAGGTGCATCACAGTAGGACATGCATTAGTTTGAGGTAGAGTCGCTGAAGAAGGTGTAGCAACACCGAAACGTTGGTCGGGTGTTTGCACCAAATAAATGTTTAAAACCAAGCTGCTGTGTGCTCCAGCCTCTACCTCAAATTAATAAACCACTTCACAGTGCATTACACTACAGAACAAGGCAGACTGCATTGCTAAACAAGACAGCTATATACCTTCACTTCCTAAGTTTGAAAGTGCAAGTGATCGCTTGAATGTTTTCCCTAACCAGTACACTTAACACTTGGAAAAGCAAAATTCCTCTGCGCAGCCAGGTCTTTCATTTGACAAGGTGTTGGTGGGTTGCCTGGATACAAACTTTTGAACCTGCAGTGTACTCATTTTCAAAACATTGAACACTTTCACCCTCTTTGTGTCATTCACTAATTGTAAGTACTATCTACTGTCACTAACTGTGTCAACCAACGGTTTGGCATGCAGGCAAGATCCCCTACTTCCAGTGTGTGGTGTACCCCGGCAAGTCCAAACAAGGTCCCTGGCGTCCCCTGGGCCCCAACATGACCCCGGCGATGAGCACAGCCGTGCGGGCAGCCATGGAGCAGAGGGCATCCCTCATGGAGGCCAGAGCCAGGGCCGCAGGCCAGTAGGAAGCACGGCCACCATTCACCATCAATCACGTTTCCCCTCCAGACCAACAGGTGGCGCTGCTCATCTCCGACGGTGACCGTGTGTCCTGCTGCCAGCTGCTGGTGTCCACTAGTGGGCTTTTCTTTACCTCTACTCTCACTCAATAGATGATGCATTTGGTCAATAAAAGTGGAGTAGTGGGGTGATTATATAATGGATTTTTTTTAAATGGTGGGTTTATCGACTGTATTGTAGAGTCTAATCAATTCCCAGTCTTTATAGACACTGGCCTTGGTGTATTTATTTATTTATTTATTTATTTAAAGGGCTGATTTTTTGTCAAAGACACGGCAGTCAGATATATGTAGCGCCAACCAGTGCTTCCTGTGACCCCACATAGTTGTATATAAGGTAATGTAAAAAAGAAGTATAAGTCAGTATTTATTACAAGATATTTATCTAACTTATTCAGATATTTTCAATGAGGAGTTTCTATTTTTGAAAAATGCAGATTGTAAATTTACTGTCCTAATGTACATACCATGGGCAAATCTTAATATATCA
>CM050219.1:26247500-26252500 GCA_027475355.1 Coilia nasus
ACACACACTACGTTTTCTTTAACATGTATGTTGCTACATGTGTCTACATTGATATGATGAGATGACAGGATGCTTTGTCGAGCTTGAATCAAGGAAAAAAATGGGTTATTGTTGTAATGATATTTGCTAGCTGTTTACCCTATCTTTAATTGGATCATTTCTGCTCTGATGATTCTGATTAACACAGTTATGTGTTAGAAATATGTATTGAAACCTACAATTACCAGTATGCCTTTCTAAAGTAACATGTTGTTCCTAATTAAAATTGGCCAGTGACTAGCTGCGGCTTTAAAAGAAAAACACTGCATCTTCAGATTTTTATATTATCATTGCCGTCAACCAATGCATCATGTTACAAGCACAGCATCAACTTGAGGTGTATGCGCTGTTGATTGGTGTACTAAGAGATGAGTGCTTGGTCAAACATTGTTAATGAATAATTGCATAATTGTCTAGTGCTACCTTTGACTGAAATGCATGACTGAATGGCTGGCAGGGGCCTTCAATGCATCTCCAAACACCAGTGACTCTGGACTAGGAGTTCAGTTCTTTTTATCTAAGGGATGGCTAAGGGCTTGTTGATTTTGATAAGTGTATTATTTTTAAAAGGCTATATTAATTTGATAGATGAATGTGTATGGTTTGTTATCAGACTGCATGCACTGTATTTCAAACTGTTTCTAATTGGAGTGTTCTGACTTTCTGACAAACTATAAAGACATTAAGACGGAGGGTCATAATAGTCCACTAATTTTTAAAATATGTCATTATCTGTGTTTTCTCTGCCATTTATGGAATCAGACTATTACAAATATGGCTGTCTGATCTGGTCACCAAGGACAAATTATCATCAATTCTTATCATATTTCCCAGCTTTGTCAGTGTCCTTAAAATAAAGGTTTTACTAGCACGAAGCATCAGTATAAAATAGATGTCATGTTCCTACACACACTATAGTTAAGTCCTTTTTACACTGCTTCAGCAGCAATTACCACCAACAGGTACTCTTGGCCCTGTCTTGACTCAGTATGAGAGCACCTTGAGGAGACACTGGCAGTAAACATTAGTGCAGAAATGGAGTGACAGTAATGGCTCTAAATCTCAGGCAGGGGAAGACTGCCACTGGGAGAGGCAGGTGAACATCCTGCAGTGCCCACTCGGGAGAGCATCCTGTAATTGGATTAATCAGAAAAGCTCCATCTTTGGCGTCCACGGAGGATTACATTGACATTAAGTGGCTTTCACTGCATGCAGTGGTTAAGAGGGGCTTTTAGGGGGACAGGCTAATGTTTAAAAAATTAAAATTCCCCCAGACAATCAATTCCCTCTTTTGGTCATCAAATGTGCAGAACTGATGTTTTTGTTGTAATGGCTGGTAAATTTTGCTTCAGAGCTGTCAATGTTAGCGTTTGACAAATGTTTGTCTTTTTTTTCCTCCACAATGTTATGGTATTGGTTTTCAAATTGATTACATCTGATGACGTTTGTACAAAAAAAAACAGTTGTTTATTGAGCAATCTGAATGAAGAGCACAAATCTTTCAACAAAGATGCCGTCTCTGTGTAATTTGTCTCTAATGCATAGCACCACAACCCACTTTGAACATAAAACACTTGCTTCTTGGACTTGAGGCCTATTTTATACCTCGAGAGTGACCTAATAGTTTTTTTTTTAATGTACAGCAACCCGGTGTCACCTTACAAGGATCCTAAAAAATAATGTGTCCTTACACACTTGTTAATGTGTCCTCACAAAGCTCATCAATAACAATATGCACTCCTTAAACAAATGGGGCCCATATTGTAACACGACCCTCTAAATATAACCTGGCCTAGATGTACTGAGGAAAAATATAAAAAAAAAAAAAAAAAAACAATTTAAGTTTTTGAATGTCCATTAACACACAGCAGTATACAGTCCTAACATGTTTCATAAGAGTTGTACAACATTTATGCAATGAGGTTTGGCTTCAACAAAATGGAGCCCACTCCCAAATCCAACAATGTGTGCAGCAAACAGCGAACATCACAGTATGCCATCTTTGCCATAAGCAGCAGTTCAACGCTGGTGTGCGGGTTGCATTGAAATGTTATTGTACTGACTTCACAAACAAAAACAATACACACAACAGAAAGCCAACAAAAACACAAAACACAATTAGAAGTCTGTGATGTTAAATGCTAGCAGTAGGTTAGCAAAGGCCAAAACTAGCTGCTGTAATACTGTCACTGGTGTGAAGGGATAATCACTCTTGACATCTGTATTGCTCAGCTTTGGCCTTGTTATAGCTCAGTCCACCCCTTGTGCCAGACATCTAACGATAGCCAACATGGCGGATGGCACACCTGAAATAACCTGCAGCCCATTGGCATTGGAGGCACGCTGTCAATATGAGTTGTTGTTCTGTTGTACTCCATCATCGTACCACAAAACAAATCTGCTGTGAACAACATGTCAGTGGCAGTCACCATTAGTCACGTTTTGTGTTGTTTTAGAAGGTGTCCTCAAATTCAGCTGTAAACTTCAAAAGTGTGTGACCTTAAGGAAACTTGAGCATAAGGCGAGCTGACCGTGAATTCCTCTTCATGATTCCCCCCTTCATAAAAAAAGAACTAAAGAGAAAAAGAAACAAGAAAAAAACAAGGGCGGTTGCTGCTCACAGGAAGGTGGTTTGAGGGACATAATCTTGCCAAAATTTGCTGACCTCAAAGTTTCTCCTTCAGCCCCCAATGAAAGTCATTTTAGTCATGGAGTGCGGCCATCTTGGGATATCTCTGGATATCATGCGTGTGCTACTTACACTCTGGCCAGTACTTTATAACAAGAACAGCATTTACTTGGTACACATTTGCTTTTGATTTAAGGATTTTGTTGAAACTCAATTAAAATTTAATTTTTGCCACGTACACATCTGTTGCATTATTTTACATAATATACAGTAAAGTTAGTTCCAGCCTAACACCTTTTCACTAAGGTGCATGTCAGCAATCTACATGACTAATTGGGAGTATACTACAAGAACAAAATGGAACCTTTTGATGGTTGGTTAAATGCTGCATATTAGCCCTCTAAGAATTAGGTGAAAATTATTCACCCAACTCAAACACAACAACTTAGAGGTGCAAGAACCCAGTTCCTTTATAGGAACCATAAACACAGCCCAATTTTTCAAAAAAGACCATCAGAAGGAAAAGATGATATTGAGATTATTACGTAAATGTTCTGCATTACACCATAGCACTGTAATGGCATTCCATGCTTTAGCCCATAGCATTGGCCTGATGTTGAGTCATCCATATGGGAGCAGTAGGGTTTGGGTACATCTAACACCCCCCCCCCCCTCCAGCATTAACACATATGGGAGCAGTAGGGTTTGGGTACATCTAACACCCCCCCCCCCCCCTCCAGCATTAACACACATTCATATGGGAGCAGTAGGGTTTGGGTACATCTAACACCCCCCCCTCCAGCATTAACACACATCCATATGGGAGCAGTAGGGTTTGGGTACATCTAACACCCCCCCCCTCCAGCATTAACACAGAGCCATCCATATGGGAGCAGTAGGGTTTGGGTACATCTGACACCCCCCCCCCCTCCAGCATTAACACATATGGGAGCAGTAGGGTTTGGGTACATCTAACACCCCCCCCCCTCCAGCATTAACACATATGGGAGCAGTAGGGTTTGGGTACATCTAACACCCCCCCCCCCCTCCAGCATTAACACACATCCATATGGGAGCAGTAGGGTTTGGGTACATCTAACACCCCCCCCCCTCCAGCATTAACACATATGGGAGCAGTAGGGTTTGGGTACATCTAACACCCCCCCCCCCCTCCAGCATTAACACACAGCTTTGATGGCCAGCCTGCCTCTGAGGCTCCAGCACATCTAAAGCACGCTGGAGTATTAGTGGAGCTGCTGGCATATGCCACTCTGTGCCTCATCTCTCCATCTCTCTCTCTCTCTATCTCTATCTCTATCTCTCTCTCTCTCTGTCTCTCTATTTATCTCTCTCTCTGTGTCTCTCTATCTATCTATCTATCTCTCTCTCTCTCTCTCTCTCTCTGTCTCTCTATTTATCTCTCTCTCTCTCTGTCTCTATCTCTCTCTCTCTCTCTGTCTCTCTATTTATCTCTCTCTCTGTGTCTCTCTATCTATCTATCTATCTATCTATCTATCTATCTATCTATCTATCTATCTATCTATCTATCTATCTCTCTCTCTCTCTCTCTCTCTGTCTCTCTATTTATCTCTCTCTCTCTGTGTCTCTCTATCTATCTCTCTCTCTGTCTCTGTCTCTATCTATCTATCTATCTATCTATCTATCTATCTATCTATCTATCTATCTATCTATCTATCTATCTATCTATCTATCTATCTATCTATCTCTCTCTTTCTCTTTCTCTCTCTCTCTCTCTCTCTCTCTCTCGCTCGCTCGCTCTCTCTCTCTCTCTCTCTGATGATGGGGAGCTGATTTTCAAAATATAAGGAGGTGGGTGGGGCTGGGTTTGGGGTTATTGCTGTTATTTTGCTTTGTTTTTGGAAATGGGTGGTTTATGTTTTGCTGTTTGTATGGCTGATGTATGATTGGTAGATGGTGCTTGAATAAAGCAGTTTTAAATCTCTCTCTCTCTCTCTCTCTCTCTCTCTCTCTGTCTCTCTTTCCCTATCTCTCTCTTTCCCTATCTCTCTCTTTCTGTCTCTCTCTCTGTCGGTCTCTCTATCTCTCTCTCTCTCTCTCTCTCTTTGTCTGTCTCTCTCTCTCTCTGCCTGTCTCTCTCTCTCTCTGTCTGTCTGTCAATCCTCAATGGCTCTGCGGGGCAAGAACAAGTAGAAAAACCTGCTGCACATTCGGGGTGGGATGGGGTGGGTTGGGGTGGGATGGGGTAGTTTTGGGTGGTTTGGGGTGGGATGGGGTGGTTTGGGGTGGGATGGGGTAGTTTGGGGTGGGATGGGGTGGTTTTGGGTGGGACGGGGTGGGATGGGGTAGTTTG
>CM050219.1:26257500-26262500 GCA_027475355.1 Coilia nasus
TCAAAAATCTTAACTGACCCTTAATGGCAACAGTCATAAACAATGACTGAAGTGTCTTTAATGTTCATGATATGTGGTCGGGTGGGGTGACTTCTCCTCCCCTTCGCAACAAATGGTGTCAGAAGCGGGTGGCTTGCTGTGAGGTCATTGGAGGTACAGCCACTGTGTGAGCCATATGAGGGACCCCCAGGTTAGGTTGACCCTGATGCGAAGGACCCCAGTGATGGGTGAAGCATCAGTATGTGGGGCGCCCTGGATGGGAGAAGTGTGGTGGGAGATGCGTGAGGGACACCTGAGTGTGTGAAGCGCACTGTTGTGGGTGTGCTCTGACTGCCATCCCAACGAGCCTGGCTCTCCCCATTTGTAGCGAAGGGGAAGAGAAGTCACCCGGGTCTCCGGGGTACCAAACAGGGGCTCTGACCAGCCAGGATCATTGGGATGGCAGTCAGAGCACACCCACAACTCTAGTGATGGTCACTCCATCACACTGGCATGTCATATTTACCCTTATGTACACACCTTTAAATAAAGTTCTTTTTTTATTATAGTAAAGTTATTTACTTTTATTACAAAGGATTTTTATTTACCCTTTTCATTCTCCTCTGCAGTCAACACTTGACTGGCGTGCTGCTGCTGAGGCTGCCATCTTTAAGCACTCTTCATTGACAGTCAATGGCACTCTCAGATCACAGCCAATTAGCTCAAAGCCTGTGCAACAGGAGTTTTCCCCCGTCATCAGTGCTGGCACTCCTTGGAGATCCAGATCTCACAGGTAGACATACAGCTCTCACCGATACATTCATTCATTCATCCACGTATTCATTCATTCATTCATTCATTCATTCATTCATTCATTCATTCATTCATTCATTCACTCACTCACTTAGTCATTAATTAATTCATTCATTCACTCATTCATGTACTCATTCACCCATTCATTCTCTTAGTCATTCATTCACTTATTCATCCATTCACTTATTTGTTCATTCACTCATTCATTCATTCACTCATTCCTTCTCTTATTCATTCATCCACTTATTCATTCACTTATTTATTCACTTATTCATCTATTCACATATTTGTTCATTCACTCATTTGTTCAGTCACTTATTTATTCATTTATTCACTCATCCATTCATTCACATATTCATTCATCCATTCATTCATTCATTCATTCATTCACTTATTCATTCAGTCAATCACTCTATTCACAGCTATTATGTTCAGACCAATCGATTGTTTCACCACCACAAACTGCTACTGATAGTAACAGAAGCTTCTGAATCTTGTCTGGGACTTAAATGTTAACTGCAGAGTTTGCTGTTGCTGTGCCGATATTGCAGTACAATGGACACAGATGGAGAATGGAAGTGAAAATCCTGATGGTCCAACAAATTGTACGTGTTAACACACACACACACACACACACACACACACACACACACACACACGCATGCACACACACGCATGCACACACAAGTGTTTAATGCAAATGAACAAATACAAACTCCTCACAAGGCAGCTTCAAACTAACTGTGTCAATATTTATTGGTGTTGTTTTTTTTTTACTTTTTAAAGTTTTAAGTTACATACTGTCATTTATTTCAGCATGTTTGTCGGTAAGGACATTTACACACATCACACCCTGGTGTTAATGTTACACCACCTCTACGAGCCTTGGTTCTAGTTTCCTATGTACAATCAATGTGATATGAAAAGAAAACATCATTTGGCCAAACTAAAAGTACTGCTGTCTGCAAATATACTCAATAGTAATACACAAACATTTTTTATTGAGGAACGACTAAATAAGAACTATGCAACAGTTGAGAAAGCCCTACATAACGTTATCTTGGGAACTTCACGCCGTCTTGTGTTAAGCATGTCTCTGTTACGAGTCACTTGCTCATGTTGTTGTTTTGACCTCAGGAAAGGACAAGACCTGCAGTGCTGCTCAAAGTATAAAGCATGAAGTTTCACAAGAGACGTTGCATAGTTTTTATATAGTCTACCTTATTAAAGAATCTTACCAAAAATATCATGATGTTATTCATCTACTGTGTACGCTCAAGATTTTAAAACTAAAGTGAAGGATATAATGTACGGGAGAAAAGTAAGGTGGCGACTTTGGTTGTGAATGACACTTAATACATTAACTGACTTCGATGTGCATACGTAGCTAAAAAAAACCTTCAGAAATAATTATCAAAAAACACACATAATAATTTGAAGAAACATTCCATAACTCTTTGTAACACATTGTTTTTAAAAGTAGAAAAAAAGGCTGCTTTGCAACATTGCATGATCTGAAAAGTAAAAGTGCACAGGACAATAAATAATCAGTGACTTCTGACCTCGAAAATACTGACAATAACCGAAACATAAAATGCATTTAAATAACACAGAATAGTAACAAGTATGAGTAACAGACTACCGCACCACCTTAAGATGAACATATTCAAAAACACTCTAGCCTTTTAACTCATAGGCTTCACTCAAAGAAAGAGAACCTCCGCACCCCAGCGCAGTGGATGTGTAGTATAGCTGACAAACAGCCCACCCAAAATAGCCTATTGAAATACTGAAAACAATAACACTCAAACCAACATTCAATGTTTTCTTTAAGGAGGTGGGGGGGGGGTAAAGTAAACACTGTTAACCTATACAGGTAGAGCACCTGATAAGCTCAATACAACAATGGAGGAAAAAACAATAGTGGAGAACAGAGAGATCAATCCCTCCTCCCTCTCCCTCCCGCTCCCTCCCCCCAAGTGACCCCACTCATGGCCAGAACGTTCCGGCAGCTTCACAGTCGGCTGAGCTGCTGTACTAGCTGTAGGAAGCCGGAGCCGAGTTGACGTGTTCTGTGTTGTGTGGCAGCGCTGGGCATAAAGGAGTGTCTGCCCTGGTTCACTGCAGGGACAGAGACGGGGGGACTGCGGCCGCACGCAAGCTACGGTTGTGACATAACGGGCATTGCTGTGTCAGGAATTGAAAAGCTCTGCGGTGCACACAGGCCAGAATAGCCCCAAGCCCTGCTAGCCGCCATTAGGGAGAGGGATGGGGTGGGAGATGGGAATAGAAAGGGGAAAGAAAAGGCCTTACACACACACACACACACACAGCACAGACAGTGTGTATATATATACACACACACACACACACACACACACACACACACACACACACACACACACACACACACTCTCTCTCCATCTCACTCGCCTCACCCCAAACACACACACACACACACACACATAAACACACTCTCTCTCTCCATCTCACTTGCTCACACACAGCACAGACACATGCACACACACACACTATGGACAAAAGCAGTGCTTTGTTTGGGGGGGGATAGCAGATAGTAGATAGTAGATAGTATTCTACAAAACATCCACATCCATGTCTTGTTCCAGTCCATTTAGATAAGTATACATTTTGTTGTTGTATGTATATTGTGTTAAAGTTTAGTCATAAAATAACAACAAGAGAAAAATAATATCTGCATCTTTATATACTGTATTTAAATCAGATTTCAAGTAACAATCCTCGCGCCTGGTGGTGTGCGCTTTGGCGATGAGCTTCTGACGACAGCCACTATTTGATTCTGATTCTGATTGGTTCCATCCCTGTCAGATGTGTTTGACTGTACACAAGCTCAAGATGGAGACCTTACAGGATACACAGAAACATCTGGAAACATTTTTTTTTAAAACACTCCAGACCGAATGCTGACTCTACATTCGTTATGAACTGCCAAATGACCAAATGTACTGGCCCCAGCGCAAGCAACCATGTTGGGTCAAATGGAACTTCCCCAAAGGTTTCAAACAGACTAATTTCTTATTGGTCTAATGATTAAACCTTAGGTATGACACACAAGTACGTAGGTAAAATGAATTCCAGAACTCCACCTCAGTAGCCTGTCCTAAATATTATTGAGCCTTTCTCTCATTTTTTTTTCAGTCTTTCCAATCTTTTCTGAACAGATAACAACACTGAGATGAAATAACCTTTGATTGAGCTTTTGATTACATTCATACTTGTGAGGCAAGTAGAGCCTTTGATCGTTACATGTAAGCATTGCTAGCATCCAATGCTAATATTGGATAATGGTTAAAAATAAAAGGAACAATCAGCTCTCTTGTTTCTCTATGCATGTCTGTCCCACTCTCTCTCTCTCTCTCTATCACATTGTGCGAAAAGTGGCCTAACCCCAACGCTCACAGATCACAGCGCTCTCTCTCAGCCATCACACAAGTCAGTGACAAACTGCCATCATCACAGCAATGTACAGCTGGTGCTTGATAGATCTGAAATTTACTATAGATACTGTATGTCACCCCTCTTTAAGTCAGGAAAATGGGCTGAATGCTTCACAGATGACTAGAACACACATTCAATCCAATCACAATTGAGTGGATGGGAGTACTGCCCTACAAAGCCAAAGTACAGTAACTACGTAAACATTGATACTGAGAAAAATGGTGTTGTAAAGTCAATTTCGAGTTGAAACTCAGTTTTGTCAAAATAAGTAGTTACTGCCTTTTGGCTTTGTAAGGCAGAGTAGTAGACCTCTTCAGGCCCTCTGCGCTTCTTCCATTTATGAGCAAACAGGAAATAATGGTCGTGAACAACATCGCTCCACGCACCTCCTGGTGTAAAGGGTGATTTGCTTAAACTCTTGTTTGTTCTCGTCCGACGTGCGAAGCATACATTAATCCAACTCAGCCAAACTTTTTTTTTTTTCACTCTTTTGCTCGTCTAAGCGTGGTGTGGTTATTACTGATCCTGAGCTGCGCTTGGTGTGAACTTTAGACATTAGAATTACACAATAGAAAGAACACCTACAACCCCCCCCCCCCCCCCCCCACCCAAGTCAACCCCTTTTCCGTGTCCTCAGAGAAGCTCAACACACCCCCCTCAATATACTATGCCATTTCATTTTTTTAGATACTTTTTTGTTTCTCCTTTTTTGCTGTTCTCATCCACAAAAT
>CM050219.1:26265000-26292500 GCA_027475355.1 Coilia nasus
TAATCAAGCGCGCACCCAGTAATGCCAGCCTGACCTTTCTGCCACTGGCGAGAAGCCGAGGCAATCGTACCGATGGAGTGCTTTGTCGTGAAAGGCATGTTGGGACAGGCTGGGATACACTCTGGGGTCTAATCTTTGCTTCCCAGCAAAGACCCCACGCCCTCTGTGAAATTGAACACTTCCTTTTCCTATTACAACTGCTATTATTCATATGTTACTTGAGCTTGTTGACAAACCAAACTTCAGTTCTGGTGAATCTATAAATCCATCTAAGTGAAGTACAGACATAGTGTTTGTCCAGTGCACTCATCTTATGTTCTCTGGTTTGAGTGAGCAAACATGCCCCCAAAGCCAGAGTTCTTAAGCTTGTTTTACACCTGCCGTGTCGTGACGTGCGCCAGTTTAATTCCCGAATCAAGATGTAAGCCTGCAATTCAGTCATGTTTCACTCCTCTGACATGCAAGGTTTCCCACACTACTGTGGCATTTGACACCTCTGATGAGGAGAAGATTGGCGTGTGTGTCAAATGCAAGTATGAAGGATCGGGTGCATCGTGACGTCACTTTTTCGCTTTAGAACCCAATTTTGGCTACCCAGGCTAGCGCCACCTAGTGCTTCCACTTAGTTTCATTAACCTCCAGCAACTGCGTTAAGCAGCATGCCATAAGTTTCGGTAAGCTCCGTCTCTGAATGGATACGGGCCAATCAGTGAAAAGAGAGAGGGCTGAAAACCATGACAATGAACTCAAACATTTAAGCTTATCATTTAGTTGTAGTTCGGGCAGCACTGAACAAAGCTGGTGAGATGGATGTAGACGAAGCTATGCATTCTGTGTTGGCAACTATTCCCGAAATTGACGCTTTAAAGCCAGAACAAGAAGAATTGCCTGAGGAATTCTATCGAGGGCAAAGACATTATTGGCCTACTTTGTGCGGGTTTTGGTAAAAGCTTAATTTACCAGCTGGTCCTGTTACAAAGTATCCGCCCAACATGGAGCGAACGAATGCCAATGGAGATGTTTCAGGTGCTTTGCACAAAGTAAAACTATGTGAAAGCATAGCTGATGCATCAGGCTACATTTTGACCACTGACGTACCCTGAGAGAAAGCCCACTTTGAGCACACATCATCCACTCTGATGGGCTCTGTTGCCCGAGGCAACAGTGCCATCGTGACATCATGGCTTTTGTGTCTGTGTAGAGAGGGCTTAGTCATGGAGCAGCATTACCGTCTGGACACGGAAATGAAATGAGATCACCGCCACAGGTAAAAACTCCCATCATCCCATCTGTTCATGCTCCAGTGGGTGCCAGAGAGTGTGAATGTGTGTGTGTGTGTGTGTGTGTGTATGTGTGTGCGTGCGCGCGCCCATGTGCGGGTGTGTGTTGGGTGTGTGTGTGTGTGTGTATGTGATGTTGGGTGCCAAGGAAAGGCTTAGAGTGTGTGCCCATGGCGTCATCGTTTCTACCTAATGCAGATTTCACGACCCAATAAGTCGAGACACCTAGCCCTGAAGACAGCCAGTGCTGACAGCGAGCTAGCACATTTACTCCAGTTCATTATGAAGGAGCTGCTCCATTTATCCAGTCATTTGTGAGGGGAACGTGAGGAAGCCGAGGTGAGAGAAGAACTTTATCACACTGACTATTACTCTAGGGTAATCACCAGTGCTCTGCTCTGGGCAAGAGGGGGGGAAACTGTTAATGAATCCTAATGGATGGAAAATTCTAGAATAAACAAGTGTAAACAAACAAGGCTTGTACCTGGTAGGAACCAATCTCACTAACACATTACCCAAAAAAGTACATTTTAACAAGTCACCCAGAATTTGTTTAAAGGTGGGGATTCAAAAAATAAATGTGACTGAATGACTATAAAAAAAATCTCTCCCTTTTTCTTTTATCCTGGTAACAAACGCATAACCTCTTTAAGCTCTACACTTCTCTGTCTGTCTTTGTCTCTCTCTCTCTCTCTGTCTCTCTCCATCTCTCACTTTCCTCAGCAATCTTCTGGATGATTCAAACGAATGAGCTTTTGGGCATCAGCCCACTAACAGAGACAAACAAATGGCGCTCCTTTCCCGCTCGCCAACGAATGATTCAGTCTAATGAGAGACATTTTTTATCACTAACTCATGCAGCCATGATCGGTATGCATTTCAACCCCATCTCGACCCTGGCCATGTCTCGCTCATAAATCACAACTGCTCCAGGCAGCTTTGGAATACTTAAAAACTGCTATGGACTTAAATGCCAAACAGCTGATGTGGGACATGTAAAACATAACAAAAAAGCTAAATTAAACAAAGAGCTAGCCTGGAAATGTAGACGTGCCCTAACGATAGCAAGTAACATTTGTATCCTGGGTAAAATCTAGCAACAACCTATTGAGGCTCATTAGCTATTCTCCCAAACCTGGTCGGACCAATCACATCGGTCTATCCTTGTAGAGAGTCGCTGGGCGGGCTTAACCCGATGATGACAGGGCTGCCACGGTGCACTGGTGTAGTGCTAAGGTAAACGGGGCAGCTGTGGCCTAGTGGTTAGGGAGTTGGTCTTGTAATTGGAACGATGCCGGTTCAAATCCCACCCTATCCATGGTTGAGATGCCCTTGAGCAAGGCATCTAACCCCACACTGCTCCAGGTAACTAAAGACAGTAACTAAAACCCTGTAAATATCTGTAAGTCGCTCTGGATAAGAGCGTCAGCTAAGTGTAATGTAAACAAGTTCGTTACTCTGATTGGTTGTAGCACTATACTATTCCATGTAGAGGCAGTTTAAAAAAGACAACCGTTGATTCCACAACATTGGATTGCACCCTGCCTATCCACTGTGCCCACACCAGGCAGTTTAATTTAATGTAGGCTGGCTCGTCAGGCTAACAAACAGCAGGGTTGAAATTAAGACCATTGCTCTGGCCCCAGCTACATGACTTGTGCTGAGTCATATGACACAGTCCTCCCGCTAGCAGTCATCCTAAAGTGACTAATACTTACCAACCCTCTGTTATGTCATTTACTTCTCTCTTTCTCTCTCTCTCTCCCTCTCTCTCTCTCTCTCTCTCTCTCTCTGTCTTTCTCTGCAGGCCCATCTATCTGTCTGCCTGTCTGTCTGTCTGACTGGCCTTTCTATAACAATTGAACACTGAAAGATTTTTTGAAATGTGTTGTTCTGTCTCCTCTGCCTGATAGACACATTCTGCCATTCTCTTCAAACATACGCACAAGCATGCATGTGCATACACACACACACACCACACACGCACACACACACACACAAAGAAACACACTCACACACACATTAACACATACCCACACACATACACACAGAAACACACACACTCACACACACACACACACACACACACACACACACACACACACACAAAGACACACAAACCAACACGCCCACAACACACATGTACACACACACGCACGCACGGAATACATCACCTCTCTGCCTAAACGTCACAAACAACAGCGGCAGCAGTCACCGACCTCTTCATGGTTTTGGGGGACAGGTCTTTCTCCAGGTCCTTGACGGAGAGCGTGTACGACTCGGGGCAGTAGTCGCTCTCCTCGTCGTAGGCGTGGTCCAGCAGGGTGCGAGCCCAGGTGCCCATGTCGTAGGGGGGCAGCATGCCCCCCAGCTCGGAGGGCAGGATCTCGGGCAAAATGAGCTGGTGCAGGCTGTTCAGGTTGTTGCCGTGCATGAAGATCTGCGGGTGAGGAAGAGGAAGATGAAGAGGAAGAGGAAGATGATGGGGAATGGGGATGAGTGGAAATGACAGGATCAAATCTGCTCAACGACACGTACAAGCATACAAACAAGCCAAACATACATATGCGCACACACACACACACACACACACACACACACACACACACACACACACACACACACACACACACACACACACACACACACACACACACACACAGACATATTTATACATACATATTTATACATACATATATACACACTCTCTCTCATACACACACACACACACACACACATACATATTTATACATACATACATACACACTCTCTCTCACACACACACCGGCATGCACGCACACACGCACACACACACACATACACACTCTCACACACACACATACACCGGCATGCACGCACACACTCACACACACACACACACACATGCACACACACACACATACACACACACACAAACACACTGACTATTACTTCAATAAAATAACGCACACACAAACACCACACACACACACACACATGCACACTGACTACTACTTCAATAAAATAACACACACACACACCACACACACACACACACACACAACCTCAGGCAATTAAATTTTTATTTACAGATTAAAGCCTGCCACACACACAAACCCCGACACACACATAAACACAGAGCCATAAAGGTCTACAGGCATATAAATGTTTACTTTAAAAGACACACTCACACACAGACACGCTTAAGGCCAGGCAAATTTAGCGTTTGTCTAGCCAGGTTAGCGTTTTCTCCCTTTGGGCATAAACGTGGACTGACTCAGTGAACCATGAATGATGAGAACAAGAGCAAAACATTAGCATCCACAAGCTCTCTCTGTGTGGCCTGTATAGCCATAGGTAAGACAGCTGGAACACCTTATTGCTCAAATCAAAACAGTGCAGCCAAGGTTAGCACAACAATTAGCAGGTGGCATTTACTGCAGGATATATAGCCTTTATTGAGCTGTGGAGAGCTTTGGCATGACATGAGCATCTGAGTGCACATGCCAGTAGACTTATAGGGTGTGGAACTTCATTTTTACTGTCTGTAAAGGTTGTCAATCATCCAGGTAATAGTAGCCATACTTGCTACATTGTAGGCAGCAGAGCCTGTACTTGGAGCTTGGTGCTTTGGATCTTATTTTACTTTATTTTACTGAAGTAATAGTCAGAGTGATGAATTAATAATATGGGGGGAATCACAGTGAGATACTGTAGGTGGGCATGTGTTGTTGTTGTTTTGTTATTATTATTATTATTATTATTATTATTATTATTATTATTATTATTATTATTATTATTATTATTATTATTATTATTATTATGATTATTATTATTACTGATCTGTCTGGAGAGAAGTAATGATGAGGGGTGAATCACAGTGAGACTACTGTAGGTGGGCAGATATGTTTTTATTATTATTATTATTATTATTATTATTATTATTATCATCACTATTATTGTTATTATTATGATCACTATTATGATCACTATTATTATTATTATTATTATTATTATTATTATTATTATTATTATTATTATTATTATTATTATTATTATTATTATTACTGATCTGTCTGGAGAGAAGTAATGATGAGGGGTGAATCACAGTGAGACTACTGTAGGTGGGCAGATATGTTTTTATTATTATTATTATTATTATTATTATCATCACTATTATTGTTATTATTATGATCACTATTATGATCACTATTATTATTATTATTATTATTATTATTATTATTGTTATTATCATCACTATTATTATTATTATTATGATCACTATTATGATCACTATTATTATTATTATTATTATTAGACAGGTGGGCCAGTAGTGTATGTCTGTGTGGTTGCTCACCCTTTTCCTCGTTTTGTCCTTCAGGAAAGGTCGAATGACGGTGTAGAGCGCGTGAATGTACCACGGCTGGTTGACGAAGTGGATTCCGCCAAATCTGGCCGGGAAGCTATCCTGTTTCCAAGGAGACACAAAAAAAACAAAAAAGGAAAAACAAAAACAAACAGAGAAAGAACAAAGCGTCAACAAAAAGCAGCACACTTTCAGGTCAAGCAGACGGCTCAGAAACACCATCGCTCCAGTTTATCTGGAAAGTGTACTTCCTCCCAGGTGACAGCACGAGTGCTTCTATACGTTTGCCCTGCTCCACATTCCCCCTGCTGCTCATTAATGGTAAAGAAAGAAAGTCTGTTCATTGTGTTATTTTCGCTCTTGTGTGTTCTTGCTGTCACCGCTGGCATCTCTTTGATCACTTTATACATATTTCACAGGCATTCATCAAAAGGCTTTGTACACAGGACACACAGGCAATGCTTGGAGGAAGGGTAGCTTTGTCTCACTTAGTGCTGGGTAGGAGGAACATGCAGTGGCTGCCTGCCGTTTGGATTTACGAACGCATTTGTCTTCACAGACACTCACACATATGCACGTGTGCACACACACACATACACACACACACACATGTATGTACAACACACACACACACACACGTACAACTCACACACACATACACACATATGTACAACACACTCATGTTCATGTCAACACACACACACAAAAACACATACACACACACTCACACATACTGTTCTGCGTGTTCTCTTTGACTGAAAGCGAGTTGCGTTTGCAAACGTCAACTCTGGCTTTGAACAGCCACCACAACCCAACCTGACAGTGCTTCACAGAAGCGTCTGATCTGATGCCACCTGACAGGGCTGCAGTAGCGCATAAGAGACACCCCCTGGTGACGTTCACCACCCCAGGAGTCGCATCAAACGCCTGGGCCAAATGTCAAGTACAGGTTCCACTGCAGTCACTTCCACGCCACTCACTCTCTGCAGCTTACGGACTACGCACTACCCTGTCACCATAGGCATTGTACAGACAGAGAGCATTGGTAAGGCAAGGCATTGGTCTCTACCCAAACGATGATAAACTATATGTTCGTTCAAATTCATTTACTTAAAATAACAGCCCTTTGAGGTCATGAGGTATATAGAAAATATATAGAATATATATGGTTGACAAATAATAATAACTGGTTTAATACATTTGCATGTGATGACTTTATGAATTGATATCTAGGGTTAGGGCCAGGGGTGCTTTGATGATTAAGTACAAACAGATGATGGTACATGCGTGGATACATACATTAATATGCAAAAACATTCGCAAGATGTTCAAAAGAATGGAAACCTGCTCTAAAAAGTTGCACAAGTGAATATAATGTGGTTCAGCTAACAACAAATTAGATTCTCATCTGAGATGTGAGCTAATGTGTGAGAGAGGTGCCTAAGAGGTGGTAGCACCTCTATATTACCACCTCTACATTAACATTTAACAAATGTGTTTCATCCATGAAGCCCACTGAAGAGTCAGTGCAGACATTAGATCATGATCACTTACTGGGAATATCATCTTATCATAGAGTGTCAGCTGACCCAGCTCTTTATTTACATCTAGGACCTGCTGCACTTAATGTGGAGGGGGACTGAACACACAGCTATACCTTTCATCTAGCTCACTCTTTAATAAGTCTGACGGAGACCCATCCTGTCTCCCATCCGCTCCCTCTTACTCTCCTCAGAGAATGCTACTGCATGCTTATGTGGTCCACATTGCAGTGTCATAGTAGCTTAGACAGGAGGGGCAACTTTACTGCTTGCTCTCATTTGGCAGCTGATGAAGAAGCATGGGGGAGAGAAAGTCTGCCTGACTGTGATTTCTTTGTTACAGTCAGAGTCTTTGGATGCTAGTGCTTTGCTTAGCAGGGGAATGGCTTTGCTTTACGTGTGCTGAATGTCAATGAGACCCCAACACTTACTTCAGGGAGTCAGCCAGGAAATACCCCTGTTTTAATGTAGTCGCTTTAGCTCACACTGTTAAGTCTGGTGCCCAGTGCAAGCCTCAGCCTGTAAGCGAACATGTGAGCCATGCCAGAGAGTGTTGAGGAATTGTAGAATTAAAGATCTTTGGCCATGCTTTGGTGCCCATGGCTTTTTCTCTGCCCATGTATTTGTCTTTCTGTCTGCCAACTGTAAGGACATCACTTCCGGAACCAACGGCGGAACAGGAAGTGGAACATGAGAGAGTTCGCTGCTTTGGGTCTCCGGACGACGTAACAGAACATTTCAATAAAGAAACCATTTTACCTATATATCTAAATACCTGATACCACTTACCAGGACCTCAGCCGATAGGCCCCACCCTAATCTAACTATAAAGCTTCATCCATTGACCTGTGGTTATGGAGTAAGCCAACCAAAATCATATAGTAACATGAGTGTCTCTCCTACTATGTATTACTTGGGTTCAACTGGGGATAGCGTCGCTTAGGTCGTGCCAACGGCCGATTTACATTCTGGCTACACCACGGGCATAATATGGAGCTAGTCTAGAGAGTGCCAGCGGTCATGCAGCTATCATGGGTGCTTATTTCCCTGCTTATGTCGTTGCTTTCCTTCCCCAGAGGTGCTGGGTCGGCTGATACAGCAGCACGTGGTAGTACTAATCTAGAATAAGACAGAAGTTACCCGCCGCTAAATAATGACAGTTCTACATGACGTGGTCCAAACCTAGGTGGCTAGACTAGGGACTCAGGGCAGGAATTTACCGTCTGCCTGAGTATGCATCTAGCCCTAGCCAGGCATTATGGAAACGCGTTACCCAAAAGTCTACTTAAGCAAGATAATATGTTCACGAGAGACTAAAGTGGATCAGAATAATAACAGTTTATTAGTCAGGTACAAGCTACTGAACCAAGTTGTAATATCCCGCTTACAGTCAAATCAATGAGTAATATGCAGTTACAAATGGACTATAGAATGACATAGAAAACACAAACAGTCAAAGTATGAACATCGCCTACCTCTCTACCCAAAAGCGTATACACACCAGTGTGTGTCATGGCTACACGACGAATCTGTTATCTATCCATAACTATTAATTTGTCCATCTATTTGTATGTAAATGAAATGTGATGGTATATCTACAATATGTTGACATAACTATTACACATTGATTTGTGGGGAAAAAGTATGATTTGGACAGATGTCCTTCCTCTGATCATGTGAGTGCTCTGTGAACAAGTGACTGAAGTCACTCAGCAAATTATAGCGTACTGAGTAGTGATTCAGCCATATAGTAGTGCTGTCTGCTCTCAACTGTTAATGTCATTGATTATAAAGTGCACTGTAAAATCATGACAAGATGCAGTGAAAAGTAGGATACAGGAGCTACAATACATCCACTACGTACTACATCCACGTAAACATCTATTGACACAGATCATGAGGAAATATGGCTTGTCTGCTGAACGTGTTGACAAAAGAGCTGTTGGTTGGGTCTGCCCGCTTGGGTTGTGTTGAGCCATAAACACAGCTTCGTATTACTGTTCCACTGCTGACTAAACTGTATATGATCTGTCTGTCTGTCTGTATATGCCTTCATCTATCACCCTGCCCCCAGCCTCCTCTGTGAACAGCCCGCAACAGCGAACAGACGGGTGGCGCTCTATGCCGCCTCCCTAGCCAACCATGTGGACTGGGTGGACTGGCGGACTGACAGCCTCTCGCTTCCAGTCAGAAGCACCCGTGACATTTGCCACGCCTGACATGGCCGCCACCCGCTTGACGGCAGACAGCTGCGGGTGAGCACCGCCTGTGGCTCGTGGCCTTCTCCTCTTCCTCCCTCTCCTCCTCCTCCTCTTCCTCCCTCTCCTCTTCCTCCTCCTCATCTTCCTCTTCCTCCTCCAGTGAGTCAGCTTGGCAGCTGCCAGCAGGCACAGGCCTCACACACCCACAGCAGAGTTGGCACAACATCTGACACTGGAGGTGGAGGGGGACTGGGGGGTTGTGGGTAAGGGGAGGTGGGGGGGTGGGGGGTGAGGGTCAGGATGGACAGAATATTTGTGTTTGGGGCTGTGATTGAGTGTGTGTGTGTAAGGGGGAGAGAGAGTGTGTGTGTGGGAGAGTAAGGGTGGAGGTTTAGGGGACAGTGCTGACTCTATGCTAAAGAGGGCATGGGGTAGAGATCAGGAAAGGACAGACACCACCATCTGCCAGAAACCCGGACCTGCCATTTAGTAATGCTTTGGATGCAGTGTGTGTGTGTATGTGTGTGAGTGTATGTGAATGCTTAACTGTGAGTGTTTAAATGCATAAGTGTGTGTGTGTGTGTGTGTGTGTGTGTCTGTGTGTGTTTGTGTATGTGAATGCTTAAGTGTGTGTGCTTAAATGCATAAGTATGTGTGTGTGTGTGTGTGTGTGTGTGTACGTGTATGTGTGTGTTTGTGTATGTAAATGCTGAAGTGTGTGTGCTTGAATGCATAAGTGTGTGTGTGTGTGTGTGTGTGTGTGTGTGTGTGTGTGTGTGTGTGTGTGTGTGTGTGTGTGTGTGTGTGTGTAAGGTTGACTGTGGACCTCCCAACATCTCTGTGATGTCTGAGATGGGAGCTGACAGTAATGAGTGGAGTACTCCTGTTCATCTGCAGTCACGTGTGAGTGTGTGTGTGTGAGTGTGTGTCTGTGTCTATGTGTGTGTGTGTTCATTTGCAGTTGTGTGTAAATGTGAGTGTGTGTGTGAGTGTGTGTGTGTGTGTTCATCTGCAGTCATGTGTGATTGTGTATGTGTGTGTGTGTGGGTGTGTGTGTGTGTGTGTGTGTGTGTGTGTGTGTGTGTGTTCATCTGCATTCATGAGTGATTGGTGAGAGAAGCTGAGGTGCTCAGGGGAAGAATGTGTTAATGAAGAGGGTTTGTGTGTGTGTGTGTGTGTGTGTGTGTGTGTGTGTGTGTGTGTGTGTGTGTGTGTGTGTGTGTGTGTGTGTGTGTGTGTGTGTGTGTTCATCTGCATTCATGAGTGATTGGTGAGAGAAGCTGAGGTGCTCAGGGGAAGAATGTGTTAATGAAGAGGGTTTCTGTGTGTGTGTGTGTGTGTGTGTGTGTGTGTGTGTGTGTGTGTGTGTGTGTGTGTGTTTGTGTGTGTGTGTGTGTGTGTGTGTAGGTGGAGTGCTTGTGTATGTGTGTCCATGTGGAGGCTGTGTGAATGTGTGTGTGCGTGTGTGTCTGTGTACTGTATGTAGATGGAGTGCTTGTGTATGTGTGTCCATGTGGGGGCTGTGTGAATGTGTGTGTGTGTGTGTGTGTGTCAGTACATGTGTGAGAGACAGTGGGGGTTGTGGGGAGGGGGGAGCGGGGATGCTGTTGATTTGTTTGCTTGTAAACAACAAAAATATGTCCACATCCAAAAATCGTCATGCCAACAGATGGGTACCAGCAGCGTGTGCTGTCCAGTTGGGTGGTTCCATCCCTCAAGCCATGACCTGGGACACGCGGCCATTAGCAACAGCTTTGACGCGTCTCGTCACAGAACATGTCCACCACAACAGCAGGGGATGCGTCTCCATTTTCCTAACCGATTTTAATAACCTGAAGGTTACCCAGGGATATTCACTGAAATCGACATTCTAGTCAGTTAAAGAAAATGAAAATAAAAAATGAAAATTGTAAAGCTGAGTCCTGAACTAACCTCTGTGCCCAAATAAAAAAGGCTTCAATGGATAAAGAAAAGCACTGATTGCAAAAAAAAAACATCTTGGGTATACAGCCATTCAAGGGAGATTGACATTTACTTAAGATGATATTTGTCCAAAGTCCTATAAGACAATTTTCTGAACAGGCCTGTGATAGAAAAATGTAGGGTAAAGAATCTGTGATTGTAAGTGGCCTGGTTCTTCCATGTATTATTTGTGGTTTTTATATAGTACTTGGTTTATTTTTATTTGTTCCAAGCCAAACACTCAGGGAAAAAGGCTGCTTCCACAACTTTAGTTGAGTGCATGTTAGCAGTCATTGGGGGAGAGAGGGTATTAGGCGGTGATGCAGATGACGAGAAGTGGCTCTGATGGCGTCCTGTTTTCAAACGATTCCTCTACAGCCTGCAGCTCTGCTTTCTCACTGGCTGTTGTGTGTGCTAGCGTTAGCCTTTAGAGATAACAGCTAGCTTCCAGTCCGCACCAATCTGGCCCCAGTCCATAAGCGTAGCCACGGGTGGGCCGGAGTGGGCCTGTGCCCACCCACTTTTCAATCAGGCCCACCCAATCAAAGGGGTAAGTAATAATAGTAACCACTGATCTATATTACTGAATTGGACAGATCCTGTTGCCTAGCACTGTAGGCGACGTCCGCATAGCGACGCCATTTTGAAGAGTGCTAGTACACATGCAAACAAACAGTTCTCAATGGTGTAGGCTGCATGTAATCCTGTATTTTACTTCATTCATGATAAATAAATAATCAAACTGGTCCAATGTTGCATTACTGAATCACTATGTGGTATAATATCTACATATCATCAAACATGAAATTTTTTTCTTACTTGTGACAGGAGATGCCCTGCTGTCTGAAGTATTCATTGGCATAGTTGTAGCAGCCAAAAGCAAAACACTGGATGCCTTTGGAGCAATAATTTCCTTGCCTTGGCATCTCTTTGTATGCTTGCAGCCGAAAGTAGCACTTTTCAAAATGGCGGCATGGTTGGCACGGCAAAAGTCACGTGATGTCCAATCCAGTAATTCGAGATCGTATGATATTAACCTATGGGTTTTGGGCTAAGCCCACCTGATTTTTCCTGGGCCCACACATTTAAGTCCGGGCCAGTCCGCCCCAGAACCGTTTCCCTAGTCAGCCTCTTTCTGAGCTACAGTATGTGCTAGCAGAAGACATCTTGTCCTAACACAGAGACACATAAACAGCAATTTTGTCACAGCAGAGTGCTGTCAGTATAGCTCTGCTGACTAGCGCTCTTTCTGATGCCCTCTCTCTCTCTCTCTCTATCTCTCTCTCTCTCCCTCCCTCTGTCTCTCTCTCGTTCTCTCCCTCTCTCTCTCTGTTTCTCTCTCTCTCTCTGTCTCCCTCTCTATCTCTCTCTCTGTCTGTGTCTTTCTTTCTCTTTTTCTCTCTCTTTTTCTCTCTCAACCTGTCTCTGCCTTTCTCTCTGCAGTGTGGATAAACATTCACTTAACGCACAGTGCATCAGAGCTCAATCAGACTCAGGATGTATATGCAAACGCCCGCTGAAGGCAATGAGAAACCCCACTGGCCCGGCCCCCCCCCTCTCCCAATGGGGCAGCAAAAGCAGCCGGTAGCAGGTAGCCTGGCTAATGGGCCTGAGACGCTGACTCGTATGATAGGTCATGTCAATACATCGCAGTGGGCTCCACGGGGGATGGGTGATCTGCACGGGCCAGGACCGCACCCACTGAGAGGAAGCATTAATGAATAAATCAAAATAAACAGCTGTGGTAAACTGCTGCTATTTGGGCAAGTCACTGTTTGACTACACTTTGTATAATGCACAGACAACATCCACAGTGATGACAGTACAAACAGGCCATGAGAATAAACTGTAGTAGGACAGGCTACTCTTCACTTTTAAATCTTGTCCTTACCCCCTGGGACTAAGATATCTGAGATGAGATGTCTGTTGGGGGTGGTTCGGGCCAAAAAGGCCAGGGTTACCACTTAGCTCTTTGTTTCTTTATACCCAAGGCCTGACCTACCCCAACCATAAACCACAACACACACACACACACACACACACACACACACACACACACACACACACACACATAGCCACACACAAATCCATGCCCAAACACACATAAGCAAACACCCATGCACAAACAAACACACACACACAAACACATAAACATCCAAATCAAAAACACAAACACACATACGCACACTGACCTACCCCAACCATAAACCAGAAAACACACACACACACAAATACATGTCCAAACACACAGACACACACGCGCACACACACACTCACACACAGATCAAATCTCAGATGGGAGCTAGAGGCTAGAGGATGGCCAAGCAGGCTTGTTAAGGATCTGCACGCCGCACTGTTGATATCTACTCTGCATAATCCTTGACCGCTTCTTCCCAGAGTGCAGCTCTGAGTCCCTGCCCTTGCCGACAGCCCTCTGCTCTTTTGTTAAGAGTGGAGTTTAAAATATATAAATAAATAAATAAATAAAAACAAAAATGCCAGTTCAGCAGTTCAGCAATAAATTTTGCATAGCCTGTTGACCTTTACACAAGCCCAGCCAAGCATCAAAGCAGACAGTTAACCCCCGTGCAAGACACAAGAACACACAATGACCTGGCGGGCGTCTGAGGCCGTTTAAATGTGAAAATGCTGAGAAAATGGAAAGAAAAGGTCTTTTAAAACAGTGTGGAGCGGTTATCTGAGGCCTTAAAATGTGTCTTTATTCGCCTTTTTCACCTGTGACGCCATCTTTAATTAAATGTGTCCTTATAGTCACTAATGGCTCCTGTACCACTGGTAGGCTGTGGGCTGTGTGACTGTGGGAAGTACAGTGAGGGGCTGAGTGACTTATTGTAAGAAATAGCTGATGCATTTATGGCTACATCTGCTCAACAGTGTAGACTGTTTCAGGAGAGCCTGATTATTAGCATCAAAGCTGTTCCCACAGGGTTCCCATTTTAACATTCCCAATGATGTCAAACACAGTGGAAGTAGTTTTGGAAGGAAACTAAATGTTCATGCATTGTTTCTGTTTTTAGGTTAAAATAATTTATAAATATATTTTATGACACAAAATAAGATACAACGCAACCATCAGATATATAAACGGAAAGATCTCTCCCACACCCAAAATGCCCTCTGTGTTTGTGTATGGACAGGCATGGGACAACATAGCTGTGTGGCGTAAAAGTCCTGCCATGTATTGGTTGTATATGTGCACGTAACCCCAATAAATGTGCTAATTATCTACCTCTGCATGGCTGAAAAACTCTGCTAATTAGAAACAGCTGATTTTGGGTATGACTGGAACAAATATGTGGTATGGCATTTTGCTCTCTGAAGCCAGATTTCATAAGTTAGTGTATAAAATACATCATTAAGCCAACAGTCCACAAACCAACTAAGTGCTCCAGGCAACCAATTCAGAATACTCCAGCTTCAGCTCCAACCATTCAGTGAATGAAGGGGCTTACTCAATATTCTCTGTAAACACTCTGTAAAATAAGGGGACATTCACAGCCAGGACAGAGGACAGATATGTGGCTTAAGGGATTTTCAGGAACAGCCAAAGAGGGACAAGGACAGATTGAGGTAAGATTGTCTAATCGATTCACCCACACCCAATCCCACTCCAAGCTTGCCTAGTGTGGTGCTAATAGCAATGTCTAATATAAGCTTAATATGAGCCTAGTAAGGTGCTTTTCACAGCTTTAGAAATAAAAAGGAGAGTTCAGATCATTCATTTTCAAACACATTTAGTTTCATGTGCTTCATTTTGTATGGCAGTAAAAAGGTGAAGCAACCAGAAACTCTCCCCCTGAAGGAGATTGTATTTTGAAAACCGTATTTTGAATACACATATGGCCCTTTACTAGAGTAAGTAGTAGAGATAGAGATACACAAGGGGAAGGGATGAGGACCAAAAGGCCATTTTGGAGTTATTTCACTGCCTCTGTCTTTTTCGTCATAGTGAAACGAATTGGGCATTATAAAATCTGACTGCCCTGGGACAGTTTGCACTATTAATACCTCAGATGATGGCCTCACCTAATGGGCTTCAGCTACAGACAGCGATGATGTGAGTATTTCAAATGTTTCATCATTAAAAATGGTTAGTGTGAAATGTTCGCAATTCGAGTTATACACTTAAAGATATGACCCTGGACAAAAGGTTCTCTGACTGTACACATGCACACTGATGGTGTAGACAAAGCCATGTTGCCTTATCTCTGGCTGGGCATAATCATAAATTCCAACTAGACTGCATTTCTGCAGAAAATACTAAAAGTGTGCTTGCATGTGCAAAATTTCGTGATTGGAGCAAATATGCGGCATAACATTTTTTTTTTTGCTAATAACAGCACCACATAGTTAGCCTGGGTGTGCCCATACTGCCTGTGACGCTGCATTTGCATTTCGCAAGCAAGTCAGTCTGGCCAAGCTGCCTATCTAAACCATTTCTGCTTTTCTGCGTTTTTCGAATATCATTATCGAATGACCAAAAACACCAGACACTCTCATGTTCACCTCACAAGTCCGACAAAAATCATTTAACGCCATTTCTATATGACTACAGAATACTACTACTTTTTGTTTGGATCAAGCAGTTTCTTTCGCTGCGTATACATCAGAGGACAGAGAGGTGTGATTAGTTGAAGCTTCGTCCAGTAGCAAACAGAGGCATTTGAAAGAGGCGGGTTAAGCCCGCTTTCTGAGAAATGGGTTTACAACACAGCTTGGCCAGACCAATGCTCACAGAGCATTGACAAGTTGCGATAGCCAGGCTACCACATAGTTACCAAATGGTGACAAATTAGTTCTGCATACTTTGGATGGGGTCAGAAGACAATGTACCAAATTTGGTTGCAATATGTTGTAGCCTTGCCAAGATATGAGCTCACTTCCTGTTTAGTGGCTTTCCCACTGTTTGTTAATGGCTGTCAAGGGTTATCAATTGTGGAAATCAAAATGCCTTTTGTCAGGCATGGTCAGAAAATCATGTGTGCCAAGTTTCAAATTCAAAACTTTTAACAATTGTTTCTATAAGCTGCCATAGACTCCCATGGCAGAACATTATACACGTCATCACTTCAGAGTTCTGTTCCTCAACATTCCAAATTCCAAATTTAAAATATAGCCACAAGCGGTGGTGATGGGCCCTCACACCTCCGGTCCTGCAACCCATGACATTTCACCTGTTCTGTGTGCCTAAATCCTGCCTGTGCTGTTTTTCTCACTTCAGCTTGATTTTGTTTTTGCAACATTTTTGTCATTGGAAGTGGGCATGGATAGGTGCTTTTCATGCAAGAGGTTCCACTAAATATAAAGAAAAAAAAAATTGGTTTTAAACCATATCATTCTACCATATCTTCGCACCGTTGGTGCTCGGGCCCTAATAGTCTTTTGAAAAGCAATAGGGCTTCGCACCTCAGGTGGAGACTGGCCTGCACCTCCGGTGCTCGGGCCCTAAAAATGGCAGTTGGTTCATGTCTAACTGCCACAGTATTCTCTGCCTCCCTCTCTCTCTCTCTCTCTCACACTCACTCAATTACTCCCATAACCCCACACTATCATCATTAAAAAGAGGACATTTAGGCCTAATATAGGCCTATTTCATAGTCTTTGGTATAATCTTGCTTTCTCTCCAGCTGGAATGTCTTTAACATTAATTACTAAAACTATCACTCTCTCTCTTTAGCTGGAATGTCTTTATCACGGTTAAACGTTGTTCTTCTTCTTTTTACATGTTTTCAACTGAATTCAGCAAAAAATGGCTTTTCTCTACAGACGTCTGGACGTCTGGAGTGAAGCAGAGCATTAAGACATCATCAGTCTGTGTGTTCTACCATTCATTTCTGTTGGAGGAAATATCGCAGAAAAACAGGAATTACAAACACACAACAGGGAGTAGTGTAACCATTTGTACAACAATTTATGTCCAGATTAGGCTGAACGTTTCAGAGTTGGGACGATGTCTCTATCTCAAAAGCCCTAGAAGGTGTCGTGGTGACAAACAATTGGTAAACCGAAGAAAAAAAATAAACACTACTTAAGAACAATAAGTGTGCACACTGACATACACACAAAAACACTTCATAGCCATAGCATACCTATGCACTGTATAAATAAATACAGACGAGTATCAATACGCGCAGGTTCAGTGAACTACTTTCTGCTGAGTATTTCATATGAATAAACACACACACACACACACAGAAACACACACACAGAAGGAAAGGGAGACAGAGTGTGTGTGAGTGTGACAAGAGAGTATTTCTCTGCGCAGAACACAGCCCATCTGAAGGGCACATAGCATGACGGTTGGACAGGTTGCCAAGGCAACTTAGCATGGGGTGGGATTGAAGGCATCGGTGCGCCGTGATTGGCTGACGTGCACGGGTTATTTCTCCACACCAAGAGAGACAAAAGGGCCTGTCCAAGGCGGCGAGCGAGCAGGGGAAAGGCAGGCAGAGCTGGGACATAACAAAAGCCTCAGCTTCAGGAGAACAACTAGCTCTCCACCAGTCTCTCACACCTCATTCATGTCCCCTCCGGGGGGAATTTGTGCCAAGAACAGACAGACAGACATTTTCTATATGCTGCCCATCTCTTTGACTCTCTCGTCTCTTTGTGTGTGTGTGTGTGTGTGTGTGTGTGTGTGTGTGTGTGTGTGTGTGTGTGTGTGTGTGTGTGCATGTGTGCAGTGACATAATAGAGTACATTTACACACCTTTTAAACAACACACAAAGCTTATACTTTATTTTTTATGATCTGAAATGTTAAAGATATGCATAGTCTATCCATCTTTTTTACATCTGTGCATATGGTTCACCCACCTTTCTTTTTACCACTGGGTAAGAAAAGAAAGTGTGTGAAATAGTGAGTGTTTTCATGTGTATGAGTGTCTGTATGTGTGTATGTGTGTGTGTTTGCTTCATTGTAATGCTATCTTAGTAGTAGGTAATAACTGCCGGGTGTCTCTTGACAGAAAGCAAATCTACAAACGTGTTTAATAAAAAACAGAGCTGACTCTTAACAGGATATTATAGCCATCCTGAGAGCAGATCATATCACAAACATCTGGGGGCTTTCATTCTTATTTTGTGTATCACAGTATACTCAATATACACAAACCCACACACAGACAGACAGACAGACAGACAGACAGGCACACACACACACACCCACACACACACACACACAAAAGCCATAGAGCTTGTCTTCAGTGTCCTTCAGGTGGGTAACATGTAGTGGTCCAGCAAATCATATTCATACTAGAATGCGCATGATGAAAAAAGGCACTGACAGTTTTATATATATCCCTCCCCCATACTCTACCACACACACACACACACACACACACACACACACACACACACACACACACACACACACACACACACGCACACACACAGGGTTGTATGCACATGCAAAGTCATCTTCATCCCACTAACACTTTTTATCTTATATACCAGAACCGAAGTGACACAGGCTATGAATCACGCAACTGAGTGACACACAGATGGTCCTTGCTTGTCATTCCAAAATGTGCCACAGTGCTCTTCATGTTTGGGTCCTGAGATTGCCCCACACGCACTGACACTTCCACTACTTCAGCTACCTCTGTTTCAACTCTGTCTTAATGCATGCAGCCCAAAACCACACATGCGTGCACACACACACGCACACACACACACACACACACACACACACACACACACACACACACACACACACACACACACAGACACGCACACACAGACACACACATTTTCCATGGAACAAGATGTTAAACCAGATGTTGCATTTAAAATGTAAACATATATGTGGCATAACAGTAAGAAGGTGCACACAACCAAAAATAATCTTACAGATGACAGACAAAAGAACAAAAGAACTCTCAAAAGAACAATTACTTCATTTCCCAGAATTCCAGGCAGGATGGCAGAGGCAGTCTGAAACTTGTGTTGGGAGAGTGGATACTAATAGGCACTGATCCATTATTCAAACACTTGGAGGAGTCAAAGGACTCATTATGGCCAGACGAGAGGTGATATGCAGTCAATGAAATAAATTCATAAATAATCTCAATTCAACTTAGTCATGGGACATTCAGTCACTGTTGAACACCATTTCATAGTGTTTTGATTACGATATTGTGTGTGCTGTGCAGTACTAAAGCATGTATTTGGCACTCACTGCGCTGCACTGCACTGAACACTGTGCATGTGTTGCTCATCAGCTATGATATGCCACTGTATGTCATGGGGAGTCCTGGACGTCACCATAGGGAGATGAGAAGCACTTAAAAGAGAAATCATGATGAACCAGCAGCCTACACTAATTGAATGGGGCATAGAAACTAACTTTTAGTTCATGTTAACTGGTGGTTTGCTTTTCGGTCTATGTTGTAGCAAATGTTCTTCTTCTCCAATAGACAGCACTCTGTGACCTCAAACATCAGGGCTATGGATAGAGTCATAAAATGGAGTTTTCCTTCAACCTAGCTCTGTCATTTGAACACACTTAGTACTGTTTAAAAACCCACTCCTGCCTGCAAGAGCAGAGGTTGGCCTTTTTTGGGGTTCTGGTTCCCATGCCGAATATTCCACTCAGCTTTTCTAGCAAGTCTGACATATAAAACACTCGAAGCAGGAGCACTGAACTCCCAGAGCAATGGTGGAAGGATGGTGAGCGTGCATAAAAAGACCCTGCAGCTAAGGTGCAAAATCCACGTTGTTCACATCCCACATTACCTGAGGCTGAAACCTCACACCTCGCCCTGTGCCTGTTCCTTATTTTGAGGGATGTGGTGGTGGTGGAGGATGGATGAGGACACACACACACACAAACACACACACACACACACACACACACACACACACACACACACACACACACACACACACACACACACACACACACACACACACAAACACACACACACACACACACACACACACACACAAACACACACACACACACACTACAGCCATGGACACAAAATGGAGAAGTCCCGTTCATGTGGAGTAGAAATGCACAAAGGGAATAATTACCGGAGCAGGCCAACATCAACCACCTGCTCTGGGCCTGCTTCAACCCCCCACTCTCCTCTCTTCCCCCCCAAACACACACATACACACACACATACACACACACACACACAGCATCTTCCCTCCCCATGTGTAGAGCACACACACACACACACACAGCATCTTCCCTCCCCACGTGTAGAGCACACACACATACACACACACACACACACACACACACACACACACACACACACACATACACACACACACACACACACACACACACACACACACAGCATCTTCCCTCCCCACGTGTAGAACTTGAGGCCCTGCTGGGTCTACCTCATGCCCGCTAATCCATCTCAATGACCAGGAGGCTGAACCAGAACACTCTCCCAGAAAATACTGACTAACAACGGTGCCTTGGAGAAAGAAACACATAGGTTTTCCTTGGCCTTCATAGAGATGTGTGTGTGTGTGTGAGAGAGTGTGTGTGTGTGTCTGTGTCTGTGTGTGTATGTGTGTGTGTGTGTGTGTGTGTGTGTGTGTGTGTGTGTGTGTGTGTGTGTGTGTGTGTGTGTGTGTGAGAGAGTGTGTGTGTGTGTGTCTGTGTCTGCGTGTGTGTATGTGTGTGTGTGTGTGTGTGTGTGTGTGTGTGTGTGTGTGTGTATATGTTATGGGTAAAAGTACCATCAATACAATAAAAACATCCCATATAACCAAGTCCCGTGCAGCAGCATTTCCATTGAAACACAACATGTAAAAACAACCAGCTGTTCAGCGATACCTGTGAGCGATACCTGTGAGCGATACCTGTGAGCGATACCTGTGAGCGATACCTGTGAGAGGAAACAGCATGCCATAGGACCAAGCGCTATGTGCTCACCTGCAGTCCCTCTATGGCCAGCCGCAGCATGCTCGGAGTGAGCTTGGAGGCCTGTTTGAAGGTGAAGTTACTCCAGTCGATGATCAACACAAATCCATTGACCTGGAGCTCCGGGTCCTCGATCATGGCCTCCAGCGACAACAGGATCGCCCTCAAAATATCCACAAACGTGTACCTGCGAGCAAGCCGCACGTCAGTTACACGTATGGCACGGATAGAAGAATAAACCGTAACTGTTAGATGTAAAATGAGGATAAAATAAAACTCTGCTCTTCTTAGATGTGTGAGCTTAACATTGTAAAAATGTTTTGGGATGAATGCAGACGTGACCATAAATGGATTGATATGACAAAAAAAAAGATGCACAACTAAAAAAAAGTAAACACCTTTCTTTGCTATTATATATTTTCAGTAAAATATTTCTATCTAACTAGTATAGGTGATGTGGCACTATGGTATAACATGTATTAGAGGTTGTAATTATGTTGTAGAATTATGTATAATTATGTTGTAGAATCAAAGGTCCACTTCAACACGTTATGAGTGGTAAAGACATTCAGCCGAATGCTGATTTGAATTTGGTAAAAAGTGTCTGGAGTGCTGTAATGGACCAATCTAAGGCACAGCCATCTTGACCTTTAATAATGGCTCATCCAGTGTCTCTATACAAAGAAGAAGCATAGCAAGGCTACTGTTTAAAATAGACACAATTTTCAGAGGGCCTTTTAACTGGACAGTGGCATTGTGCACACCCATGCTGTCTACAACCATTAACTGCTCCAGCAATTACATGAAAAATTGATTAGTGGAGGCCACGCTGCTTAAGATTGGCGTTTGTGTCAAAAAAGTGGTCAAGCAAGTAGTATTTACTTTTCACCACCCTAACGGGGTAACCCATCAAATAGTGATAAATTGTCTGAAGCAGTTGTCGTGGGATGTTTAAGGATTTTCTTAACCTTTGAGAGATGCTTGTGTATGACTTATAGGGTTTTAAATACAAAAAAGCCAAATTATCTTGCAACAAACGTTGACAGGATTCGGTTTCTGGATGTAATGATAGATTTGATGCAGAAGAGTGAAATTGCAGTAGCTTTGGTGAATGGTGGTACTGAACGAACAGCACCAACATGTGATCTTCCAGTCTGTGGAATTTCAACATTACCTGCTCTGATCCCAGTTGGCGGCGAACAAGACCAGAATTTTCCTGCCATATCGGTCCAAGTTGGAGAGCACTCCTGGAAAACCGTCCTTAAGAGCTTGCTTGATTCCCGGGTCGGTTGCTTTCAAGTTTTTGAACATATCCAGGTTCTGCTGGCGATACTCGAAATACTGGGCCAAGAGGCGGAACGCCTCGAAATGATTAAATTTCCGCGCTCGAAGGAACCTTAGAATGAAAGCATCGTCTGTCCTGAGAAAGCCAATGTCTGGTCGAGTGATAATCATGTCCCTCACCTCCTGTATGTCCTGGTGTAAAGTGTCGGGGTTCTCTTTTAACTCCACCTTAGCTTTCTCCAGCGTCTCCGGAGATAGGCCTGCTTGCAAATGAGTCATTGTCCTTGTACAAACGCGAACGCGTACAGCGAAACAGTAAGAAAGTGGCACAGCAGATTTGGGAAAATCGCCAGAAAAGAAGACAATATTAAATGCGTCACGTATTGATAAACCTCTCTGTGGTGCTTTCAAACTAAAACCTGGCTTTAGAGATCGTCCTGAGCATGATTAACGATAGCAATCTAGTTCCCAGTCAGCACAGTTATGAGTTTACCTGTATACAAGTTCTGGTAATCTGTTTTCGCCACAGTTTATTTGCGTACATTCAAACTGTGGTATAGAGCAATTCAAATGCATATGGCTTCAGCCGACAGACTTACTGTATCGTGTGAAGATTTATACATTTAACCTGGCGACGTCGGTAACACAAATGCACAAGCCGTTCATTCAACCATCCCCACCCAAAAAAATCTAAACATCACCATCACCATTAAAGCATTACACTATCCTACCATCAAGCGGCCAGGCAATGCGGCACCCTGCAGCAACTCTTGTCACAACTCTCCATTCGGAATGCATTTTAAATCTTTGAGGAGCAGCCATGGATTGCTGGAAATTACAGCAAAAGCATCTCGGCGACGTTGGTCGTCGACAGACTCCGGGGTTCCCAGCGGCAGATTCCCATCCTGTGTACTGGTTTTCCAAGATTTCCTTTATTGTTTCGGTCCAAGTTCCCTTGTTCCCGGTGCCGTATTGCCTTGGTGCTGTGGTTTACGTCAGAACTGCTGTTGCCGCTGCTGGTGAAAGTGACTTAAAACCATCGCTCCGGTGATACAGTCAGCCCGTCCGTCATCACATGGCGGCAGTGGAGGAGGAGGGGAGAGGCGTCCTTTCCTCGCGCTATTCACATCCCAACACCTGCTCTGTGCCTGCAACCAGCTAGTGCCTTTCGCCCATTTTACACTTCAATTGTTGCCCATTTCCAGCCATTTAGACACCACTGATTCATTTCCATTCACACCACAATGTGTTTATTAGTAACAAATGACCACAACACAACAAAGATGTTTGAAAAGGTATTGATTAACCGACCATACATGACAATATTTGGTGTATTTGAGGTAGAGTACTTGGTCCCTCTGTATACTGAAAAAATAAAATAAAATAAACACTGATCACGTTTACATCAATATCGTCTGATAGGGGTTAACAAATACAGTAGGTCGTTGCTGCAATGTGGAGACATTGACTGGATCACTGGAAGAACAGCCTACTAGTAGCATTACGTCAACGCTGGGATAGGACCATACCATTGTTCAGTTAAAACTCACAGGTCTTTCGGGATGTCTTGTTTTTAGGTATTGCAAATGTGTTTTTATCGCATAATGCAAAGCTGAAAGCTTGTTTTTATGATAAATATGTAAAGTGAAACGTAATGCATTGACGGGGTGTAATAATATTGGTTATAACTAATTTATTCCGCCAGTGTTCTGGATGCCTGCTCAGTCTGTAACTTATGTTACACGCTTGTTTGCCTTCAGGACAAAGTAGAACAATATCTGCTGCATCCTCCGGAGCTTGGTTATGCCAGGGTATCTTGCCAGATCCTCCTACGCAAGGCGGGGCTTCCGAAGCTTCCCGAGACGTGGACGTGCGTGAGCACCAACCTGGGTCAGCATTTGTTGCGTTTGTTGCAATACTCCCTCGAGACAAACACATGTGATCAGAAACAGTGCTGAACGGGTTGGACGGACCATGGGTAGACCTGTGAAATAAGGGGTTCAACACACACACGCACACACACACACACACACACACACACACACACACACACACACACACACACACACACACACACACACACAGGGAAATCTGTGCAATCAAACATCATCTGTGAAGACGTTTTCACAGACCTGTGAGTGTTTAGAATGAAATGTTGCTGCTTTACAATCAACTCTGCTTCTCCGGAGGAAAATTCAAATGCAACCCCCTCTTCAGCACTGGAGTGGTTGTGTTACTGTTGGCAATATATTGCCAGACTCCGGGGGAACTCTCTCTCTCTCTCTCTCTCTCTCTCTCTCTCTCTCTCTCTCTCTCTCTCTCTCTCTCTCTGTGTGTGTGTGTGTGTGTGTGTGTGTGTGTGTGTGTGTGTGTGTGTGTGTGTGTGCGTGTGTGTGTGTGTGTGTGTGTGTGTGCGTGTGTTTGTGTCAGTGTGCGAGGCCAGAGGGCACAAGGACGGACGCACAGCTGAGGAGGGAGAGAGCGGAAGGACTCCCCAGGGATGCGGAGATGGAGGCACGATAATTACATTCTGTGTCAGGGGATATACGCAGGAAATCAGATGAGTAGATGGCGGCCAGCCCGCATCAGAAATGACCTTTTGTTATAGAAGAAGTGAGCTCATTTGCTCTCTTCTGAGCTTGCTTACTCGGTGATGCCAAACCTTCGAGGGGTCCCTGAAATCACAGCACTATACGGGGATTTTTTTAAAGTGTTAACGAATTAGAAAAGACAGATACAGTGATGTAGCATACAGCCTAGTGAAGTGCAAAACCATTGTTTACAAATTAGCCAACTAAGTCAACAGGGCCCACAAAACGCATTTCTCCACATGATAGTCTCTATTAGTCTCATGTTGTGGAGATTTAGAGAATACAGAGAATAATAATGTCAGAGATCAAATTCACAGCGATTGCAGAACTGGATGGTCGGCCTCGCAGTCAACAATTTCAGCACCCGTGCCTCTGGACAGCTCCCGCTGAATACAGTAACGCGTGCATCTCGTGAGTTATGGCGCCGTTAAATGCTTTAATGACTTGTCCCATCCTCCATGGCACACACACAGAAGAAAGAGAAGGAGAGAGAGAGAGAGAGAGAGAGAGAGAGAGAGAGTACCTAATTTGCATTAACATTTTTCTAACAATGGAAATATATTCATCGACTCTTTCTTGTAATCAGGCACTGTGTTATTTGAGCTGACTGACAGACTGGAAAAAACAAAGACGGCAGTCCACACAACGGCAATCTGTGGAAGCTGTATTCAGCTCCAGGAAGGAAAGGAAACCTCGGGAGAGCGCAGCCCTCTGACCCCGTCCAGTCCCAAGTGTGTATGTGTGAAAACCACTGGTGTGGCTGCGTAACGTCAGTCAGGGAACCCCATCGAGATAATGCCCCAGAGCCTATCTCGCCAGCCAGATGGTGAAACCAGATCTTTGAACCACCAAACCGAGCGCAAATAACGAAAAATTGCTAGGCGTAGCTGTAGGAATATTTGCCTATAGCTGGTCCATTCTTGAGTAAGGACACACAGAGTTAAATACATCTGTGTGCGTGTGTGTGTGATTGGGGGTTAGAGTACAGTTTGATTTCTTCCACAGCCAGCTCCTTTCTGTAGGCGGCGACACAGCGTGTTCCGTGCAGGATGGCCTCTGCGCCATTCCCGCTTGTTCATCCAGACAATGATTCAGATGGCTTCTAATGGACTGTAGCGGCGCGTGAGAGACTCGCCCACGGGCATCACTAATATAGTCACCACCATGTTTGCTGTTACGTACGGGTAAGCAATATGCCGCATCCAAGCCATAAGTCTTGATAAATTAGACACCATATGGCGAACCGGCCCGTGGCAGCGGCGTGGCCCTACACACTCTTGTCCCGCCTTCCCTGCTCCTCCGACACATTACGTCGGCATACATTTATTAAGTTGCGATGAAGAGGGTTGTCGTATACTTGGGCGAGGCTCAAATATTAATGATATTTCGACAAATCAAGACACGCCTATTACAGTGCTCAGCCTGTGTGCCTACTTGTGTTAGCCTATTTTTTATTGTTTCTGTGATATTATGATATTGTAAACTGTTTATAAAGCATAAACTATAACTAAGTACTCAATAAAATGTATATGCAGACAGATGTGGGCGTGGTGTCTCCATAATGTGTTATGCTCGAGTCATAGCGTTTTAAACACATGTAATCAAACCGAATTTGTTGTACCACATACATATATACAGAGAGGACCCTCTCATAATCATATTCTGTAAAGAGCAAAACATGTCACCATACACTGTTAAAACAGCAGCAGTCATTTGTTCATTATGTGCCAATGTTATTTGTTGTTACAGTGCCTAGAATAACGCTAAATCTAACTGTTTGGTGCTAAAGAAGCAATCACTAAGCCTGTTGAGGTTTTAAGTACATAACAGTATAAACATAGCACCTGATGATGGACTGCATGCAAGAGGGTTTATAAGCACAGTCTGCTGCTTGTCACTGCATGTGCATTTGGTGGCACACCGTGTGTGTGTGTGTGTGTGTGTGTGTGTGTGTGTGTGTGTGTGTGTGTGTGTGTGTGTGTGTGTGTGTGTGTGTGTGAAGCGGACACACTGACATCCAGATTGAGGAACAAAAAATCTTGCCGTGGTAAATCTACTACGTTTCTCAGCTGTAAATAGAATATACATTTGCATTTAGCCTAGCCGTTTTTGTTTCAAAATAAAGTGACAAAAATTACAATTAAAGAGCCTTCAAGGATGTATGCAGATTGTCTAATAACGCAGTGCTTAAAGATACACCAAGTCACTATTTTAAGCAATGTTGATGATGTTCTTCGGCCACAAGGGGGCACTGTTGCTTCAAATGAAAACTTGTTTTACTCTGCTCAAGAGTAGTATTAGTCATGGGATCTCTCTTAAAATGTAATAAATTAATTTCATATTAGCCTGCAATCAGACACTTCACACAGAAAAGACTGAGCATTTT
>CM050219.1:26297500-26302500 GCA_027475355.1 Coilia nasus
TAAATCTGTGGAAAAAACTGCAGACATTTCTGTATCATGTTGGAGGCGCATGGGAGAAGACTTTGGCACCACAACAATAAAGTTTAAAGGCTTTGTAAGGCTGGTGCTGGAGTCAAATCTCTCGCTTTTCATATTTAAATGTCTCAGTGGCCCTTTTTCAACAACTCTTTAGTATTCTACATCCAACTCCTGTGTTTTGAGAGGTTGCAAGTTCTTTTTTCCACGCAACCACAATTAGGTTAGCAAGTGAATAAACCAGCAAGAGTTCTGCCCAAAGTCCTTTGAGGCAATGGACATGGGAGATGGCAAACACTGCAACTGCGCACCAAACAAGGCCAGACGGCAAACTGTTTGTCCACGTCTCTCCTGTTCCATTTCACAAAAGGGAGGTATTGAAGGCAAAGTTGTGCGTATTCACAAACCTGGCCCTGAATAATGTGTCAATTTTGTCTAATAATGAAACGTTCTCATCTAAACAATAGTTTGTGCAGTTGTGCAGTTTGCCTTTTTCATACCCTGTTGTGAAAATGATTAAACTAGGAGTAGGATAAGGACTTGAATGGAACAAAAGCTTAAATTTCTGTCGGTGCGATGCCAATTTTTTTAACTGTGGTGTTTCACATAAGCCCACCTATTAACAACACCAAGAGTTTTTTTTTCCTCTGTAAGTCACTCACAGCCGTTTGTGTGTGTGTGTAAATGTAAGTGATGTGGGACAGGAGTCATGGCTGGCAGACTGTCTGTTCGTTAGAGAGGGGGTGTGAAAAGTTGCCCGGGGATACAAGGCCCATTTTACGCTGGTGCTCCACTTTCACTGGGCTGTGTGTGCGTTGGAATGACCTATTATGGACTTAGAGTAGTCTGCGACCTATTGATCGCGTGGAGGTTTGGCCAAAGGCACGTACTCACTGTATTTGGCCTGATGGAGCCCAGTGATGTTTGCCGTTTGTCTAGGCCATAGTTCACGTTGTGCTGGGTTCTAAAGAACAGGTTGTGTATTTGGATTTGTTCATCAATCTGCATTTAAAAAAAAGAGAAAAAAACACCTGTTCTGAAACAGATCAAATAATGATCAAAACTACTGACAGTATATCATCATTTAAAATGTAGCTTCCTCTGTAATTAATCAAGGAAAGTGGCAATGGGCTTATTGGTGTGTTTACAAGCTTAAGCTTGTAACTTTACAAATGCTGTCAATAGAATTGTCTGGAATCAGTGAGGTAGGTTCCATAGGCTGACTGCCAGCTTCACAGGTGGTAAAGGGGTGCCCACTGTTAATTTGCCCACAAATGAACAGGTGGTAAAGGGGTGCTCATTATTGTGGCCCACTGGAGGGAAATAATTTTGGGCCCCAACCCCAACCATATCATGGTCCTCCGTGAGCCCCTGTGAAGCTCTGGGCCCCCTGAATCGCCTTGAAAGGTTGGGATGTTTCTAAGTGTCCAGCATTGACATAGGCCACTGTTAGTATTATTATTATTGTGGTGGAAAACCCATCCAGTCTGCCCATTTAAAGTCATTTTAGTACAAAAACAGTTGAACTTGGTTGTTGACAAAGACTTTATTCACTAAGTTTGCCTAGAAGCATGTAGACCATTGTCAATACAATACAACCACTGCATAACAAAGTGAACCCACCATAACAGCTGTCGAGTCTCAAGAGACAATAGAGTTGATTAACCCGGAGAGTGATCTAAGAAGCATCCCAGAAGAATCTCCCAGGTGTGCCTCCCAGATGAGTCTCTCTGTGCTGCTCTGAGTCTCTACCTTTTAAACCCTCTTACAGTCCACGCAATGTATTAATAGCACTGTGTACTTTCCCCGAAACTCAAAGTGTGCTTGACATTTCATTTCAAGAAAAGTCTCCATTTCCATTCCAAGTTTCCATTCAGTGTCTCTGAACTTTTCACCTGTGGTTTTGTGTGTGTCTGTCTGGGTGTGCATGTACCTGCAGCATCTCTCTTATTTCCTGTGTACATGCATGTATGTTTCCAATTTCTGCATTTCTGACAGCACTTTTGCTTTGCAGGTCTTAGGTCAGCAGAGCAGAAAGAATCTACAAACCTTGATGTAACTCCTCTGTTTTTTTTAGCAGTATCTTGTAACAACTCTGTTTTTTGTTTAACACACAAAATAATTACCACATGTTTCAAATTTCTTTCCTTAGACTTATTTGCCCCCTTTCTGTGTCCCCAAAACAGGTGTCTGTGTCTGTGCATGTGTGTATGCAATGTGTGTGTGGGTGCGTGGATCTCTTGGTTTCCTGTCCCCTTGCACTGCTGCATGTCACAACAACCTTTTTTATGCTCAAGCTACAGACTAATATATGACAGATTAATCTAACACATTAAGTTTGAATATTCACCTTAAGTTTAGATATTCACCACATTATTTACAATTTGGGGACCCAAATTAGTTTTTTTCATAGGTCCAATATTTCTTGCACCTGTGCTGTTACAAATGTAGTAAGCAATCAAGTCAGTCAATTAAAAGTGAACTTAAATATTTCGTGATATACCCTGACTGTGGTAGGTTGATCTACTTGCAATCTGCAAGACACGAAGGCATGTTAAAGGAACTCCACGTGCTATGGGTCAGGAAGTAGGGAGCCTATGTTTCCAGGAAGTAGGGAGCCTATGTTTCCAGGAAGTAGGGAGCCTATGTTTCCAGGAAGTATGGAGCCTATGTTTCCAGGAAGTAGGGAGCCTATGTTTGCAGGAAGGCTGCATGTGCATCACTAGCTAATCAGATCTTTCTAGAAACAGGCAAGCGCCCATGGGGACCGAGGTTCGAATCTAGCCTAATGTATGGTCATTTTCCAAACCCGCCCCTTCTTTTTTTCCAACTACCCCACTACCCCACCAAATAAGGCAAAATGGCAAAAACAAAATATACAAAACATTTTTTAAAAATTAAAAAATAAAACACACATCTGCCCAAAAGCATATCATTGTCTGCACATGCTAATCACCCGCCGCCTAGTGTTAGTGCTTAGCCCGCCATGCTGGGATGTCACTTTTCCTTGTTCTGCACCTCAAATTAACAGGACTATTAAGCAAGCGCAGACTAAACGGCGAAGGAAAGGGAGGTTGAAAGAAAGCATTAGTGACTTGACGGTAATCCACAGATTAAACGGTTTGGACTAAACCCAGCCATCAGAAACACGTGGCCGAGGCCAGAGACCATCCAGCTGGACGCTAATGAGCACCGTTAATTACCGCGGCCCTCGACCCCCCTTGACGAGGTCTTTCCCCATGACCTCCCTGCTCAAAGCCCCCTGCGACGTTTCAGGGAAGCCAGACGTGTTTCCGGCAGAGCCCGCTGTCTGAAGATGTGCTGCAGCGCTAACATGACCTGACACGAGAACACAGATTGACGCGTTTGTGTGGTGACCAGACAGACATTCTGATAAGGATGTCCGGGGCACCAAAGCCAGGTTACAATATGCATGGAGGGCCGCAATGATGGGGAAACATTTTCAATGCTAGTATCTTGGGCTATAAAAATTACATAGAGTACCAGATATAGTTATTACATAACTGATACATGGGAGTTCAACATATTATAGTAATCAGACAGGCAGGGAACTAGATGCATGTGCTAGATAAACTTTAATTGGTTGTAGCACGCAATCACAAATTAATCAGGCAAGAAGAACTGTCATACTTTAAACTGAAACGTCCTCACAAAACTAGGCACTTTTAACTAAAGGTACATTTACAGTCCAAAATCCAATCCTTGGCAGTTGAGGGTAAGGTTCTCACTCATGGAGGTATTATACGACCTGGAGAAAGGGATGAGGCCCCGTCCCCCATTTATTTCAATGGGAAATGCTACAGTAGGCTAGTGAATTCAGCCAAAATTGATCACATTTTTCAGTCTTCAAAATGCAGTTTCACAGGGCTCATTTCTGCTTCCAGTTGTATTTAGCCAATTAAGTGCCATGTTACTGATTGACTGTCAGGCAGGGCACCAGTAGACCTCACAAAGAACTCTGAAAATGCTGTGGTATACTTAAGGAGGTCAGAGGAGCAGGTTCAGGCAGTTAGTATTCTGGTGAGCTGCAGTGCTAAAGGTGGATTGGCCACAGGTGTGGATGTGGTCATGACCATTATCTACAATTTTGTTATTTCTTACAGGCAGTCGGTGTTGGTGAATTAGCATTAGGGATGCTAATGTTATAATTCAAGATACTAGCATTTGAAAAGTGTCCCATCATTATGACAGACCCTGTATGAAAGGGTGAGTGAACATCTGTTGATCTGTCCAGAAAAGATCATGAATGTCTTTAAGGAATAGATTGAAAAAAAAAAACAAGATTTTTAAGCATATGTATGTTTGTGTTCCTCAGAGACAAGCCTGCTTAGACAATGTGCTTTAAGTACCATACACAGGCTAGGTGTTGTCCCGTACTCTTTCTTACTCAAGGGCTGTCTGCATGCATCAGGACCGGCCTCTGGCCCCAGTGTAAATACACATTAGGGATGCAGACATCCCCTATCTCCAGGCGAGATGTGTGTCCAACGAGCACTTCCTCCTAGTCATAGCACACACTGTGGAAACACACAACGCCTCAGACAGATGGGAGAGGAGCAGGAGAAAGCAGGCTTGGGCTGAAGACAAACAGACAGTGTGCGTGTGGTGGTCATGGTGATGGGATGTTTAAACCAGGCTCATCATCCAGACCCATAGATATCCTATACATATTGTAGCAAAGGGGAGGAGAAGTCACCCCACCTGGCTTCGAACCCAGGTCTCCGGGGTACCAAACAGGGGCTCTGACCGCAACGCCAAAGAGCCAGGCTCGTTGGAATGGCAGTCAGAGCACACCCACACCTCTAGTGATCGTCTATATCTATATACAGGTGCATGCATTTCTGGTGAAATGTTTCAAGGCTCAGGACCCTTTTGCAAGTGTTTTGCATTACTTACCTGATTAGTGTATGACACTTTGAGCCAACAATATTGCATGCAATGAATCTATAAAATGTATTGATAAA
>CM050219.1:26307500-26412500 GCA_027475355.1 Coilia nasus
TCAGGACACGTTTTCGATGGCGAAAAAACTATTTCCACGTCGTGCTTACCAGCACTCCGTAGTCGGCAGGGTCGTATGGATACAAGCGCACGGCAGGGTTGTTGGAGTACGGCTCCCGGGCATTTTTGATGGGCGTGACGGCCGGCGTGACGAACACCGAGTTCACCGGTTTACCTGGCAGGCAAAGGAAATGAAGCCATCACGTTCATGCTCTCAAGCTGAGAATAGGCATTGCAGTGAAGATAGAGAGAGAGAGAGAGAGAGAGAGAGAGAGAGAGAGAGAGAGAGAGAGAGAGAGAGAGAGAGAGAGAGAAAGAAAGAGGCAAAAAGTGAAAGAATGAGTTTGAGACAGAGAGAGAAAGAGAAAGAAAGAGGCAGAGTGAAAAAATGTGTTTGATAGAGAGAGAGAGAGAGAGAGAGAGAGAGAGAGAAAGAGGCAAAGAGTGAAAGAATGCATTTGAGAGAGAGAGAGAGAGAGAGAGAGAGAGAGAGAGAGAGAGAGAGAGAGAGAGAGAGAGAGAAAGAGGCAAAGAGTGAAAGAATGCATTTGAGAGAGAGAGAGAGAGAGAGAGAGAGAGAGAGAGAGAGAGAGAGAGAGAGAGAAAGAGGCAAAGAGTGAAAGAATGCATTTGAGAGAGAGAGAGAGAGAAGAGAGAGAGAGAGAGAGATAGAGAGAGAGGCAAAGAGTGAAAGAATGCATTTGAGAGAGAGAGAGAGAGAGAGAGAGAGAGAGAGAGAGAGAGAGAGAGAGAGAGAGAGAGAGAGAGAGAGAGAGAGAAAGAAAGAGGCAAAGAGTGAAAGAATGCATTTGAGGGAGAGAGAGAGAGAGAGAGAGAGAGAGAGAGAGAGAGAGAGAGAGAGAGAGAGAGAGAGAGAGAGAGAGAAAGAAAGAGGCAAAGAGTGAAAGAATGCATTTGAGGGAGAGAGAGAGAGAGAGAGAGAGAGAGAGAGAGAGAGAGAGAGAGAGAGAGAGAGAGAGAGAGAGAGAGAGAGAGAGAGAGAGAGAGGGAGAGAGAGAGAGAGGGAGAGAGAGAGAGAGAGAGAGAGAGAGAGAGAGAGAGAGAGAGAGAGAGAGAGAAGTGAGAAAAACCCTGTTTTTTTCCCAGTGCACTCATAATAAGTGGGTAGTCTGAGGCTGAACTACAAGCAGACACATTAACACTTATAGAAAATAGGACATCTGTGACAGCTATAGGGAAGGCACTTGACGATATTGTATACATTACAGATGAACTCATTATTGAGCATAAAAGGCAAAGATAGACTAAGGCTTAAAAGATCTTATTCCATAAACACAGTCCACCAACCCCTGGATGATTCTTTACATGTAATTAAAAAAAAACGCTCCTCTCAAATGACAGTTTAATGTTATATAATTTCACTTGGGACATAACCGAGAGACCAAATTCAGTGTAATTTGTAGGTCCACACTAAAATCTACATTACTGTACCAAGCTCACAAACACACATTACTTCCCTAGCCGAGCGGAGCATTGACCTCGAGGTTAGCCGAGGACAGCACATGAATAGAGAGAGAACCCAGACAGAGAGGAGAGAAATGCCTGCCAGTCCACAGGCTGTGCGTCACCTTGGTGATCCAGCAGCACCATTAGGCTGTCTCTGTGTGTGTGACCGTAGAACTGTCCGGAAATGAGGTCACTGTAGTTGCGAAACATCTCCACGAGGCGTTCGTTATACACCTCCCGCATAGCCGTGGTTTCCATGGCGTACGGGAGGTAACCAATGGGAACGTGAGCGATGATATACACCTAAGAGGAAAGAAGTACACCCTTGTGTTATTACATCGGTGGGATGTTTGCAGGGTTTGAGAGGATTGCTATTGCTTATGCTGGGAGGCTACGCTGACACGGTAATGAACTCACTCGGGCATGACTACCTCACTGGGATACATACGATACTGAGTAGGTATTCGTTTGCAGCGTTCCCAGGACATTCACGGAAATGCAACCTACCTTTCCTTTCAAATTTAATCTAGTGCATCTTAAACTGATCATCATGTAGCTATGTGGTGACGAAAGCTCACCTACGTCAAAAGTCAGGAGTTTGACAGCATGATTACATTCTAACATTCCCGATGGACCATTCGCAAGTGTTTAGCACTGAAAGACAGCACAGTGTTCTTTTGTCAAGTGAAGTAGCAAGTAGTTCAAGCTGAGGGTTCACCAAAATGTCAACTACTGGTCACATGCAAAATCAAATAATATGCCACACAATGATCATTTCACTCTGAAACATTCTGTCCTTCTCTCCTGACCAGGACGCAATCTCACCTTCTCCAGATTCTGTCTTGAGGCTTCCAGAGTGTTCTGCAGCCACTGCAGCTGCCCAGCAGGGTCGGTCATGTTCTCCGTCACCTTGTCTGGCCCATAGTACAGGATGGTGTTCAGGCTCACCAGTCGCAGGTGGGGCCGGATGAGTTGGGAGTAGAAGCCGCCTTTAACAAGCAGAAGATAAACATGTGTTAGGGAGTTGTTTTTGAGCTCAGAGGGTTGCAGGTTCGAATCCCATACCATTACATTACATTACGTTACACTTAGCAGACGCTTTTATCCAAAGCGACTTACAAAAGGAGGACATAATAGCTAACAGATGTGTAGAGAACATCGAAGGCACCTATATAAAGAGATGGACAGTAGAGATCTAAACCCCACATTGCTCCAGGGACTGTACCCTGTACCCTATAAAATAACTGTAAGTCACAATGGATAAGAGCATCAGCTAACTGCACTGTAATGTACTAATGTAAATGTGCACTATGAAAAGTAAACCCATAGAACCAACTTTTAAAAAAAGTAAACATCTAGCATGGCTGTTTTTATATAGGTTTAGGTATCGAACACAGCATCAAGATTAAAAAAAAAAACATTTTTGTTAAGAGCAATGTGTTAATGTGCAGTGGATACTGAATATGAAAAAGATGTGTGAACAAAATGTGTTACTGTACATACTGTGCAGTATGTTGTATAACCTCTTACAGTTCAATGCCTTTCCGAAACTTAAAAGTTTTGAGTGACAGCTGCTTATTAAATCTGACCAAACCTATTTCAGCATATTAAGTGGGGCAGTCGGTGGGATTCATTTAAGGGATTGGAGCACCTGGAGGGTTAAACATGTAATGGAAATATGCACACACTCTCACTCTCACTCTCTTGGCACACACACACACACACACACACACACACACACACACACACACACACACAACCACTTTAAATCCCGTTGAACTGACAAGGTAAATTAGTGCAAAATCATCTTTCCCTTCTCAGGCTGATGTTGTATTTGTAGTGCAGGGGATTTACCTGCTTCCAGGGTAGCGAGGGCCTCAGGCTGGAGCCAGTGTGACCACAGTTTGGCGACGGCCTGGTAGATCTCGTTGGTTGTTGTGGGTAACTGATCCTGAAATCAGGTGCGGAGTGTCAGACTGCAGTGCAGTAAAGTCACTGACCTGAAATGCCCTCCGAGGCAACTATTTCGAATAATTAAGGCAGGCCTCTAATTCATTTCCCCACAAGCCTGCCTTTTAAGTCTTTCGTCAGAAGTAATTAACTAAAATTACTGCTATTTCAAGAGCAATTAACTAATCACAAGATATCCATCACAAATAAGCACAGGCTCAAGAACAAATAATAAGCCATAACTACTTAAAGAGCAACTGAAAGTATTGTTGTGCCAGTTAACCCCCTCTACTCATATTCTATCTGGCTATGTGAGCAGGACAGAAACAGATGGTATCAAGCAGTTTACAGTACACAGATTGACTCCACAGAAAACCTTTGCAGGGCATCAAGTCCTTTGGATAATTACTTCTGGTAGGAGTATCTATGTTAAAACTGCCCAGATGCCATTTCAATGATCTGTGGGGTGAAAGGTCGAGGCGACGTGTGATACCATACCTGGGGCCAATAGTCATGGTTTCCCACTGCGGGGTAAACAGGCAGTGTGGGGAAGAACGCTCGGATGGTGTTTGTGGTGTTGGCGATGACGTCGATCACCTGCTTGGTAGACAGCTCAGCTGCTGGAACATGAGGGGGGCTGTCACTAGGGACAACAAAGAGCAGGTTGACACTCGTTTTGTGGACTGTCATTTTCCTTAAGAGATTAAACATAGATTTCCTAATTATGCAGAATGACTGTGTTCTGTAACTGGCTGACAACAGAAAAACAGGAAGTCACTGCAGACAAAGTAAATGATAGTCATATGACTTCCCAAATAATAAAACCACACTAAGCTCCGTGAATTATTTGTGGCGTGGAGCAGACATAAAGTGACCAGTGACCAATGTCAATAGGGACGAATTCAGTTAATAACTCTCGATCCATACCCTGTCCATATCATGAAGTCAGGTTGGGGAAAGTGTTTCATGAACTTGAACGCAGATACGATGAGCTCATAGGGAGAGTCACACATGAAGTCCCCAAACGCGCCCGGGTCGGAGGCAGGGTAGCCCTTGGAGGAGAGACACACCTTGGTACGGTCTTCTGTCACATGGTAGGTGGGATCTAGGTGCAGGTCTGAGATGTGCCAGAATTTGCCTGCAATTATAATGGATGCAAATAACTTAACTATGCTAAGCCACCGCGCGGTAGGCTGCCTAATACTGTAGCGCCAAATAATGTCTTTAAAACTGACTCGTGGATGACTGTATATGCACACCACCTGGGGGTTATTCCAGAAAGAAGGTTTGGTCACGTACCTGGGTAGGGTACAGTGTACGTTTACTCAGAGCAAGTAGTAATCCTGCTAGGTGAAGCCCGTTGCTTTGTTTTGCTCGGAGAATAAAACACTTTCTTTTAGGACATTAACTTATCTGAGTTGATCATTCAACTGCTTATTTGTGATAACCCCCACATTGCTTTCCTGTGCGTAAAAGCACGCCCGAAATACACTAAAGGTGGCGATTATCAATGGCAGTGAGTCAATATTTATTACAAAACAGTCACTGAAGCAGTCCTTGTTCTGAAGCAACACTCATTCGTTAGTTCGTTCTGCCTGCACAACGCACTCACCTATGTTGTTGTTTCTTTTCCAAGCATATGGAGAATTGTTCAGTGTCGGCGCTGCAACTACCAGCAGGTGAATTGGCAGACCCACAAGACAAAACAGAACACCCTGATGCATCGCAGTAAACTAGCCGACTGGTCGTGCAATTGTTAATTAGATTATGAGTACAGTCCCATATATGTGGTCCCTACAAAACAGGAAGTTAAAGTATCACGTGACCACATTGTTGCCTCTGCGACTCGCTATTCGGTCACGGGACGGGAGAAAATTACTTTCTGTTGCTGACATGATGACATATTTTTTTTTTTTACAAAGATAGCCTGCGCGTGTAGCCTAAATGTCAGTTTAAAGGCGAAACCTACTTTGAAAACTATTTTCATTATTTTTACAATTTTTACAGCTTTCTATAGTACGATGCTGAAAAATTTAACGCAGGTGAAGAAACTGCAGTCGAAACAGACTTGCATGGAATACATTGCAGCCACTGACCACTGGCTATGTGAGCGAATGTTTTAGCTGAACGCTTTGATGCAATGCTCTCAGTTGGGTGGTCTGCCAGAGCAAAATGTTGCTTTGCATCTGATTTTAAATTCATATTTTTTAAGTTCGTATGCTCTGAATATGGCTATAGCACAGTATAGGTAACTCAGTACTCTCTCAGTTAATGGAACGATGGCCAAATTGTAACAGCAACCAGTTAGTTTGTCTAATAACACAGTGTACGCTGATTGACATTTCCATTTGGGAATGCAGTTGCATTTCACTCAATTTTCAAAATCAACTTAAATTACACGATTAAGCAAAATCGAAAGCTGTTTTAAAAGTGATTTTATTCAGACAAGTTCACTCATGAATAACAAAGACGTATAAAATTCTTACAAAAGTTTTTTTCAGTCCATATTTAAACATTTTGAGGAATGAAGTGCAAAGTTATGCATACAACAAAATCACTGCTTGTCTGTAGTCCGATTTTTGTTTTAAAAGCATGCCGGACATTCAATTGAGACGGGCATCTATGGAATCTCCTCTCATTCATGCCTTCTCGTAGGTACGCACCGCCGTTACGTCACCAATGGACATGGTCTGAAACAAGATAACATAGTGTAACATATTATGAAATGAATTAATGTAACACATTCATAAATTATGCAACTCTGACTTGAAGTCTACAAAGAACACGTCGCACAAGCACGGGCATATCGGCACTGATAGTAACACAGCTAATGCTTCACTTCAAAAATAATAATAATAATAAAAAACTGCTATTAGTGTCTTACCATAACCATTTTCCCGTCCTTGATCTCCCGGACGAATTTCGTTTCCTTTCCATCCCACTTCTGGGTGTGCACCAACTTGTCCCCCTCCATGCATACAAGCGACTGTGGGTGAAATAGGCCTATTAGTTTTGTTGTCTTTCCTTTTACTACAAAAATGCTACTAAATAGAGCAAAGAAAACCAAAGACACCAAATAGACTAACAGTGGAAAAAATTATATTAAAAGTTGGTAAGAACACTAACGTACCTATGTACTAGGCCAAACTTATTACTAATGTTACAACGATGTTTACTTGGAATGAGGTTAAAACTACGTTCCTTCCTACACCTACTTTGCAATGCCTGTCGTCTGCGGTGCTCTCGTCGAACTCCTCTCCCATTTTGCACGAGATCTCGGTGTTCTTAAAGGTACTTTGTGTCTTCAGGATGAATTTGTCGCCCTCATGGCAGATTATTACTGTTGGTTTTGTCACATTTCCGACCTGTCTCAAGGCAAAGCCAACACCTTAGGACGAAAGGAGAGTAAGAATTATTGATGTGAACTATGGAGAGTTTGTTCAGGACCTCCTGAAAAAATAATGATAAAAAAACAAATAAAATCTATATTCTTTCTTTGGTGTCTGACTGCAGAAGACATGCAAACAGTCAGCACTCACTGACCAAAAAGAAAAGAAAAGCAGGTGCATCAAGTACTCACCGAGAGCTTTCAGGTACTCGTCGAAGTTCTCGCTGTCAACCAGCTTCCAAGTGGCACAGAATGCGTCGACCATGGTGAATAGGGGCCGTGCGGACGAAGATGGCAAGAAGAGTATGGGAGATCGGACGATGCTCTCAGCTCACTAGAAGCCTCGTAAATTGGGAGTAATTGTCTGGATACTATTAATACATACGTTTGGGGGCGGGGACTCTGCTGCAGTTGGCTAGTGGGACAACAGACGGAGGTTGTAACTGGCCTGGAAAGGTTCTACTGTACCCCTAATGTTGAATGGGTCAGGCGTAAGGGGGCGTACACTACTAAGTCGCTAGTTCCTCGTGCTACAAAAGTGCAACTTTTCACACTGCTCAAACGGACATAATGCAGACACAACAGGATCAGCTGACACTAAAACAATCAAAAGGGTTTGTTAACTTTTTAATAGACAAATTATAAGCTTGATTTCCCACCTTAAGAAGCTGCAGTCAAGCGCAATTTGATGGATATCCCCAATCGTCCCTTCTTCCCAACCCAGTGAGAATATTTAAATCGTTAGTTTTGATTTGGACTGCAACGTGGGAACGCATTTGCAATCCGGGATGGCATACTCCAAACAGATCTATCTCCCGAATCCCGAATACGTCAATGGCAATGACAGTAAGAATTAAGCAATTAAGTCACTAACCACACTGTCATAATGGTTTCCTCGTGGTTTGATTTATAACAATAATACGTCTGACGCGATTTTATAATCGTTCGATGTGGCTTGTAAATGTCATGTTATTTCCCCTGAACTGGAAAGAAGCGACCGCAGGAAATGTATTAACTCTCTCCTGTCATTACATTTGTGCCATCTGCTGGTCGCTTCTACCACTAACAGCCAAAAATAATAAATAGAAATAAACAGATTTCACACCAAAACCTACAAAAAACTAGGTATGGGTTTATTTGTTCACTGCATGTCATACAAGCATACAATTAAAGAGGATGACAAAAAAATGTGCAAGTGGAAATTGGCCTGCAGTGTTTGAAAATGCTAAATTGAAACGGATTTAGTTTGCTTTAAACACTGATGTTAACAGGGTCTTACATCAATGACCACGTCACTGAGGACACAAAAAAATGACAAAGACACCCAGTTGCACACAAACCAGTCCACTAAGCAAAACTGAGGTTTACGGTAGTACGCTGGACCATATCAATTATAATAACACAGAGCATAACATTTATCAGCATAAATGGACAAGGAAACATATTCCTTAAAGGCTGGCAAACAAGAATGCACAATTCTGTATTTACATACCAAAAAAGACCACGTTTTTAAATAATTTCCTTTTCCATATATGAATCAGTGGTTAATAATGCATATTTTACAGTATAAAACACACAAGATAATGTGGTGCACTGTTCAACCACAGATTGTAGATTTAAAAACTGTACTTACATCACCAAAATGGAATGTTTATTCTTCTGTTGTGCAAAAAAGAGACATTCCTGCAACTACAAGTTAACATTCTGTGAAGAAAAAGGTTGTCATGGCAACTCTTGGAAAAAAGGGAAAAAAAAACTGTCACGCTTAAGAAAAAAAAAAACAGAAAACAAACAAAGAATACAAAAAGGAAAGTTACGCTGGGCTCTCTGATGTACTGAAGGTGTCTCTTTTACGGCTTTTTATGTGTACACTGACCAGTGATTAAGGAGCTTATCATCCACCTGTGAGAGACTGTTTGAAGAGTATTCTTCTCCGCTCAGGACAGTTTTGGAGAAGACCATGTTCCATCCTCTGCTTGGCTGAAGAACCTCTGTACCTCCTCCTCCTCTCTTTAGCCATCACCCAGCTGTGTTGGAGTACATTGCATGTATCCTGATGTTGCATAGCCCAGTTGCGATGGTAACAGTTGTCTGGTCTGTGTGGTTTGAGTTGAGTTTGGGGTGGACAGGAGGCCAGGGACCAGTCATGTGGGATCTCCCAGGGATGTCATTCAAGCCATGGAGGAGTTGAAGGAGGAAGTGAAGGCTGAGTGGTAGAGGCTGGTTCGGACCTTTGCTTCTTCTACTCCCAGGTATGTCACCCAGGCTCGTCTCACAGCCATGGAGGAGGTGGAGTGGGAGGAGGAAGAGGAGCGGGATATGGAGGCCGTGTGGTAGAGGCTGGTTAGGAGCCTTCCTTCTTGTCCTCTCCCTCTGGGCTCTTCGGGGGGTTGGAGGAGGACGAGCCTTCACCGCCTTCATTTCCCTCGTCTGGAGATCCGACACACAAACAAACACAAACAAACAAACAAACACAAACAAACAAACAAACACAAACAAACAAACACAAGACGGTTTCTTCAGCTCAAGTAAGAATGCATGTCATGAACAACGCAACATTCGCAAGTCAAATGCACCAGCGAGCAGCGATGAGGGGGCCAAGCAGTCAATAGTTGTCGTAAGAAGTTAACATTATTCTGCAATGGGAAGGGCAAATACTCGCAAACAGACTGGCTGAGATTAACAAACTCCACTCAATTCTGCATTGGTGGCCTCTGTGGCAAAGTCCCAGACCATGCAACACAATTAGTTTTGCAAATAAAATGTCTGTTTGATAATAGGTAAGTGTTAAAAGATGACTTTCACAAGTTACAAAACCAACTAATTAATCAGGGCTTTATCAGGCAATTTTGATGAAGATTAGGTAAACTTGGTGGCCACAGGTGTCCTTATATACATTGAATGAGTGGGCAGTAGATGTTGACAATGTGCATACATAAAATTGTAAATGTCATGCTGTGGTTTTAGTAATGTCAAACAAAATGTAACTGACTAAATTGTAGATTATTAAAGAGGTAACAAAACATAAATCTTAAGCAGACAGCATATTTCCTACCCTATGAAAACACATCACATAGCATTCCTGTAGTAGCAGGATATGACATAACAGCCTGTGAGAATTACACTAGATGGTAAACAGGCAGTGGCCTTTACATGCATCATAAAACACAGCCCCACAGGCTGTTAGAGTCTTGGCACACCATGACCCTGTGCTGCCTGCCATCATTTCAAACGGTGCTTCAGCACATTGCTATGCACCAGACAGCCTTCTCAACACCGCTTTTGATGCAAATCTTTGGGGAGCTTCAGCTGCCAACACTAACCCCCGCCTTGGCCAGCACACACACAGACACACACACACACACACACACACACACACACACACACACACATACACACACATGCCCGCATGCACGCACGCACGCACGCACACAGCCACACACACAGCCGCACACACACACACACACATACACACAAACACACACACACACATACACACACACACACACATACACACACATGCACGGATGCATGCACGCACGCACGCACACAGCCACACACACAGCCGCACACACACACACACACATACACACAAACACACACACACACATACACACACACACACACATACACACACATGCACGCATGCATGCACGCACGTACGCAGCCACACACACAGCCACACACACACACACACACACACACACATACACACACGCACACACACACATTTGTAGAGCGTCGCCTGTTTTGAGCTGGTGACCAAATGTTTGGCTGCTTTCATCATCACAAGGTCTAACAGAGCCTCAACAATCAGGTCTATGGTGATGCGTGCAGCTATTTCACTTTGCAGATTCCACCGCACAAGGTCCCCCTCCACTTGGCTCAAAGGCTTAGCTGCTATTGCTAGAGTGTGTGTGTGTGTGTGTGTGTGTGTGTGTGTGTGTGTGTGTGTGTGTGTGTGTGTGTGTGTGTGTGTGTGTATGCATGTTTGTGTATGTGTTTATGTGTGTGTGTGTGTGTGTGTGTGTGTGTGTGTGTGTGTGTGTATGATGGTGAATCAGAGCAGACTTTGTGATGTTGTAAAGCTCATGAGATAACCCAAGAGAGGATGGATGCACATAATGAGGCCTGTGTGGGTGAAGGAGGCGCTAAGATGCCAGGCAGAGCACAGAGGCAGAACACACACACACACACACATCTACCCCTCCAGCATCCACAATTAAGGCCTATTTAAAGCCTGGACAGTTCAGACAGTATTATTACATGCTTGAAAGAACACAATGCAGCTACATTCAAGGTATCCAATTTCACTGAGTGTGTGCAATTTTGTTTTCAACACCAAAATAAGCATACCCCAGAAAATCTGTTTGCGGTGGTGTATTATAACTAAAACATTTATTTTTGACCACATATTATATGACTGTTTTATGACCAGCAAAACTGTTGGGTAATAGTTGGTGTTACATGTAGTTTTAAGGTGATGATACACACTTGGCGACTTTTTGAGCAATATTGCCAGGCAACTTTACTATCAGATGGTGCTTGGTCACTTTCCTACTGCTGTAAGGCCACACATTTTTATCAGGGGGACCTAAATTATCAGCATAGGACTTACCACAATCATCCAATCAAAATATTAGGAGCCACTTATGTTGCTGCCCGGCAACATTGCTCAGAAAGTTGCTCCATGTATCATCACCTTTAGGTTTAACAGCTGTTCAACATAACACAACCACAGTGCAAGGTAAGTAACATTACTAAATGTTATCATTGCAAAGTAAAATCTATCAACATAGTGCAGTATAAACAGCTTAATGTTTTTTATATTTTGTCATTTTGGAAGCGTGGAAGAATTAGGTGAGGGCGGTACCGGACACAGAGAGCTCGGCTAGTTTCTCCTGAAGTTCTGTAGCTCCGGCCCCGGCATTGGACCCTAGAATGTCCGGCATGGCATTCCGCCGGCCCGTCCGTCCTGTCGCCGCAAAGTCTGTGACAACGGGTTCCACATCAGTCATTGCTGTGTCCTGTCCTCATAGCATAGTCTGCAACAAAGGAAACAGACATAGATGGTGTCATTGCTAGCAATGCCATATGGTTCAACAAGTTAACCCGTTTATCTGTAAATCTTACTGTAAGTGTTAAATGGCAGCTGCAGTTTCTATTAAACAAACCAAGTGACAATTGTGTTGGTAAGGACACAATTACTGACTTGGAGCCAAGACTAAATAAGCGTTTAGGATGACATGACCTGATCTACTAGATCTACTAATTCCTCCCCTTGGTTAGTAAGGTCCTGTGCCTTAAATGGCATTGCCATAGCATTGTTCTTCTCTTCTTCACTGTGGTTCTAAAGACAGGAAGTGGTCACTGGTTTAGTATGAAACACCAAGCTAATATCTTCATAATAGAATAGAATAGAATAGAATAGAATAGAATAGAATAGAATAGAAGATAGTACAGCATGGGCCAAAAATACCATATACATATTTTATCATTTTATCACAATCATATTTTAAATGTTAATGACATACAGGAGTTTATGAAATGTAGGCTTAGTAATCTATCTTATAAGACAGTATAAGATCTAGAAGAAATAAAAGAGGTCTGAGTGTTTGTTTGTATACAAAAAATCTATACATGTTCCTCTTGCATTTATTATTGAGATCTTATTAATCCTTTTTTTCAACTCCACACCATACAGCTCACCCAAACCACAAAGGTGATTTTCATGGCCATACAATTTTACAGAAGCTTCTCATTGCCAAGTCCTGGCAGCTATTGATTTCTAACGGCCGTAATGAGCACTTTTCCCTCTGCAGTTCGCGATCGATAGGTAACTCCACTTGCACAAACGCATTTTCTTCCCATTCAATTTAAACAAATGCCTTGTCAATTCTCCTTAGCTGTATTTAACTGTGATGACACACAAAAAAACACTGCAGCATTAAATGATCTTCAGTGGTGAGTTTTCACAGGAGAGTGTGCACTGTGTACAGCCAGACAGCAGATGGCGCTGTTTCTGTTCCGCTTTTTCTGTTTGCATCTTTTTCTTTCTTTCTCCCTTATTGGGCCCCCTCCAAACTCATTATCTCTCATTCATGCTGCCTCTCTCTCTCTCTCTCTCTCTCTCTCTCTCTCTCTCTCTCTCTCTCTCTTTCTCTCTCTTTCTCTCTCTCTCTCTCTCTCTCTCTTTTTCTCTCTCTTTCTCTCTCTCTCTCTCTCTCTCTCTCGCTCTTTCTCTCTCTCTCTCTCTCGCTCTTTCTGACTCTCTTTTCTTTTCCTTTCTCTCTCTCTCTCTCTCTCTCTCCCAATTCTCCCCTGTTCCCTCTGCTGAATTGGTGCAATAAAACACCCAGCTTATATAATTACTGTAGGTAAACACAGACCGTCTGTCTTACAGTGCTGACTCGACCCGAACCCCCGGCGAAGCGCCCAGATCAATATGGCAAACTATAAAGCGCTGAGGCTACATGATTTCTACTGGGAGAAGTCCTGTATCTCCCACACATTAACTTTGCCATCTCCGGGGACAATAAACATCACAGTGACTGGCTATGGAATTTCCATACAGTTATTGCAACGGCATGGATGGGTGCAGAGGGTTTAGGGTGAGATCATGTTTTCTGGTTTGTGCTGCAGGGCAGTTGTGAACACGTTCACACACACACACACACACACACACACACACACACACACACACACACACACACACACACACACACACACACGGCGAGTGGACCAGTCAATCCAAGGGTCGTGCTCGAGCCATATGTCCCTAATCGAGGAGCAGCGAGCCGTGAGTGAGCAAGCTGTGTTGTCCTGTTGGCCGCCACGCAAATGGCAGACAGGACTGACCGCCCCCCTCCTAACTCATTACCCCAATCAATGGCCATTACCTGCGCCGTGACTTTGCCAGTGCACAGAGACTCCCACATTAAGATCTTTATGTAATTCACTGCTCACCCACAGCCTCCTACACGTATATACATCAAGCAGTGGAGATGTGGCATACTGCATGGTGTTCTGCATAGCGTTATTGATGTGGGCTTACAGGCTGGGGGCTGGGGCTGGGGCTGGGGCTGGGGGGTGAGGTGGGAGGGTGCTGATTGCAGGCGGTCACAGAAGACCAGCCTTTGTTTACTAAAAGCAATTTGAGGGGCTGTTACTTCCCTGTGGTGTGTCAGACTAATCCTACCCAACTAATCCTACCAGGCACACATTATTACACACACACAGAGTATCAAGACCGAGAGGGAGAGAGAGAGGAAGACAGAAAGAAAGAGAAAGGGTGAGAAAGAGGTTGAGAAAGAGAGAGAGCGAGAAAAGGGTGAGATAGAGAGACAGGGTGAGAGATTGGGTATGTAGGATCGGATAAGCTCTGACATGTTAGCAAAAAAAAAAACCCTCCAACCATTCAACCAGATGGTCCTGCCTGCCCAGAGCGAGGGCAAAAACCAGCGCCGCAGCTTCAGATAATCACCCATAGGATGTCACAAGATTTAGAATTTAATCAAAGCCCATCAGTCAAAGGACAGACGTGCCTATGGGGGGGGGGGGGGGGGGGGGGGGGGGGGGGGTGTCTGTCGGAGTTATTTCGAGCCACAGCAGAGGGAGTAGGGGTAGTACCCCCGCAGGACCCTGCCTCGCCTTCTCATACACCCACGGTTTTGGATGGGGAAGAGAGTGTGCGGTCTGAACCTCCCCAGGATAGCATAGTGGAAGATGACGTTAAAACTGATGATAATGACGCTGAAGATGAAAGTTCTCAAATGGAGGCAGAGGACATGAATCAAACTTTTAAAGTGCCCCGAACTAGACATAAGAGGAGGGGGGGGGGGGGGGGGGGGGTGTCTGTCGGAGTTATTTCGAGCCACAGCAGCCGACATCGCCACTGTCACCACCAGACCCTGCACCTGGGGCTCTGGTGCCACATCTTCATCAAGGGAGGCCTCAGTCACACCCGCCTCCCCCCCGCTGCATCGCCACCAAAGCACACCACAACAAACGCATTGCTCTCATATCTGGACACAGGAGAGAGAGATAGAAGGTGTGTGTCAGAGAGAGAGAGAGACAGACAGACAGACAGAGAGAGAGATAAAGAAAGGGAGGCTGAGAGAGAGACAGAGAGGGATAGAGGGACAGAGAGAGAGAGAGAGAGAGAGAGAGAGAGAGAGAGAGAGAGAGAGAGAGCAATACAAGAATTGAAGGACTTTGTCAAGGATTTCTTATCCTACCTGATGAACGAACATTATAATTCCTCCTGGGTGAAACAGAGACATGTACAGCCTGTGAATGTATACATTTCTGCCACATTTTGAGAGAGCAGTCTATATGTGCTACATTTATTAACCTATAGGTGGTGGAAAATGCATAGTGTAAATGCTGCAATGTTTTTAGTAATTTCATTAAACATAAATCTTTACAAGTGGACCAGACTGCAAGTCTCATTTTTACACGTCAGACACCACCCCACACACAGACACACACACAAAGACACCCAGGTAAAGTATTGGTTAGGAAGGGAAACACTTTTGGAAAAGAAGAGTCTTCACAAGCGTCTTAAAGGTCGAGAGGGATGGCCCTACTCTTGTAGCAGCTGGTAGCTTCTTACACCACTGAGGGAAAACAACGGAGAACGGTTTAGATTGAGGTTGACTTCTGTGAGAAGAGGGCAGAGCCAGACAGTTTGTATTTGAGAATCGCAACGCCCTGGCAGGGACATAAGCCTTTATTATGGCCTTCAGATCAGCAGGGGCAGGGGCAGGGGCAAAATAACTTAGGTTATTTTGTAGGCTACAGTCAAAGTCAAGTGTTGAATTCTAGCAGCCACCGGGAGCCAATGCAGACAATGCTTGACAAAAAACAGAGTGACGTGTACCCTTTTGGGTTGATTGAATACCGCTGCCGTGTTCTGGACCATTTGCAGTGGTTATATTGCGCAAGCAAGTAGGCCAGCCAGGAGGGAGTTGCAGTAATCGGGGCTATAGCATGTGTAGACCATAGCCTGTACCAGAAGCTGAGTGCCATGTTGGGTCAGGTACGATCTGATTTTTTGTATGTTGTACAGTGCACAGCAGCATGACTGCGCAACATGATATGCAACATAAGCCTCACATTTGTGGAATGACAGGGGAAATGCACGGCATTGACTATTTGTTTGCGACTTAGAAAATTGTTCTGCATCCAACAATTTGGGCTGACAATTGTGTAGAGTGAACTTGACATGGAGGAGGGATCGTCAACGTTTCTAACAACCCCATACGAACCCCAACCCCATACTCATGCCTCTGTGTGCATGTGTGTGTGTCAGCCTGCGTGTCCTCTGTGTGCGCGACTGACAGAGCACAGCCACACAAATGGGAAGGGAGGGAGTAGAAGTGTGTCTGTAGTTTTGGTTGGCTTCCAGCAGGAGGCCTGCTCTTCCCATGGATTTGGTGCCCTGGAGCCCAGCGGAGTGGGGCGGAGAGGCCTGGTGGCACTGGTGTTTGCCCTGAACCCTCCCCAAACGCTGCGCTCTGCCAAGGCTAACAGCAGGAGAGCAAAGGGGACAGGGTGAGTGAGGGCAAACGTGAGAGACAGAGAACAGAATGCAAAGAACAGTCCAGAAGGAACAGAGAAATAGACAGGGGGATATAGAGACAGAGATGGAGAGAAAGAGGGGGGAGAGGGAGGGAGAATGAGAGAGAGAATGAGAGAGAATGAGAAAGAGGAAGAATCCCCCTTGTATGTTGTATTGTACTCCTTGTATAATATCATCATCAGAATTGGCATTCTGTCTTACTCTTTTAGTATGAGACTATATGTGCATATTTTTTTTCCTTGGAGTGTATATGCATTTGAGCTTTGGAAATAACGTTACTGAAACGTTTATGCAAATATAGTTCTTTAACTGATTTAAACTGAATTGACAGAGAGAGACAGAGAAAAACAAAGAGCTAAAAAGCTACAAGACAAGAGAAAGGCACAGAATGCAAAGTAGTAAAAAGACATAGGAAAGAGACAACTGAGGAAAGAAACACAAAGCCAGACAGGGCAAAAAGAGAGAAAGAAACAGATGTCAACCAGACTTAGGCCGAGCATGAGCCAGAAGTGGGGCCGCATCATGTGTCATGTGCCAGCAAGCAGCAGCTTGTGTGTTGTGTACTGTGTGTGTGGAGAGTCTCACCCTCCCACTGCTCTGAGAAGCTGTGGCCCGGCTCCATACGGCTGAGTCCTGCCACACTTCACAAGAGCATCCCTGCCACCACAACACAACACAACACATCACAACACAACACAACTCAACTCAACTCAACACAACACAACACAACACAACACAACACAACACAACACAACTCAACTCAACTCAACTCAACTCAACTCCGAGCATGCACATACATGTGTGTGTATGTGTACTGTATGTGTGTGTGAGAGACACACACACTGTGTGTGTGTGTGTGTGTGTGTGTGTGTGTGTGTGTGTGTGTGTGTGTGTGTGTATGTGTGTGTGTGTGTGTGTGTGTGTGTGTGTGTGTGTGTGTGTGTGTGTGTGTTTGTGTGTGTGTGTGTGTGTGTGTGTGTGTGTGTGTGTGTCTCTTTCTCTCTCAAGTCTCTCAACATGTTTTATTGACATGACAAAAAGGGCATTTAAATAAAAAAAGATATAGAGCAGGAAATCAATTTGTTGACTTTATGGTCTGCCCTATTCGAAATCATCCATACAACTATAAACATACAGTAGATAAACTCTCTCTCTCTCTCTCTCGCTCTCGCTCTCTCTCTCTCTCTCTCTCTCTCTCTCTCTCTCTCTCTCTCAGATACAGTACACATCTAAGCACACAGCACTTATCACAAACATGACACTCTGATACAAATGGCTTTTACGTAAGCCGACAGCACATACTGTAGTAGAGCACCACTCACTACACACTAGAAAACACTTCTTTGACATCCCATCACACCCAATGCAATCATCACACACACAGAATGACTTCACGGTATACAACGGTATACAACTCAGTGCTCCGTAGAACACACAAGTTGGCAAAGAGTATGTCCCCCTGTACACTGTATATAACACACAGTGATACGAACGCACACACACACACACACACACACACACACACACACACACACACACACACACACACACACACACACACACACACACATACACACACACACACACACCTACACACACACACACAAACACACACACACACACACACACAAACAATCAACTAAAAACGTCACAACATGGTCTATTCCAAAACCCCTCACAACGCGACACAGTGCAACCTTTTGCCATCCCCAGTGCCTGGCTCACAGCCAAAGGACAGGCGCTCGCTCAGCATTATTTTCATGGAAATTGATGGAGGTGAGAACTCTGGACAGCGCAGGAAACACCCAATACGTGTGATGTTTACGTCTGCTGTCTGATTTTATGCCCTCCAGGCTCCCTCCACGCTTCAGATGAATGTGCAGTCTGCAGTGATGGGCAACCATCACTGGCTTCAGAAGCTGCAATCAATCCAGTACCACATATTTGTCCCAGCCATTCACCAAATAAGCTGATTCTACTTAGCACATCTCTTCAGCCATAAAGACAAAAGGTAACCAGTGAAATCACCTGTATTAACTGCACAGATAGAAGCAGCTGATTTGGAATATATGGTTTGGAATTGTAGCCTCTGAGTCCAGGTTCCATATTTGTTGCCAGAGCATTATGGGTTGGTTTACACTTGCCACTGTAATGGATTCTTTAGAATGTCAGTTTTTGATGTCTGCACATCTATGAAGTAGTCCCTCTTTTCCGACCATATTGCTCTTGTGTATCCATACGCCAAGTTAGTAGAGGCCTTAAAATGAACTGCACAGTTGTGACAGCTTTACCAAATTATCAAATGATAAACAGATGGAAGTACACAGGGTAGCAACATATTGATTGCATTTGAAATTGATATTTAGTGCCATCACACTGCATTTTAACTCACAACCTAAATGATTTTGCTATGATAGGCTAAACAGAACCATAATGGCTAGCTTGTCAACCAAAGGTATGGACGTATCGATAATACTGCCACCATACTTTGCATTGTGGCAGTGACCTGTGCAGTTACTTTACTACACAACTGCTGTATTTATCCCATTATCCCTTATCCATCTATTCCACATAATCAGGGCTGTAGTACTTAACTCCGGCCCCTGTACACAAGCAGCCATTTATTGTGATAGTTTATGCATATAAAGTTGCATAATAAATAGAAACGGGAGATGAAAGGGATAACAGTCTTTGAGGTGACCAGTTCCAGAAATAATGACTCGTCGTCTCCACCTCGCCAGAACTGGTCACCTCGTCGGCCGTTATCCCTTACTGGTATCCAGTGCCCATCCTATTCTAAACGGCATTCATGCAAATTCAAAACCACGGCCCTCTAGGAGTTACGCTGTGTGTACTATGCGCCTCCATCTAGTTTCACTAGTTCATGTGGAGCCATTAATACAGACGCCAGGCCTACATTGCCTCATGGGAGCCAGCGAAGGGGTAGGTGGCGTCTGACAAATACGGGGGTCCTAAAGCACCTGTGTGAGATTTACTGGGAGTCGGCAGCCACTGCAGTCAGAACATATGGTGTGCGAGTCATTAAAGGTCTCATTCCGCGAGAAACCGTTCAGTACTTGCTCTTTTTGAAATACGATAGGTCACTCCGAGTTGCATATGTTATGAATATGTATATGAAAATGTTCTTCTACCCAGATTGCCTTCATTAGCCAATGAAAGAAAATAGGCGGAAAAAAGAAAATAAAGGCAAATAAAGTGATACGTTTGTTGATTACAAAAAGCCATGCCACAGTTATGATTTCCGGAGGAGTCTCATTGCAGCACATTCTCTAAGCAAAATATAGGTATGTGTGTTTGTTTAGAATGTTTAAATCTTCTATTTGGTGTGCTATTAACGAATGGCCTTTGGATGATTGTAGCCTGTGACTAGCATAGCCGAAAACCTGTCATTCTCCCCGCTCCATCTCCTCCACAAAACTAGAACAGGAGCACTAAAGTTTTTTTTTTTTTTTTCACCAAAACTGGCTCACAGGGCATTCATTCATACTAGAGACCACTGCAAAATGAATAAAAAAATTATGCAATGACACCTTTAACACCTACTACAGATGCTCCAGTGCTATTCTGAAGGCATTTTAAAATGACATCTCCTATATGAATGTGCTTATAATGACAATGTTTACAATTCCTGCGGAAATGCTAATCACTAGAGTCAGTTGGCACTACAGTCTGCACCAGGTTTAAAACCAGAGCAGAACCATAGGACAAAAAGAACAAGTTTACCCTGCTCAGCAATGATCACTCACGGGATATAAAAATAAATAAATAAACAAATACTGACCTCACAATTCAGTCTCCAAACAGAATGTACTTAAGAACATGGATTTTCTGTCAAAAAAACAGAACAATGAGACCCTTCTATTTCTTTTCACAAAGACAGAGAGCCATATTCTCCTTCAAACTCTGCAAGGCTTAACAAGTAAGCAAGTAAATAATATGCATGGATTATGCCCCTACTGCTCTAACCTTGGACACAGCCCCTGCAGGAATTATGATAAATAATGAATTGTGGCGCTTTGATGTTTTGTGCTAATCAAATGTTTAAAGACCCCAAACACCAAAATAGAAATGATTCAAGGCAAGTTGGAGCCCTGAGATCAAAGCAGCAACCTGGCTTCATACTGTACTTCATGGCAACTTAAAAATAAATACTCCATAATATCATTTTTTTAATGAAGTGGCACTTCACAACAAAAGGGGGCATGATTGCTCACCATGGTTGCTTTGTAATGGGCCCTTCAGATGAAGATGTGGGTTTTTTAAAACATCATAATATTGTAATTATAATTTGTAATTGCATTAGTGTCGCAGGATGCACCCAGACTACAGGGAACGGCTAGGGCAGCTTTTTAAAAAATGCATATCTATGGTACATGCAACAGCAGGAGAGTGGAATTTCTAACTAACTAGCAATAAATAAATAAACACTTTGCATCCCTGAAGTGTTTCCAATAACAAATAAGATTAGGTAGCGCGAGAGAGACAGACAGACAGACAGACAGACAGACAGGCAGAGAGAGAGAGAGAGAGAGAGAGAGAGAGAGAGAGAGAGAGAGAGAGAGAGAGAGAGAGAGAGAGAGAGAGAGAGAGAGAGAGAGAGAGAGAGAGAGAGAGAGAGAGCAGTGAAGTAGAGCCATTGAATAAATCAATTATAGTTTTGCTTCATAGCCACTGAATAAATCAATTATAGTTTTGCTTCATAGCCACCATTTTCCAAAGGTGATCTGAAGAGTCTGCTCTCTCTCTCTCTCTCTCTCTCTCTCTCTCTCTTTCTTTCTCCACCTCTCTTTCTAAAGAACTCCGGAGGGGTCTGTTGCCCAGGTGACAGAAGAGGAATGAGAAAAGCAATGACAAAAAGCCTGTGACTTTTAGCTTAACCTGACTTTGCAGAAGGATGAGTGGGAACAAGCATCTCACAGCATGGTCTACACCTGTGGCTCCCCGTGGGAAAATGAACAGGTCAACCTTCTTGGGTGACTAGAACAGAACTGCTCATCTATGGAGAGTGACAGAGAGATTTTTTTTTTCCTGTGAGCATTACTGCGTAGGAAGAGGAGAGATGAGAGAAGCAGGAGGAGGAGGAGGAGGAGGACAGACCAGTCATTCTTTTCCTGTGTCACAGCAGATCATTAGAGCAGGCAAACAGAGAGATGGAGAGCGAGGGGGGAAGAGGGAGGGAGAGAGGGAGAGAGGGAGAGAGGGAGGCCTCTTCATTGTGTAGGACTACAGAGAAAGAAGACTGAGCAAAGTGAGAGAGGGAGAGGTACAGAGACAGAGGGAGAGAGAAAGGGAATGACAGACAAACAGCATCTCAAAACTTCTACTGTAGAGGTGCCCCCCCCTCCCCAATATGAATCCATTTCTCATAGACAGAAAAGAGATAGCAACATCAAGGAGACTGACAAGGAGGGGTGGGGGGGAGTTACAAAACTGTAATGAAGAAATGAGTAAAGCATTAAAGCATTTTCTGCCTCTTGCTTTATTGTGTTGACAAAGCCATCTGTCTTTCGCATGGAGAGCTGTGTCGGGCAGAACTGCTCTCTTGACCAACGCCACTGTTGCCCCCCCCCCCCTCCAAAATCAACCACTGCCACGCAACCCGTCAATCACTGTTGGCACGAACAAAGACGGGATCTGATCGACAGTCGCATGGTCTTTCCTGATAAAAGCTAAAATGTCCTATTTATTTTAATTGACAAAAAAAGCGGACCACTCTAGAGGAAAGCACAATGATTTGTACTGTGTGTTCCTCTCCTTATCTTTCGTGACAAGTGGCTTTGTCTTTGTTGTGTGACGAAGACTTTAGGGAACACTGGTGAGCACCGAACCACTGTGTTGTGAGGGGGGTTCTCACCTTCAAAAGCCGGCAGTATTCTGTTCTATTATATTCACACTGGGGAACGCTGACATCCCATTAAAAAAAAAAAAAAAAAAAAAAAAGCCATTAATTGAATTGATCTTCGCAGACTCCCTCAGCAGGCCTGGAGATAAGCTCTCAGCGGACCTTGGAGGGGATTTAAAAAGAGCACAGTGAAACCCATGCCAACGGCAGTGCAAGGGGGAGAACAATATGGAGGACGTGGGCTCTGCACCGCATGGAGGGGAGATTTAGCCATGCAGGGAGCTGTAAAGCCAAATCCTCTTTGACCTCACGTGGAACAAAAACAAACAAACAAACAAACAAACAAAAAACAAACAAAATCACTTTCCTGCCCTCATTCCTTCCTTGTTTGATGGACGGGTCAACAGGGTTGGCTTCAACGCATTACACTGAGGGAGGTGGGGTGTGGGTAATGGGAAGTGAACGTCTTGACCTCACCAGAGCTCTGTGTGTGTGTGTGTGTGTGTGTGTGTGTGTGTGTGTGTGTGTATGTGTGTGTGTGTGTGTGTGTGTGTGTCTCCGGACACTAACACTGACACAGATAAGTGGATGAGCAAGGCAAAGTAGGTCTGGCCCAGGAAGGGCTGGAGTTGGCAGAACAGCTTGCGTAACACCATTCTCTCTCTCACATGCACACAGACAGGCAGAGACAGAGGAAGACAGGGATAGAAAGAAATAAATAAAGAAAGAAAGAAAGAAAGAAAGAAAGAAAGAAAGAAAGAAAAAAAAGCAAAAGAAAGAAGGAAAGAGAGAAAGAAAGAAAGAAAGAAGGAAAAAAAAGAAAGAAAGAAAGAAAGAAAGAAAGAAAGAAAGAAAGAAAGAAAGAGAAAGAAAGAGAAAGAAAGAAAGAACGAGAGAAAGAAAAAAAAGAAAGAAAGAAAGAGGAGAGAGGAGAGAGCTACTGTTCTGCTGCCACAATGTCTCTCTCCACTTCTCTATTTCTGTCTGTTCCTTGAGTTTTGTTGCTGTCTGGTTCCTCTCTACTGAAGTGGCATGTACAAGGGCACTAAAGGAGATGAACCCAAAGCCAGTCTGCTGCATCACCATGATGGGAAGAATGGGTTGTGGGTAGGGCTGGGCTGGGCTGGGCTGGGTGATTAATCGATCGTGATCAGTGATCATGATAGGACTTGGAGTTATCCCCGAAGCTGATGTCATTGTTGACAAAAAAGGTTATACTTTATTTGTGTAAGTAATGGTTTGGAAATGGCTAAAGTGACATGAAGCAAATATTAGAGCCAGTATTAGAGATATGTTGGTAGCCTGGGCCTTCAAACACTAGTTTCAATCAATATGCTGTTAAACTGACAGTATCAGGGGAGAACATTGTGATAAAAATAAATATTGGACAATATGGGAAAATCGCCCAGCACTAGTTGTGGATGTGCACGCCTCCAGAATGTTGCCAGAGAGAACAAGGGTCTTACAGATCTCAGAGAAAGAGAGAGAGCCAAGTGTGCAGTGAATAGAGCTCTCCTCGTCCTCGTCTCTACCCACACAGCCCTCCTATGGCATGTTACAGCATGTGACTCAGTCTGGGACAAGAAGAATGGTAAGAGCTGAATGGACAGTCAAAGGAGCTGAGTTGTGGGCTGCTTCAGTTCTGGCCTGATGATGGGAAACCAGGAGCTATATCTCTGGATCACTGAATCACTGAATCATGTTTGGATGAGAGGTGAAATATCTTCAAGCTCCAAAAAGAAGTCCATTTGCTTACAACTTGGCTCTTTTTACTACCATGACCTGGATGAATGAGGATCTACACAGACAACTGAATGGATAAATGAATGAAAGAAGTGGAGTTTCTATGCTTTGCACAGTCAAGAAGGTTGTAATTTCACAACAGCTGTACTCTGTGCAACTAGTAAATAACAAATACAATGTGTTAAGTGTTGAATGAATAAATGAATAAGTGAATAAATGAATGAATGAATGAACGCACAAATTAATACGAATCAAATACCACCCCCACCTGCCGATGAAGAACATCAACTTCTCTTCACACATAATGTATGCTTCAGGACAGGGGAAATTTGCGAAAAAAAAATCTTCCACAGTAATGACTGACTACTTCAAAGTTGGTGGAGAGTACTTACAGAACTGCCAACCTGACAGAGACTAGGAGACTGCTAAATGGACCAAGAGCCTGCCAAATGGGCAGTTAGTTCCATGGTAACACAATGCAATTTCAAATGCACAGCACATTTTAAAACGACCACACAGGACCACACACACACACACACTCTCTCTCTCTCTCTCTCTCTCTCTCTCTAATATCTGAGGAGGTCTGCTGTAACTTTGATGCCATGGAAACTCAAGAGTTTGAGTGTACAAAGTCACAGTGGGCAGTCAAGAGTTACTGCTGATGCAGCCAGGCCAAAGGAGAAGCCACCACAGGCCCCAAGGATAACATGACATGCCTACTGGAGGGAATCCCACCACTTCAGTGGACCACACACACCACACTGGCACACATGGTCAGTGTAGCAGCCTTGTGAGTGCGTGTATGCGTGTGTGTGTGTGTGTGTGTGTGTGTGTGTGTGTGTGTGTGTGTGTGTCTGCGTGTGCCTTTGTTTGTGTTGTTACCTGCAGTTTTCCTGGTCTTAAAATTTCCTCTACTACTTCCAGGCCAAGACGGGATTAGGATCACTTACCTCTCACTCCTATATGGGAGCTCAGCCCAGGAAGCTGTACACAACAATAGCTAATCACCACCCTACAAATATCCAGCCTGCAAACCTGGTTCTATTAGTGTATTACAGCACAGCAGACCCGAAATCACAACCCATTAACCTTTGTAAATGTAATGCCATCCTGTTACACTTCTGGTTAGCTGAAATGAATGACTGAATATGGAAATGCTAATTGGATGACTGGGATGCAAAGGCAAAAACAATTACCCTTCAACCATCCCAGAATGCACTGCCAGTTGCCTTTTCTTTTGGCCGACAAACAGCATACTGGGGTGATGTTTATCATAAACCTGACTGACAGCAGGCAATTTAATGATGTTACAACTGCTCTCTGAGAATTCTGTTTTCTGTCCACTAACATTTGAATTAAGAGTCAGCTTCTGTCTTGTCTTCTCCCATTCTTTTCTTTTCTTTTTCTTTTTTCTTTTCTATGCTGTAGGCCTGTTCACTGTTTCCGGAAGCACAGTGCACACATGACAGCTTATTAACTGGATGTCCTCCATAAGCAGGAGGAGAGGAGAGGAGAGGAGTGGGGTGGAGCGCTCTGCGTGCGCGAGCCGTATTTGGGCAGGGCCTCCCACTGTCTCTCTGCCTTCGGGAGCACACAGAACGCTCCAAGCTCTGCTCCTCAGCTGTCCGTCACGTGTCACCGCCTCGGTCTCGTCTTATGAATAAAACAATGTTCGTTAAGCCACAAAAGGGCTCCCTTCCTGGGGATTACGTCTCCAAGTTTATTTTTAGATCATGGCTCCTGCATTTTGATGATGGTGAGACTCCCTCTACAAGTTCCATTGTCAGCAACATTCACAACTAGTGCGGATGTTGTTTTTTTGTGAAGATGTCCAAATGTTTTCTATTTTCTCATATTTCTAAGTTTATGTTATCTGGGCCATTATGCTGTGTTCTATATTAGACAAGCCAGAGCATACGCACACATTTAAAGCCTGAAAGAAAGCCTGATCGCAAAGATAGTCATCAAAGAGGCGACACAATAACATCCGTCTGTGTCCTTATCCTTATCGTGGTTTTGTAGCTGTGCATGTCTTTGAGTGGCTTGTCCGAGGTTTTAAGTGGTACACAGGGGGCATTCACTGAACTCTAAGCACAAGAGGAGACGAGCTGAAGACAGGCTGCTTTTTTTCTCCTCGCATGCTGAGATCTCTCACATCAACGCCTTTTCACTGAAGCGCTCACACACTTCTAAAAAAAGCAAACATTCTCACTGAGGCAACAGAGGATTCAATCACTACAAGAGAAAGAGAGAGAGAAATAGAGAGAGACAGAGAGAGAGAGACACACACAGACAGCAACAGAGTATTCAATCGCTACAAGAGAAAGAGAGAAAGAGAGATAGAGGGAGATAGAGACAGAGAAAGAGGGAGAAAGAGAGAGAAATTGAAAAAGAGAAAGAGCGAGAGAGAGAGAGAGAGCATGCTCAGCCACCATACTTAGCAGGTTGGCAGGTTAGCAGGGTGAGAGGGCTTAATCTCGGCCTATTTTTAGTGTAGCCCAGCAACTGGAGGTGACAAGACAAAGCGTTGCTTGTGTTTTTCTTTTTTTCTTTTTGAAAACATGCCTGAGCAGGCCAGGCAGACAATAGGTGTATATCCGCCGTGCGATTCCCACCAATTAAGACCATTAAAGAGTATTTAACACAATCTGCCCTCACGTTAGCCTTCCGGTTCAAAGTAGAACAATTCCAATCACCCCAAACTTTTACCACATCCCATCTGACCATCCCACCACCCCCTCAAGCTCTCAGCCCACCCCTTCCATGAGAAAAAACTCTTTTATTCTCTGGCTGACTGCCCCACTACACAAACACAAATGGCTCCTTATGGCCCAAACCAGATGATTCATCCACAGACCCTGTACTGGATGCTACTGAATCCACCCTGCGCATCCACTTATGGATGCAAACAACACACACACACACACACACACACACACACATACACCACACACACATGCATGCACGCACGCATGCACACACACACACGCACACACACACACACACACCACACATGTACGCACGCACACACACACGCACGCACACACACACACACACACACACACACACACACTCACACACACACTCACACACAGAGTCCCAAGGTACATCTGTGGCATCCTGCATGAGAATAGCTCAAATCCCTGTTTGGACAGCTGAGAGGGCTGTAGCGTTTGGCAGCAGCATGCTCAGTAGCCCAACTGGAGTTGAAGGTCACTGAGACTTCCAGGCTTCAACTGAGGCATCTGGAGACTTGCATGGGAACTAAACCAACCAACCAATCGACTACACCGCCTCGCCCTTCGCAGGGCTAAAAAAGATTGAAGTATTCTCCAGTATATCTCCATAGCTACCGGTGATCAAAATTCATGAATGTGTTCAAATGTAGCAGTGAGCTGAATGTGCTTAATGAGCAGACTGAGTGGCAGAGTAATAATGCATGTCACCAATGCAACGCAGGGTCAATCATAATATTTCAACTCCTATACTGGAAAATAGAGCTGGACTTGACAACAGCATTCCATCTCTCTCTCTCTGTCTGTCTGTCTCTCTCTCTCTGCCTCTTTCTCTCTCTCTCTCTCTCTGTCTCTCTGCCTTTCTCTCTCTCTCTCTCTCTCTGTCTCTCTGCCTCTTTCTCTCTCTCTCTCTCTCTCTCTCTCTCTCTCTCTCTCTCTCTCTCTCTCTCTCTGTCTTTCTCTCTCTCCCTCTCCAAATTGATCACTATTTGCACATGATTGCCACAACTTATCTAGTAATCTAGTAATTGCAATTAACAAAAACAAAATACAGTCAGATATTCAACATGGGAATAGTGAGAATGATTTCATATTTGAAAAATTATTGGAAAAACAAAACTCTCTCTCTCTCTCTCTCTCTCTCTGTCTCTCTGCCTCTTTCTCTCTCTCTCTCTCTATCTCTCTCTCTCTCTCTCTCTGTCTTTCTCTCTCTCCCTCTCCAAATTGATCACTATTTGCACATGATTGCCACAACTTATCTAGTAATCTAGTAATTGCAATTAACAAAAACAAAATACAGTCAGATATTCAACATGGGAATAGTGAGAATGATTTCATATTTGAAAAATTATTGGAAAAACAACAGGGGTGAAACCATAGGTAAAAGAAATACTGCAAAAATATATAAACCCGGTTAAAATTGGAAGTGTTTGGTGCGTGGCTAGCATGTGAGTATGCTTCTGCACCATAAAAAATAATCATAGCCCTATTATGCTGACTCTTTCACCCAACACCCAGAGAATAGAATAAAGCCCAAACTGGGCTGTAAGTGTTAGCAGTTTCTCTTCCACACATTACACTGGGCCACAGATAAGTCTGCACTAACACACGGTATTTAATGAGATTGTCCAGAGGAGGAGAGGAGACCCCATAAAATCCGCCACAGGGGTTTTGTTTCCACCCCTTTGAACCTCTGCTGTCATTTAGGAGATCTTTTAGTCGCTTTACAACCGAGGTACAACATGAGGCCAGCAGAGAAACATAAAGGGAGACCACACATGAAAATGTTTTTCAAATAATAATGTTTTTATTTCAGATAAGAACAAGCACAATCAGAGATAGCAAACTGGACCCCCATATGGGCGGACACACAGACACACACACACACATAGAAACAGACAGATGGACAGGGTCATTGCAATACCTGGTCAATCCCTCTGGGGATCACACAATAAGCAAATATAATGTAAAGGCGGTAAGAACTAAAAGTGTATGTACACAATGTGAAAAGTAAGGTGTAGTGTTAAGCAAAGCAAAGTCCAAAAGGTGCCTGTAAGGAAAGAGAGCCCAAATGCCTGCATGAGTAGGTGGCTTTTATGCCAACACAGGCCAATTAGGCCAACCAGCGGCACCTGCGCACAAGCTCCACCTATGAGGCTGCGATCAGCAGAGCAGGGACAAAAGCACCGAAGCACGCACACCACACAGCCAGGGCAGTGACACAAACAGGAACTGGGCCCTGTTGTTATTGAGAGCACAGAGATGTTAATGGATTCCACTCATTTAATTTCACAGCAATCAATAACCAATGACAGGCCAGGTAAACACAGGGAAGGGGATAAAGTATTGAAAAGAGAAGGAGATCTAATGGAGGACTCGGTATCATCAGTGTCCTCCATTCAATGCCATTAGTCTCAGAGAAAGCGAGAGAGAGAGAGAGAGAGAGAGAGTGTGATGGAGATTCCTATTCCTGTACCTGTGCATCTCCTTATCTCTGCTCTCTCTCTCTCTCTTTCTCCCTCTATCCCTCTCTCTCTCTCTCTGTCCCTCCATCTCTCTCTCTCTCAGACTGAAGGCTGACCTTCCCCAGGTGGCTCTGAGTCTTTGAGGTGGCCTTTAAAAGAGTTCCAAGTGACAAATCATCCACAGATTTATGTACGTCTCAGTGACACCTGGCACGAGGACACAACAGGAGGAGGTGAGCAGCAAAGGAGAGGCATCTGAGAGGCGGGGTGACACCTAGGGAAGGGATACAAACTCCCAGTCACTCACAGTCCTTTGTGTGTGTGTGTGTGTGTGTGTGTATGTGTCTGTGTGAGTGATCAGTGGGAGACCCGACCTTGGTCTCGTGGGAGCCAGTCTGAGGTTGTTTACAAGTTGAAATACTGGCAGGTTAATCACTACTATAGGTACTATATGAACACCAACACATATAACCTGCCCACTGCGACTCACCAGCTGCCAGTACTGCAGGACTCAATGGGCTCTGACTCACTGTTATCAGTTATCCTCCTTCTCCTCCTCTTCATCGTCATCAAAATAAAAATCAACACCATCAACACCATCACTGCCTTGTTCATATATATTTCAACACCTTGCCTCTTGCCACATTGCCTCTTTCATATTGCCCCTTTCATCATTGCCTCTTTCATTATTATTATTATTATTATTATTATTATTATTATTATTATTATTATTATTATTAGTGGTAGTGGTAGTAGTAGTAATATGACAATTATTATTATTATTATTATTATTATTATTATTACTATTATTATTATTATTATTATTATTATTATGTGACTAACCACATACTAATTGGTCCTTTAGCCAAAGAAAACTGGACATGGACACTTTCCAATACCAGGAATGATTGGTATAGAAATGATGTGGTGTATTTGAAAGCGTCTAATGAAACATTTAGCATGTGATGGCATAACTGGGGTACTGGACTACGGCTGTAAGAGGAGGGATCCTCGGGAGCCATCTCAGTGATTTTGCACAGCTTTGCTACGTGATCATTCCAGGACCGTCTGTAGCTAAGCTAGCAAGGCAGTAGCAGGAGCCTTTCATGCTCTATTTCCCAAAGGCTTTTTGATAAATAATTCACATCACGTTCCCCCAGAGCGATTCGGCGACAGATCGATTTCCAGACTCCCTTTGAATTCGATGCTTTGTACTGCTTCGTATATCCAGATGCAATTACAAGTGCAAACAGTGATGGCCTTTTGTTTGGGGTCAAAAATAATAGCAAGTGACAGTGGTGTCAGCACCAGTGATGACAGTGTCTGATGATATTTGGATGACTGCATGACGTAACACAAACAGCTGCAGAGATAAGAAAGAAAGAAGGAAAAAAAAGGGACCCCCAGTGTTTAATATTAGAGAATCATTGTATAAAGCATCTTGTTGAGCAGCTTTGTCTGCGGCAGAACAGAGGGAAGTCGGGGGGGCATCGATGGCCCAGATTGACAGAGAAAACGGGAGGGGTGGCAGAGGGGTGGTGGTGGTGGTGGTGGTCGTGGTGGAGAGGAGTCGACTATTTATAGCCCCGGTCATGAGTTGTTCAAATCCAGTGATTTAAGATAACGCAGCAGGATCCACCAGAACGCTTTTATTTCCTTATTGCCCCACACAGACGCAGAATTTACACAAGGCAGGGAGGAGGGCTGGGATAACAGTCTTATCTCCGTGTGGCTATGTGGTCCATAACAGTTTCCCCCAGACACAAAGACACAACGACACACACACACACACACACGTGCGCACACACATACACACATGCAAACACACACAGGAACCAACCAATTTCACGCGCACACAATGTCACTGCCTTCCTTGTCACACCACATGTGGAATAGCACACTGAGGCAAAGTGCCAGGCCCATTGGGAACAGAGAAAAACACACACACACATACAAACACACTAAAGGTCACCTGGCGGGCTTGTGCTGGAAAAAGTGTGGGGAGATTCCCAGTGAGCTACTTGGATGTCTCTAAAAGATGGATATTCATGTATTACTGTGAGCCACAGTAAATAAGACATTTACCCACCATTCCTCAACCATTCATAGTGGCAACAACACAGTATAGGATGTTGAAAATCTTTATTATGTAACAAACCACTGTACACAGTTTGTATAAAGGGGGAATGAAGCTCTCTATCTTACAGTAGTTGATTAAAACTCAAACACGTTTTTTGTCTTACAATTCCTCTGCGAGAAAGAGAGACAGAGAGAGAGAGAGAGAAATAATATGGGCAATATTCAGAGAGAGAGGTCCAGCAAATTTCTCTATTAATGTAATGGATGTTGTTTTGTGTTCCTTGCAGATTATGGGACGCCCGCTTTCCTTGGTCTGCCTTGTTCAGAAAAGGGGCCCCATTTATAATCATTTTATTGACCAGCTCTTTAAACACGTACAAAAAAAAAAGCACTAACGCGGCGCTCTACTCTGCCCACACAACAATGCGCCAACCAATTACCATGTGGAAGAGTGGCCAGGATGGGGGGGGGGGGGGGGGGGGGGGGGGTTGGGGGTGGAGGGGTGAGTCTGAGTGAGAAAAATGGACAGGGAGAGAGGGTCTTGGCTAGCCTGATAAACCCACCCCTCGTACTTCATTTCATTTTGTACAGAGGGTCTGGAGCAGAATCTCTTGAGGGTCATTTAGTCGGCCCCAGCAAGACCGATCCAATCAGCGAACAGAGGGTGTGTTCGTTAGCTGTGACGTTGACCTTGTGTGCTACATTTGAATTGTAGTGCGTAGGTAGGTAGGTTGTTTTAAACTTCGGCAGAGTCCACACCGCTAGGAAAAAATCGTTTGCGACGGTGACTGGTCCACACCCTCTGTACAAAATGAAATGAAGTACGAGGGGCGGGTTTACCAGGCTAGGTCTTGGCTGGGGGGAGAAAGAAGCGCAGAATGTGTTGTATACACTCACAGAGGCTTTGATGACACTCAAAATGATACAGCACAAAAGAAGACAACATCTGAGATTTTCTCCCCACTCTGTCCCTCCGTCAGTGTCTGTTTGTGTGTGTGAGTATATGTGTGTGTGGGTGTGGGTATGTGTGTGTGTGTGTGTGTGTGTGTGTGTGTCTGTGTGTGTCTGTGTGCGTGTGTGTGTGTGTCTGTGTGTGTCTGTGTGCGTGTGTGTGTGTGTTTGAAAGCATTGATTTTCCTGTGTGTGTGTGTATGTGTGTGTGTGTGTGTGTGTGTGTGTGTGTGTGTGTGTGTGTGTAAGTGTGTGTGAGGGAGAGAAACAAAACTGTACTTTCAAATAAAGAGACAAGCCATCTGTTAGGCCCGTAGAGGCTGTAGCTCTAAATCTCCATATAGGTGCTACGACAGCTTCTCTTGGCAATCTCTCCAGATGTCTGGTAGTAAAGACTACGAGGTAATGATTCTCACAGACCACCTCTTTGAGAACCGAGGAGGATTTTGGAGCACTGTAATTGTCAGTTTGCATTATCTTTCCACCTTCTTATCTTCTCACACCCCCTTACCTCCCAGAAAAACGTAAACGTTCGATACAACCGCTGTCTTGGGGATACAAATATTGCACTATATTGTACTTGCCTTGCGGTATAGTCTACCAAATTGTTCTGCAGTCACTGTGCCGCTTAGGCCATAACAGTGCAAACTGGGAGCAGGGAACAACAAAGACAACATAACAAATGGCAGCACGAGGCACTGGCTGCTCCCCTGAGTGCAATTAAACACTTCGAGTGCTGACATAAACTTTCTGTCGTCAGCTGAGCCAATTAAGCACCAACCAGTAGAGCGGTGGCCACCTGGCGCGTGGCGAGCTCTTTATGTGCCACACACACACATCGCACCATGACGGCAGTGACAAGTGAGAAGAGGCATACACAGTAGCTAACCAATAGGGGAACACAGGCGATTGCTTGGGGCAACCAGGCCACTGAAAGGCCACGGAGAACTGACAACCTTTAAACTACTGCAGGGCCAACGCAGTTTTCAATGAAAGTGGTGGGTTTTTGCTTGGGGCCCCAGCATGGTCTAGAATGATCTGTGTGATGGTGGCTCTTAATGTGCCGTGACAGGAAGGATGAGCTCTGGCAGAAGCTACCTCCGTTACCAGAGTGATGGCCCAGTACAGGTGGGGATAGTCAGCTGTAGTCAGTGTACTGCAGAGGCCACCTGAAGCTAGCCTGGTAAACCAGCCCTTCGTACTTTATTTCATTTTGTATAGAGGGTCTGACGATGGATCCATTGACATCGCTGTCTTAGCCAGAATTTTTGCCTAGCCAATCAGCAAACAGAGGGAGTGTTTGTGAGCGATGACGTTGACTTTGTGTGCTACATTTGAGTTGTAGTACATAGGCAGGCTAACTGCATTTGTGACGGCCAGACGTTAGCAAATGGGTAAAAGCAGAGCCACTTGTTTTAAACTTCAGCAGAGTCCACACCTTCAGGAAGAAATCGTTTCTCAATACAGCACTGCCAGACCCGGTGTACAAAATGAAATGAAGTACGAGGAGCTGGTTTACCTGGCTAACCTGAGGGGCACACTGCAGAGAACAGCAGCAACAGCTGGATGTGAAATGCATGGCAATACAATTACAAGTATGTGAAATGGATGGATCATCCATTGGGTCCATTAGGCCAGCTGTGGTCTAGTGGTTAGGGAGTTGTAACTGTAAGTTGCTCTGGATAAAATGTGTCAGCTAAGTGTAATGTAATGGATGAGATGGATCATCACCGCAAATTGCAGTGCAGACTGGTTTAGTCATCTGTGCACTGCAGACGTGACCTGAGAGGTGCATATTGCAGAAGCTTTGAGGAAGAATCAAAAAATCACAACTGTAACCCCTGGTTCTGTGAGTAGGGACCAGACCTACTGCTCAATGGGACTTGATTGCCAGATAACATTATCCAATCAATTGGATGATTTAGAAAGAAAGTCCCATTGAGTAATGGTTTGCAGTCCCAGCAACAGCTGGATGTAAAATACATGCATCTGTGACAATCAGCAATAAAATAGATCATTACTGAAAATCTAGTTCTTCTATTGTACTCCTACATCATTGATCCAGGATCATTTGACAACAAAAGGTTGAACAAAAATGTGTGTAGCTTGTTAATGAAACACAGGATTCACAGACAGATGGTTTATATGTTTAGTGGAGGATAACATCACAACGCAACAACTTCAAGTCTTCCAATCAGAAGAGGCAATTACCAACTCCGTATTTTGCCCGAGGGATAACAAACACAGTAATGGCATTGGCAAACACATTAATTCCCCTCCTTCCTCTCGCTCTCTCTCTTTTTCTGTCACATTCATACATACAGACACATTCACACGGACAATTAAACACATTTTAACCTCGCTTATATTTCAAAATAGCAGATGATTCATATGCCACAGTCGCAAATAGCGTCAGTTCACAAACAGAGCAGAACAAAGCAGCCTGCAATGCAACTGTTGAGGATCCCTTAACCGCAGTTTCTGACATTCTCTTTTGAAAATACATTTTCATCATATGACAAGCTCAAAGCCAAAGCTTTAATTCCTTCACAGCCTTGCGGAGAACTCTTGGGTGACATTTGTAAATGTAGGTATTTCAGTAGGCTTGGAGCTCGCTTTTAAAAGGAAAACAACAGCTTTCTAGTGTAGGATTCTGCTACAAATATCCAGTCAAGCATTACTGCTATGTAAAACCACCACCACCATACTGTCATGGGCAATTTAGAGACAGAGCACAATTCAGAGTTAAAGGAGACTGGATCAGAAAAGATGGTCGTCACACAGATCGCTGTGTATGTCAGCCCGGGAGTGGGATGCCGAAGGGGTGTGTGTGTGTTTGGGTGGGGCGGTGGTGGTGTGGTCGTGCGTGGGGGTCACACATACTGCTGTGCATACGCCAGAAGATGTGTGTGTGCGGGTGGATGGAGCAGTTATAGTGCATGGGGTGGGGAGGGGGGGTGGGGGAAGTGGGGGTGGGGTGGGGGGGGGGGGGGGGTGGCGGAGAGTGTGGCGAGCAGAGCCATGACTGCGCGGCTGGGTAAACTTTGCCCAAAGCATACGAGATGTGGAATGGCCCGCTATGTGTCCCCAGCAACTTCAGCTGTCACTATCCATATCCATTAGCATCCCGTCTACTTTTAGCCTCTTCCATGGGAGGCAGAGCAGCACATTTCCTCTCTGCCCACCCCCCATCTCTCATCACCGACTGCCATAACAGAACCCATTCCCGCCTATTAAAATAGAATAATGAAAAACAGTTTGTGGAATGCAAAGCACTTTCTCCACTAATGGCTTGTAGAGAGTTCTGTGGAGAAAACACCTGAATAAAACTGTAACATACTGTTCCTTAGCATTTTATCTAGTGAGCATTTCCCGTTTAATACAGAGGAATGTGTCCAGGTTACTTTTACAACAATTTCTCCAATTCCATGCAGACAGCTCAAGGTTCCACCAGGGAATGGAAATAACAAGTGTCTGAGTAGTTAGATGTTACATACAGGGTATGGGTGTAGTGTTAGTGCTCAATGGCATGAAAACACACAGGAGGAATTGCACACATTGTTGAATAAGACACTACTCCTGAAAGAAATATTTATGTGGGATATCTCATGTGTTGTTTGGCAAAATGATGTTGGTCCGCACACTACATACAATGATGTGATGCTGTGGTGTGACATTTCTCTGTGATTTCTGCGCTGCACTAATTTGACTAATTGTCATGCTGCTGAAGGAACTGCCTAAAATACCATCAGGCTATAATAAGAGATAACAAAGTAAGAGGAAGAGCCTCGGGCACTCTTACCAACTCACAAGACCAGATGATGTAATGTCAAGCTAAAAATAATCGATTTTCTTCGATCAATTCTCAACACTTACTCCACACTATATAGACCCTAAAATTGCGGTGTTGGATACCGCCAGTCTGATCACCAACAACAGTCTAGTCTCCAAGGTCAGCGAGCATTCCACCTGCTGTACCCCCGCACCTTTCCTAAATACCTGTCCACTCTGCTTAGGAATATTTATGAATAATTTCAGCGCCCAATCACAGATATTAGTGGGTGGGAGATGTGAACATATGAGCTACAATGCAGACGTGTTTTATTTTTCAATATTTTGAGGCCATATAGCTTTTAACTGCATGTATGTGTTGATCTATATTGCAAATGCCATGGTCAGTCCACCGACATGCAGAGTCCGTTCGTTTCTACAAACGGGACAAAGATAATTATTTCCACTAAAACATTCATCGACACACCATTGCGCATATTGTCATATTTTGAAAATGTATTTGCATCGTTCCAACAACCTATGTGAAGCCCGCGTCGAATGAAACAGATAACATTGATTAATTCAATAGCTTACCAATGAACTGACAAGATTTCCACGCTGCATTCCACGCTGCGCGAGGCCAACACGCTTTAATTTACGTTGAATTTATCTCGAGGGACTGCTAAATTGTGGTTGCCATTTAAGGACATTCGCTGGATTTATTACAGGGGATGCGGGAGAAACGCAGTCGCTGACAGGCTATGGTAACAATGCCCATCTGGATTTCAGACCTCTCCGTACAATTTACAACCCCAATCTGTGGTCACAACAGAAGATATTTTCAGACAAGCACGGAAGACAATGCAGAGAAGAAGGACAATAGCTTACCCAGTACAGGCAGAACAGCAAGTGACAACCAAGATGAGATTTCTCTCTCCGAATCAAAAAACACACCGAATATCCATCAGGACACTCGGCGCTCCGTCCATTCTCCTCCTGAATCTCTCTCACTCTAACAGAGACTGAGATTAGTGCGAGCACAGCTACCCCCGCGGCAGTGACATCACAGGCACGTTCTGGCCGTGGACGCGCGGGGATCGCAAAACTGGCGGGTATCAGTGAGACAAACGCACTGGTTCCAGTCATCACCGCATGCTTCTTCAGCCCAGCCACAAGCATTTTCTTAAAGTCATAAGTTACACTTTCTGCTTTGAAAGGGATGACCATCTGCTTACAACAATTCTCACTCCTGAAGTTATGTTTCTTTCCCTAATACCATTTTTGCCTATAGATTAACAGGTTAGGTTTCTACACAGGATGCATTCCACAAGACTACATTCCATCCATGAAAAAAACATAACACAAATACCCATATGACCCTGCATTAAGATCAGCAACAACATCATACATTGTCATCTGACAGTGATTGGCTGTCAGATGAAAGAGAGAGAGAGAGAGAGAGAGAGAGAGAGAGAGAGAGAGAGAGAGAGAGAGAGAGAGAGAGAGAGAGAGAGGGAAAGACAGAAAAAGAGTTAACCTTTTTTGTGACAGTGAAACCTGCCATTAACATCTTTGGTTTGGACTGACAAGCCACTCATTATGACATTGGTCATCAGCAAGACAGTATGCTGTCTCTAAGATCACTACATTAACTCAGGAGTGGCCTGTAGTGATGGATGATGTGCAGTGTGCGAACATGATTAAAAGTCAAAGGAGATGAGTGAGATGACATCACCTGGCTTAACCAGTGTTGCCTAAAATAAAACGTGCAGCAGAGCTGCGGGAGCCGCACTTAATTATGCAGCGCGTGTGTCCGCCAGCCACTGTGAAAATTAATTTGCAAAGGTGTGATAGTGTTTTCAAATATGCATGTACTGCTTAGAGCCACTACATGTCGACTGGGTAGACAAATGTCTATTTTCCTGAGTTTTGACCTTTGCATTCACTCACCTGACATGAATGGTGTCAGAAAGCGGGTTTCAAAATGTCAATTTGGCTATTGTTCATGAGCAAGAATGACATAGAGACATTCACCAATTGAGACAGCAAGCTCCGATCTTGATCATGTTGTTGCATTTAATAAGTCACTACATTGTCATTGTGTTAACAAAAGTTTATTTTTCTCACTTTTCACCTTTGCCTACCAGTCACCCTAACATGAATGGTGTCAGAAACCGGGCTTTAAAACGCCTATTTGGCTACATTTCACGAGCAAGTATGACCTACACAAGTTCACCAATTGTAAAAGCCAGCTCAGATCTTGACAATGTTGTTGTATTTAAGATAGCGCAGAGCATACTGCACAAATGTTTGCTTGTTGTCAACAACAAGTGTTCAACATGTATTTATTTAATCCTTCAATGGGCCATCAACTCATGAGCAGCCATTTGTTTTCACCTTGCTATTGAATGTTAAATTAAGTAGTTAAGTTATAAAATTAGCTAAATGAAAATACACTGCCACAACACACAGACAGCCATTGTTCATTGGTGGCATTCAGAGACAGTATTTCTCACCGTAGAACAAAAAGAAGAATCCCCCTTATGCACACACACACACACACACACACACACACACACACACACACACGCACACACGCACACACACACACACACACACATCCTTTTCTAGTAACTACAATCAGTGTGTTGTCAGATTACCTGAAGCAGTGGTAATTAAACATGAATGGAGAGTGCCATGAAGACTAAGTGCAATCATGGTGCATAAGATGGCTAGAGTGAATTAGGCTAGTGTGTTCCTGATCTTCCCTGGGTCCCACATCTATTGTGTTCCTAATCTTCCCTTGCCTTGCCTTCCCTTCCCTTCGCTCATTAGTGCAATCAGGGCGATCTAGGTTGAATAAGAGACCCTTCATTATAAAGCTATACAGAGCATTACCAGTTTAGCGAAGGGACTACTTTCTATTAATGAAACCTATTTTTGTTTCTATTTTGGTGCGTTCAGATTAACAGAAGTCACTGTTCACTTTAATTTGATTGTGTTGTGTTTTATGATTAACTAAGATAAATTGCAGTTGAAAGACTCGAGGTTTCTGTTGCTTTGGAACAGGATTGATGATTTATTACATAGTTCCAAATTAATTTAGTTAACTTGATTGAAATAAAAGTAATAAAATAACATGAAATAACAGAGAAATGGCTAACACTTCATCTAAATGTCTAAGCCTAAGCTTGAACTATAACTCTGTCTTTCCTGTGAGGTCAATGCAGGCAGGTTCACTGATAGATGATGATATGATATCCAGTCTTTGAAAGGGCAAAAGCAGTATGTTGCTGGGTTTGTTTTATCTGTATGGCACCACAAAGAAATGCCTTGAATGCCTCTTACTCATCAGAAGAGGAAAGTTTTCAAATGTGGGAACAGCTCAAGAACATTTAATTATTTACATATCAATCCATGTCAGATTTTGACACTTGCCTTTGCCAGCACACACTAAATGACTGTCCACTGGAGCAGAATGTAAACCATCTGTGTGGTTTTATCCAAATGCTAAGTTTGGACAGCGAGGAGGAGAGGATGTCATGGATCACTGTGTCAGCGGCTAAATACCCTTCAGAACTTGATCTGACGGCTCAACAGATGTGTCTCAATTAAGCAGGAAATGGTATCTTGGGATCTTCTCCACTCATTACCCGGCAAGCGTGCCCTTCCCTGACAATAGTGTTATTATTAGCCCTCTCCCGAAGATAACCTTGAGGTAACAAAGCATCCATCGCACTGTTATACTAACATAAAGCTACGTTGTCTTACACTGAAGACAGATCTTTTGCTCAATCCAAGCCATGGTGTGATGAATTGTATAAAGGTATCTTGCATTTTAAGTCCCTTCATGTTTATTAAAGAGATTTAAGCACAACATGCATATTTTTTTCATCCTTGCCTAATCAGAGCTGGTGCCTCACTAAATACAGAACAGATACCTTTGAAATCACTGCCACAGAAACAAGGGGAAAACCCTAAAATAACTTTATAGACCCATTAAATTAAAACAATATATTGTCTCCAAGTTCCTCGTAGCAGAGTTGTTACTAATCGCTTCATTAATTTTCAATGATGACCGATGCTACAAGGTAACATTAGGTCTCAAAGTGGTAAAAAAGTGTAGGTGGTACTTTCTATGCCCAGATGCTTGAAGGGGTGTTAGCTCAAAGCGCTGAGCTGTGCTAAACATGATGCTACTGTGCTAAACATGACCTTATGATATGAGCAGGACACGTTTCAGTCCCATCCTACTTACATCAGCTGCAAAATGTGGTGAAACGCTGTTAAACTGCACAACTGACTTTAGGGGACTTTTACATCATGCAGACATAGTTTTCCGATATATTTTACATGTTACCAAAGCAAATGCAGTTTTTTACTTTACTAGGTCAGAAATTGCAATAATAGATACATGCAATGTTTTCTTTGTATACACTGGCAAAAGCCTGACAAAATGACATTTTTGTTTACATACAAATTCAGGCCTGAAACACCACAAATCTGTTTTGGACTTGCTCAAACATGGGCAATGGTTACGTGTGACCAATTGCTACACACGACATGCCTTTTACAAGTTAAATGCAATCTTCAGCACAGCTTAGCCAGTAAAAAACTAAAGCTGTCATTTATCATGTTTATTAAACATTAAATGACTATTTACACTCCCTCACAGTATAACAGGCAACAGCTGTGGAATATTCCTGCACAAAAATGCCTGTGTGAGATATCAGGATAAAGTGTTTGGGGGTCGATGTGTGCAGAGAATGATGAATGATAATTGCAGCCTTCTGTCTGTTATAACCTCCATTATTGTTCCTGCTGCTCTAACAAATGGGCAGATTGTGATTGTCACAAGTCGACTGTGGTGGGTTAGGCATGGTCATCTTGTTCATCTCATAAATGGTTTTATTGTACTGCATGTTTGTTTATGGGAGCAAACACTCATTAAGCTTTTTAAGTGAAATGTAAGACAAAAAAACAAACTAAAGACAAACAACGAAACAAACCAACAAGCAAAAACACTAATAATTGCATAGAAATTCTATCTGTTTGCAGTCTAAAGACAGTTTTTCCAGGGTTTTGCACACAAAATACTTAATACGTCCTGGATAGACTTGGAACATGGGTTAGAAAACCCCATGGTTTCTCACAGTATAAATCTTAAACCACAATAATGTGATCCATGCTCATTAGAGATTTACAGGGCTGAGTAAGTCCTATGCAATAAACACTGGAGCAATATTTGAGCGATTGAATAAAAAAAATTGCAGTTAGTCTGCAGTTCCTCCCATATTCTAAACACGCATATACGCGCACACACACACACACACACAAGGCTGGATTATGGATTCAAATTATGGATTCACAACCCTACCCCCTACCCTCACAGCTACGCAATTTCAAGGACTGCTGTATGGTCTTTTTAATAAGGTCTGTTTTAGAAATTGCATGTTGGCATAAACAGTGTGCTTACCCTGGAACATTTGATGCACTGAGCTATAGCTTAAACTCCAGCCAACATGTGAGACTGAATGTTACCATTGCAAGTCATTCTCACATCTCACATCAATTGGAGATAATTTTCTCAACCAGCCTCCTGATGCTTGCCCCTCTTTGCCGAGCCTTCTTCCCTTTTTTGACAGAATAAGTTACATTCATTTTGTGTCTTACCTTGGTAAAGTACCAAGCTCACCCAGAAGACTTGAACCAATAATTAGGTTATTACTGAGAACCTATTTGTTGTTCTGTCTCATTCAATTTCTCCTACAAAAATGCATCCATGCAAGACATTTACAAAATATGTTCCATTATTTTGTTCATGTCTGCGTGCAGTAACTAACATCTGCCATGCTTATGCCGCACCCCCTGCCACTCACTGTTTGGGAAAATGCAGGGTTTGCTCAGAGCTGCAAAACTTAACCTGTGTGCAAATTTGGGACAGCCTATTTAACTTTGCTGAAATTCAAAAACAGTTATCCATCAAGAAGGTATTCTTTAAAACAAACTACAGCTGTGTGACAGAAAAAAACCCATGAAAATAGGTCTACTTTGCATGCAAAATATTGTATTTCTGCAATAAAGTGCACCTTGCTTTTGTGTGTGTCCGAAGAATTGCATTTGACTTGCAGCAGCACTACTGCTTCATACAGTAAGAACTCATGATGCAGAAAAACGTTTTGATACTTTGGGGCCATGGTTTACTTTTTGGACACCTGCCCCCTTGTGCTCAGTTGGCCTGTTTGTTTATTTGGTCCTGCACATACACAATAGTATTTCATTGTCCACAAATGTTCTCTGTGCAGTCACGATTAGATGAAATTTGACCTAATATAATGTGAATGCTTAACTAATCACATGCAGAGGCTGCGTTGACAGCTTTGTCGTTCGGTGAAGTAGCCTGGGTTTATTTCAACAGATAACAAAATGTTGCAACTGGTGTACTCTGCATGCAAGCCTTTGAAAGACTGAACAAATTAATGTAATATTTGTTGTCTGTCGCAGTTGACATGAAACGTAATCTTCCATCAGTATTAGGCCTACATGAAGCCAGGATATGACTGTTGGGGGCGTTGCCATTTGGGATTAAACGGAAGTAGAAGCAACTTTGTAAACAGCAGTGTAGCAGTAGCAAGCAGAGGCATCCATTTTTGACTAGAGAGAAGTCTGTATTTACGCTGTCAACATGGGGGCCGTTTTAGGGCTTTGCTCCATGGCAAGCTGGGTAAGTGATGGCTGAGAAGTAATAACAACGATAGCATCATTATTTTCATTTTTTTTATCGTCCTTTCTCCCCCTTTTAAGATTTCGGTTTTGGATCGTCATACGAATTCTTCAAAGGCTAACAGCCACTAACCTCTATGCTATGCTAACGTTGGATGTTGTTGGGTATAAATGACAAGTATAACGTAGACAGCATTTACCTCGTCTCTAAATATGGGTGAAATTGTTTACGGACAGCCTTTAGTATTAAGTAGAAAGCCTGTCAATGTGAAAAATGTTGGCTTGGTAACACACTTTTATAATACGTCATGACATACTCTTTCCATTGTCTAGAACCAAATCGCTAACATGAAAAATGAACCTAGCACTAGCTAGGATAGCATGTGGTAGCATGCACCGTTGTCGATGACTTTGTATTCCATGTCAGTCAAAACAGGGTGGATCCACCCCGTGTCATCCATGACATTATTTTAAATTGTGTGTTAGCGATCATAACATATCGGGCGATTGTTCTACAGTTATAACGTGTTGCTGTTTTTAGTTATTTCAATATAATTCCCTGAAAATCGCACATCATTACTACGACGAATTGGCTTTAGCTGGCTAACGGTAGTGTAGCAAGTGTTAGCGGTGCCTGACTGCTGATGCATTGACACAGTGATGCCGACAGGATGTAATAAAAGGTTAATGTTAGCTATATACAATGGTTACATGTTTACCTTCGACTACGGTAAATCTTAATTGACATTTGGTTAATGAGATTTCAACGGTGAAGATTAGTGTTACAGAAGAAATCACAATGGCTGAACTATCTGACCATTTTGTAGCTGTCAGCCATCGTTTACTGAAATAATCAATGTTTAACGTTTTTCTCTAATTAACTAGTTCTATTTTTACATCACTTGGTTTGCTGTGTAGGTTACCGACACATAGTAAACTTTCCTATTCAGCTGTGGTGGTTGTGCTATTGCGTAAATTGCATGTGTAAACAAGAGATCATATGTCCGCACATAACACATGGCAAGATGGCTAAATTTATTTTATGTAAATAATACCTACTACCTCTTGCGAAATTAAATGCTTCAACATTAGCGTAATTGTCAACAAAGAGTTACAGCTTTGTTCTTGACCTGGCTATCAAGCGATACATGTGCACATGGGTCTATTTTCGAAGGGATTTGACATCTAAACTAAGCGCTTACACAAGTTGCCAGTAAGAGGTGAACCTAGGAAATCCCAACAGAATTTCCCCAGTCTGCTGGGTGTTGCAGCTATTGATTTTAAAATGAACACCGCCATGAAAAAAGTAGACTACTGGTGTAAAGATAACTATATGTGGTCAACAAAAACATTAGTGGTCATATTTCAGTGCTCTGTGCTGTTTCTAGTCAATTTATGTCAGTGTTTTGGCTTTGTAAATTGAAACAAAGCTTGGAGCAATGACTCACATTGACACACTTTTCTCAGTCATATTGTCCTCCAAGATTAACCAAAATAGTAGCCAGACACCACTGCTTGTTTTACCATTTATAGTTGTGCATTTCAAGGGCTTTAGGCTAGTTAAACAATATTTGGATGTCTTATAGAACTTGTGAGCCTATGTAAACCTGTGTAAGTACAACAATCTTTCATTACACCTAAAAGCTTAAAATGCTAAACTTCCATCATTCTGGTTTAGCTGCTATCTGGTTCTGATAAGGCATGTATGCTCTGCTTTTTTGCGTAGCACACATTTACCATCTGCGGAATCTTACTAACAGGAACTGTCTAATTGGCTTACTAGTACTTTGGTTTTTAGAGCTTTCTAGAGTTGTCCTTCCCCTTAAAATGAGCTTTGTGGCCTCTCCTGATATGTGTCTTGGGATGTCGGTCCTTCCTTCCAGACACGAAATTGCCCGATCTGTTAAACCGAATCAATTGAATAATTTTGTCTGTCTCTGATGCAATAACCTTGCCCCCCCCCCACAGATCCCCTGCCTGTGTGGCAGTGCCCCCTGTCTGCTGTGCAGGTGCTGCCCCAGCGGCAACAACTCCACGGTGACCCGGCTCATCTATGCCTTCTTCATGCTGCTGGGCGTGGGCATCGCCTGCATCATGCTCATGCCTGGCATGGAGGGCCAACTGAAGAAGGTGAGAATCCGCCCGCTGCCTTGGAAAGTCTGATGTCATAAATCTGAATATATATCTTTATTATTAACTCACTGAAGGTACAGTTATGGAAGACATTGATGCACAGTATAATACACACACAAACCAGATCTTCTATGCACACAGATCATGTATACATGTATACATACAACATTTTGCGTACAGTGCGAATTCATAGACCCAGTGTCAATTGGGTAGAGTGTTTGTGTGTATAGACTTGTGTTTTTCCATGCTGTCATATTATGACAACATATGATGTTGTATTATTGTTGTAAAACAAGTCAAACCAAATGTTTTAGTTTACATCGTGTGTAGTGATAAGAAGTTAAATACCAACCACAGTCTTATCTCATGATCATTTGTGTTTTGCCTTTCGGTCTCTGCTGCATACCACAGTCTTGTTGGTTGCTAGATGGCTATCAGTGGCTTTGTTAGTCACTGCATTTTCAAAATGAAAAAGAATTTTGTCAAAATCTTTCATGACTTACAAACTTTTTGAACCGCAGTTTAAGTAGACAAACATAAAGAAATCTAACTAGATAACAATAGAATGATCTCATTTAAAATATTCATATTTATTATTTAATATCCATTTCATGTTTCTGTTAATATGATTTATGCTTGATGTCTATTAAAATTGCAGATCCCAGGCTTTTGTGACGGGGGAATGGGCTCGTCCATCCCGGGCGTGGAGGGCCATGTTAACTGCGACGTGCTGGTGGGCTACAAGGCCGTGTACCGTGTGTGCTTCGGCATGGCCATGTTCTTCCTCCTCTTCTCCCTCATCACCGTCAAGGTCAAGAGCAGCCACGATCCCCGTGCCGCCCTGCACAATGGGTACATTACACCTCAACACTCATCTCGTCAAGTCAAGTCAAGCTTGTCTATGTCAAGTCAAGCTTGTTTTTTAAGCACATTTAAAAATCACAACTGTTGACCAACATGCTGTACAAGAAGACTAATTTAGGTAAACGGATGACTGTACAGCATGGTATAAAAGGAAAGATGAAATTAATAGTTAGGGAGTTGGTCTTGGAATCTGAGGGTCGCAGGTTCGAATCCCAGAGGAAGAATGTTGGTGAAAAAATAAATAACTAGTGCTGTTAAAATATTATTTTTCGTCATGTCATCCACCCCACCTGCGGCTTAGCCGCGGAGTCCGCGGCTGTAACCGCCATCCGCGCATCTCTATTCCAGGGACTGTACCCTGTACCTAAATAACTGCAAGTCACTCTGGATAATAGTGTCAGCTAAATGTAATGTAATGCAGGAAGCAATAAAACAATGGTGGTAAGAATCCTAAATAAATAACTTAATAAATAAATAAAAAGAATGAACGACGGTTATAGTGTATTGAAGACAGAACGGGTACACTACATGTCAACACTAGTCTTGGCCCGCTCGTTATGTCTGCTAACCAGACCAGCTAATGGCTATGACCTAGTTGTCTGTCCTGCCCTGGTCAGGTTCCTTAGAATGTCAGGTCAAGTCCAGTTTATTTTTAAAGCACGTTTAAAAACAACAACTGTTGACCAAAGTACTTTACAAGCAAAGTAAGATATTTAAGTAAATAGATAACTGGACAACATGGTACAAAAGAAAAGGTGAAATGAGAATGTAATAAAATCAGTGAAACAAAGGCAGTAACAATAAATAAAAGAAATAAAAGACGTTCATGCTGTATTTAAAGGGCTCATTCCGTAAGAAACCGTTTAGTACTTGATGTTTTTGAAATACAATAGGTCACTCTGTGTTGTATACTAATGCTGCACATGAAAATGTGCTTCTACACCGATTGCCTCCATTAGTCAGTGAAAGAAAATAGGCGGAAAAATGAGCGAATAAGGAAAAGGCAAACAAAGGGACATAAGTTTGTTCAATAGAAAAGGCCATGCCACAGTTGTGATTACCGGAGGAGGCTTGCAGCACACATTCACTTAGCGAAATATAGGTACATATATGTGTTTGTTTAGAACATTTGAATCTTCTATTTGGTGTGCTATGACCAAATGGGCTTTAAGTGATGGTAGCCTGTGACTAGCATACCCGAAAACCTGTCATTGTCCTCGCTCCATCTCCTCCACCAAACTAGAACAGCCTGTAACAAAAGCACTAAACCATTTTTGTTTACCGAAACTGGCTCAGAGGGCATTCACTAATACTAGAGACCACCGCAAAATTAATGAAAAAAAAAAAAACGATGCCGTGACGCCTTTAAAGCCAGGACCATATATCTGCAACAAGAATGGCTGTGACCTAGTTTTGTTTCCTGTCCCTGCAGGGCCTTTACCACTGAACTTACTAGCACTGCAATGTCTGATACTGTGGTGTTCTGTTGAAGAGTCTCATTCTGCCCACCATAAAACACACAAGAGCTGAGCTGCAATTAATTGTGTCACAATTTACTGACTTGGCAGGCAAGTTAATGAGTGTTGCTTTGGCCGTCGCTTGCAGTAACATCTATCTCGCTCTGCAGGTTTTGGTTCTTCAAGTTTGCCGCTGCTGTTGCCATCACCATCGGCGCGTTCTTCATTCCTGAGGGCCCGTTTACTATCGGTAAATGCCAGTCATGCACATTTGCAGTTATTTGCTTCTTGATGAAGTGGTGTCGACAATAAAAAAAAACACCATGTTTAAGGTCTTTTAGCTGGTGGGAGCTTAGCTTTTCGTGCCTTGTCAGCTCTTAATTGAGCGATGGGAATTGATCGAGCCATAGGAACTGTTGTACTTGCATTTTAACAATGTTCTGCGTGAAAAGCATTTAGAGTGGGGCTACCTTCTGATGACGACGACGCACTCTGCTGAATAACAATTTTCCAGTGGTGCTTGTTCCCATGACTTGAATAAAGCAACCACATGTGTGTGTGCAATGGTCTCTTATTTAAAGTAGAGCTGCAAAGTATCCACACAGATCAGGACCACGACCCTTGTAGTGTGTGTCTGTGTATATAACAGCAGAGGTGTAAATCTGCTCAGAGAGGAAATGGGCCTAAAACAGATTATGTTGCATATTTGCTTCACTTTGGCCTCGGCGTACACCTGCTGCTCAGCTGTGGAAAACAATGAACAGCCAGGTCCCTCTGCTGCTGCTGTTATCCCATATGTCTGACAGACGTGCTGAGTTTTACTGCCATACAAAGGCAAAAGACCTTAACTCACCAGGATGAAAAACTGAGAAAGAAGATTTTAAAAATCTTCAGCTTGAATGTGTTTTCAGTTTTATGACAGAGACATGTTATTTTTCCTTAAAAAGAAACCCCAACAAAAATGACAACTTCTTTTCACCCAAAATTGAAGTTATGGGCTTTTGCCTTTGTGTGGCAGTCTAGGCAACCTGACTTCCATTTAGAGCACCAAATAGAAGCCCAGTTGCCAACAACTTAGCATTTATGAGTACCATAGATGTGGATGAATGAGAAACCATTGCAGACAGATTACCTTAACTGTTCCTCCTGTCTGTCGTCAGTCTGGTTCTACGTGGGCATGGCTGGCGCGTTCTGCTTCATTCTGATCCAGCTGGTGCTGCTGATCGACTTCGCCCATTCCTGGAACGAGTCCTGGGTGGAGAAGATGGAGGAGGGCAACTCGCGCTGCTGGTACGCAGGTATGTACGACAGACGAGATAAGATGGAGGGAGGGGAGGGGAGGCCATGAGAGAGGCGGAGAGAAGAAGGCGCCACTTGTCTGGGCCTGTCGCGGGCCCTAGTCGCATGTCCGAGTCGATTATAATGGGTCATGCCTCCTGGATGTGTTAAGAAGTACTGACGTCGGAATTGGGGGGGTTTTGCCTTTTGAAATTGAAAATGCAGTTGCTCATCTAATGCAGAGACTTCTTCAAAAACACACTGAACTGATCAACACTGATGCATTTTTTTTTTGCTTTTAGTATTTGAAATTGTATACATCCTGTTCCAATAGTCTCCATTTACTGGGCATGTCACAATGTTTTATTGTAACAGGGAGTCTTAGGGCTCATTTCCACCAAACACTCTCCGTATACAGCGCGTAGACAGCAAGTGCCTGTTTTCGGTCCGTATTAATTTAGAATGCTCGTGAACAGATTAGACCATTTCCACCGCACGCGTGATCTGAGCGTATTCTGTCACAAATACACACATATTGTACACGGTTACGTGCTGTACACGCTCAAGTCCGTGGAAATGAAGCCTTACAGTAAAGAATGTGTTTCTTCCCTGTTGCAGCTCTTCTGTCTGCCACTGCGGTGAACTACATCCTGTCCCTGATATCGCTGGTCATGTTCTACGTGTACTACACTCACACCGACGGCTGTGCCGAGAACAAAGCCTTCATCAGCATCAACATGCTGCTCTGTGTCGGAGCATCTGTCATGTCCATCCTGCCCAAAATTCAGGTAATCCAGGAAGACGACACAGTGTCTTGCCGTCATGCAGCACCTGTTGTGAATAACTGTTAAAAGGAAAGTGGTGTGATCCATTTGAGTCATTATGTAAGAAGAGGGGGTGATGGAGATAGACAAACCTTAATGGCCATGTTGTCTGGAGGTGCTACAGTCAGCTATTTTTGTATATCACCAACACTCCTCATAATTGATGAAATGGTTTGCTAGGGGGGAAAATCACTCATTCCAGCTTTTAGAGACCAAATAACTGGCTGTTTTTTTTAAAGTAAAAGATTAGAAATGAACAGATTATTGAACAATTAAACTTAACATTTGTTGTAGATATTGCATAAAATTGCACAGAATCCTCTCAAACTACACCAAATGAATCCAGAACCACAAAAAAAGGACCCAGACTGTAGGTAGGTCTAATATGTGCCCTGTTGGTACTGTAAGCTCATCTAGTGTTTTTTGTGCACCTTCCTGTAGGAGGCCCAGCCCAGGTCCGGTCTGCTGCAGTCTTCTCTCGTCACCCTCTACACCATGTATCTCACCTGGTCCGCCATGACCAATGAGCCCGGTAAGGACCCTCTCTGGAGATGTACTTGTGCTTTTTGGTTTCTCCTTGGTTCTCTCTAAAATTGAGTTTCCACCCATCTTGTCTATATTTTTAGTTATTCATCTAAGAAATCCTCACTAAAATGTGAAGTGACCTTCCCAGCCTCAAAATGGCTGCTGATTGGTATCTTGTTTGCATAACTAAAGTCGGTCAGTGTTCAACTTTCCAAGCATGTATCCCCTCCATGCTAAAGACAACACTGACCTGATTTTTTGTGATGTATCTCCCACCTCTGCGCAATAACTTCAGCTAAACTCTCTTACATATTAAACACGACTATTGAATTTTGTCCATGACTATGATGATGCGTTGACCCTGTTGTGTTTCTGTAACTGGAAAGTGAGGATGTCCCTTTCACTTCTTAGACAGAAACTGCAATCCGAGCCTTCTGGGCATCATTGGGCTGAACAGCACCACCCCTGCAGGCCAGGACCGCGTAGTGCAGTGGTGGGACGCACAGGGCGTCGTTGGACTGATTCTCTTCCTGATGTGTGTCCTGTACTCCAGGTAAGAGCACAACCATGCAACCACCAACCAAGGGTGTGTTTTAGGGCTGGGCGATTCCCTGGGCAGTATTTCTCCCACTCAGCCGGATGTTTGCACTTCAAATGCTGAAACAAATTGGTCGTGCTACTACCACTTATGATAATCGCTTTCAGACACAATTTGCAGCAAGATGGTGTTTGGTGTTCATCAGATGCTGAAACGAAAACGAAACCAATTCCAAATTACGGACGTTGTGGGACCTTTTTCGGGGCAGGAGCCCCTCTTTCTCGCCATCTGTTTCTGTCGCCATGTTTGTTTGTGAATGTGATGTTACTGGGGGTTCGACAGAAATGCACTGCAGGAAGTGCAGTACAGATAGCCTCGGTTCTTGGCGAATGTAAAAAGTGAAATGCATGCGCTGTGCGCTTGGAATATAAACTGTATGGGGACAGAGGATTAAAAAAATCTCGAACTCGAGTTTCAGGGAAAATGAATCGATTTGACCTGCCAACTCGATTTTTAAATCATATCAATTTTTTGCACAGGCCTAGTGTGTTTCTTAAAATAAAGTCAGAAGTCACTGAAAGTCACTGAATCTTGATACACTCTTGGCAGCTGCACTTTTGTCAACACCAAGTTTGTTGAATTGCAGTTTTGGTAGTGGAGAAGAGTTCCACTTTCTAGACGATGAACAAGAAAAACACGCAATTGATTTGAAGTCAGTAATAATCATCCCGTGCTCTTGAGTGAACTTGAGCACGTAAGATCATTAATAGCTCTGCCTCAGGCAAGCGTTTAGTTCTTGACTTCATTTGACTTTTAGCAGTGAATCTCTGATCAAATATTCAGGTGTTCAAGTCCAAGTCTAAGTGTAATCCCACCCTGGAGAAGTGCTCCTAAATGCCAGCGCTCTAATGGCATCTAAAGGCCAGCACCTAGATTAAACCCAGCCAACCAATAAAAGCTGTCTTGGTTTGACTGCTGGGAAATCCCTATGTCTCTTTTCACTTCAGTCTCTTGGCTGCCATGAAAACAAACGCCTGTAATTTCTGTTTGGCCCCCACTGTAGCATCCGCAACTCTTCTAACGCCCAAGTGAACAAGCTGACCCTGACCAGCGACGAGTCGGCCCTGATCGAGGACGGGCCGGCCCACCCCGAGAGCTTCGAGGAGGGAGACGGCGTGAGCCGCGCCGTGGACAACGAGAAGGACGGCGTCACCTACAGCTACTCCTTCTTCCACTTCATGCTCTTCCTGGCCTCCCTCTACATCATGATGACGCTCACCAACTGGTACAGGTGCGTGTCTGACTGCTGAACATCATGGCGCTGCAGTCCCTGTGATGATGGGTGATCGTTTGAATGCGCACCCCACAATTGTCATGATTTGTTTTTTTTCTCCTTCGCCAGCAAAGATTATGTAATCATTGAAGTTTGTTAGTTAGCAAGATAACTGAAAATGTTATGGATAGATTTTGATGATTTTTATAGGGTAGGTCAAAAATGGGCTAACTTAAAAGTGATTAGATTTTGGTGCTGATTTGAGCTGCCCTGGCGGAGGTCTGTGCTCTCTGAGTGCTTTTCTAGTTTTAAATACATTGTTCTTGTATTCCATCAAATCAAGAGATTTTGAATTTTACCTGCAGGGTGTTTGCAGGTGTTTCTAAAATCTTTTAAGAAACACTGAAGAATCAGCACTCGGATTTGTACTCTTTTTAACAAAGGAAAATGTAATAGTGATGAATTTTTCCAAAACCATTTCATCCTGTTCCCTTTCTCTGCTTCAGCCCCGACTCCACCTACGAGACCATGACCAGCAAGTGGCCCTCGGTGTGGGTGAAGATCTCGTCCAGCTGGATCTGCATCGCCCTCTACGTCTGGACCCTGGCGGCCCCGCTGGTCCTCACCAGCCGCGACTTCGACTGATCACAGGCCAAGCCAACGTCAAAATGGCCTCCCATGAGCTGCTTCAAGTCAAGCTCACCCTGTCACCCTTGTGAATAAACAGCTGTGTCTTTGGCCAAGGGGCATGACCCTTAACCTTGTAAATATGTATTGTGTATGCGCATTCCCAGCAGCTGTTTTACCCCCACCCCCCAATTCAAGCATAGTCTGTTTCTAACAACTGCATGTTCTATCAAGTGTAGTGGTGTTTCTTGTGTGTTTTGATCTTTTAATCAAAGTGGTTAGGTCAGTTAAGGATGCTAAGGAGTGGAGGTTTTACAAAAAAACCTGGTGGAGTTTGTGTGCAGCGTTAAGTTTGATGGTTATATCCAGCAAACGGCTGGAGGGCGAAAAAGTGGATGATAGGTGCGGGAAAAAGGTTCGGGCAAGAATAGAGGACAGTGTATTTAAGTATCTCAGGCTGAATGGTTGAATTTTTAGTTTTAGCAGTTTTCTCTAGATAAGGGAATTGTTGATTTGAAAATCACAGGAATGTCGGATAGGTGAGTTGATTTTTTTTTTCTCTCATTTTAACCTACCCTAACAGTATGAGTTATAGAAATGTGACTGCTCTGTGTAGAGTATTTGGCTAAGATTCCTTTCATTTATGAAGAGCAATCTGTTGTAACTTATTTCATAGAAGTTGGCATGAATAACTTCTCTAACGTGGCATTAGCATGTAACCGCTACCACTGCATAGACGAGTAGGGCTCAGTGAATATGCTGTGCTTATCTTGCTGTTTCGCACCAAAAAAACTGATGGACATGTTTTGTTGGGAGGGGGGATGGGTGTATGTCGACCGAGTTGATGTCACAGTGCTAACCATTTTTGCAACTTGCACAGGTTAGATATATGTATATTACCAATGATTTAATTTTATTTAAGTATTGGAACCATTGTTTTGTCTTTGTTAATGTTTTGCACTGGAATTGAAAGTCCTCCTTAACCTTTGTGTTGAGCTATGTAGTATTAGGATGTTTCTCACCTATCTACTGCTGTGTGTCCTTGTGATTTTGCAGGTGGGCAGGTACAAGTGTTAAGTCAGCTCATCCCAACTGCTTCTTTCTCTAGTATCGTGTTTTTTGCCTTTTATTAAGTGCATTGTATTCTATCTTCAATAAACTGGGAAAAAAACAAACAAAACCCAATCTCAGTTTACTTACTTAGAGGTGATTTTAACCTCTCACTGGCATTGGTTTCAGGGAAATAGTATCAAGGACAGTTGTGCTGTTTTATAACAAAATGGATGCACAGAATTAAAAAGAGCTTGCACACTTTAATTTGTCAAAACATTTTGTTTTATGTTGTAGTGATAGCCATAGATCTGTTCTCTGGTTGTCTACTACTTAATTTGGGTTAATTTAGCCAGGCTTGTTACCTTTCCACTTTCTTGCATTACCTACACCATCCAAAGTTAACCATACACACAATGGTATAAGGGCCAACATTAGATACTTTGGCCCTAAAATTTTAATCTACACGGTCCATTGCGTTACAGTATACAAGGTTGAGTCTCCAATACTTTTAACACAGTCAGGACGGTTTTAAATCCTTGTTTTCTTGGACAAATAAATTAAGTTGGTTCATTGCCAATATGCTAGGGGAAAAAAAACACGAAGTCAGCAGCCAAAATGCAGTTGCAGTTCCTTTAATTGTACAGCCAGGCTTGAGAGAGAAGAAGAAGCTCACAAGAAAGGCTCACCATCACAGAGAGGTCTGCATATTCCTCTGAAGAACATATGCAATGACCAGACTAATTGAAACTCTGAACGCTGTGTCCATTAATACCAGCAATAATCATAGGAACAATAATAATAATAATGATAAAAAGACAGAAGCAGGCACTTTCTGTGTGTCTGTACAGTAAGGTCCACAACAGCGCTCACAGGTTACCATTCTCTATCCTTTACAGAAACACAACATTGTCTTCCCATGTAATTAATGCAAGTTTTTGAGTGCCGGTGCGCCAGCTACCTAACTAGAGAGAATAACATAAAATAAAAAAACAACTACAGCGTGTGTGTGTGCATGTCTACATGTGTACGTACATGGTAGTGTCTCTGGATACAGATTTCTTTATTTTTTTGGAAAGGCTTCTGCAAACAGTTGATGGAATGTCACCCATGGTGAAATAATAATAAAAAAATACAAACAAAACACATCTAACTTAAAAAAAAAAAAAAAAAAAAACACAAACAAATATTCAATGGTGGACAAGAAGTGTGTACCAAAAGATACTTGGAAATAAATAATCATCATTTTGATGAATATATACAAAAAGGTCCGTCCTTTTTCTTAAGCACTGTTGATTGTTTTGTCGAAGGGTCCCGTCCGCCCGCAGGTTCTGCCTCCTCACAGGTCCAGAGGGCCGGTGCCGTCCACTTCGGACCCCTCTGGGTTGAGCTCGCACAGGTAGAAGAGTGTGGCCTCACTGGCCTCGGCCTCCGTCAGCGGCTCCAGGCGGATGAGCGTGCTGCTGCGCGGCTTGTCCACGCTCTCGGACGGGGGGGCCAGCAAGTCCACCGGTGGCTCGTCGCCTGGCACCGCACCGGGCCCGACCCCCACCCCCAACAGGGCGTCGGGCTCCAGCAGGGTCTCGGTGAGGGCGGATGCAGTGGAGGAGCGGCCGCTTGCGGACGTGCAGAGGGGGGCGGACGTTTTGGGCTCGGAAGGGGCCAGGGGGGTGCAGCCATCCAGGAAAGCCAGCAGGGGATAGGTGGTGTACTGGATAAGCTGCTTGTCTACTGGGAAGGGAAGGGGGGGTTGGGGGTGACAAGAAGGTTAGATAGAGGTTAGTGGGGATTCAACATGTGCTTACAACCTGGTCTGGAGTATGACGACAAATAGTGTACCTGCATTGTCAGCGTCTGTCTTTCCTTCTCTGGACAACAGCTCAATGGTTCCTTTGGAAGGGTCTGCTCCCTGTACAATGGGCAAGGACCATTGCAAAATACTTATGTAATGTATGACTTCTAGTCGACATATACTTGTACACGAAGTACCCATAGAGGGCAGAATTATACGCATTTAATTGATTCAGGCCCTGTGGGCTTGTTGCCACCAAAAGCCTACTTAGAAAGTAGCAGTTTCTTCTTCTCCATCACAGTTTCTATGTTATCATGCCTTAGGGCTCATTTCCACCGCCTTGTTCAGCGCGTAGCCGTGTTCAGCGCGTGGGCGTATACAATAGGTTTGTATAGGGACAGAATACGCTCAGAACACGCTTGCGGTGGAAAGGGTCTAATCTGTTAACGTGCATTCTAAACGAATACGGACAGAATACGGCCACGCGCTGAACACGCAGAGAGTGCGGTGGAAATGAGCCCTTACATACAAAATTTGCTAAATTTTGCTAGTTTAAATTCAGACTCGAGAAAGGCACTCACCTCCAGAAGATCAGGATCAATGCTGAACTGCTTTCCATACAGCATAGCCTGGAAATCTTCCAGGCTGCAATCGATGCTGTCAAGGTAGTCCATCAGCTCCACTCTAGGTTATAAATAATAGATCATAGATAGTTATTTCCATGTTATGACAGCTAGAGGAGAATGTTGCAACATGTAGGTAATGGGAAGCTTTGAGCAGTAACCAAAGCGTGTCATCCAATAACATACACTATTGCGCACATACCACTTTTATACACCATAACCCCCTTTTTACTGACGTACATTCATTGTATTTCAATTATTAGTACATACTATTACATCTCATTTGCCAAAATTATTACCTTTTGTTCCATGCTATAGCCCTTAAGCAAAGCTGTATCTTGTGATGCTACTGCTTCCTATGTGGCTGGCACCTGACAATCAACAACTTACACCCTTGATATTCCCAGAACAAGAACCACTTACTTCCCGAGGAGGTTGATGTTCTGTGAGATGGCCCCGCTCTCCTTCAAGATGGAGTCCATCATCTTCAGGGGGTCCTCCTGGCTGAGGGCACTGGGCTTGTTGAGCTGCTGCAGGGCGCTGCTGTTGGGGAAGCTGTCGCTCACACTTCTGGAAGGCTCTTCGGCTCCTAAAACCAGATCGTCTTCGTCCATCAAGGTGGCAGGCACCACCGTGCTGTCATCGGTGACCTCGATGATCTCAACGTCCCTTTTTGAGGAGCAGAAGCACCACTGATAAGAAAACATGTAGACTTTCCGTACGCACATCACGTACTGTACATTTGTTTCAAGGAGAACTTTGGTGTGAATCAGTACATGTTGTTCTGTTGTTTGAGGTCACAGAGTGCTAATGGTAAAAAATAGAACAAGAAAAATTGAGGCAACATAGACTGAATATTGAAATGTTAGCGAACACTAACTGAACTGAAATGAAACTGAAATATTTTTTTATGCCCCACTGAGGCAATTTAATTAATTGCCTTAATTAATTATCAGTTCATTATTTGGTCTATACTGCATCAAATTTCCTCATTCGTTTTTTTTACCAACAGCACCCGGTGACCTTGAACAACAGGGCTATAGATTAACTCTCACTGAACTTCTGCTTAAAATAAAAAGAGGAGCACAACTTCCTAGCTTACATCTGCTCCAGACCCCTCGAGGAGGGTGTGGTGACCTCAGGCTCGTCGCTGGTCATGTCACAGATGATGATGTCCTCAGATATCTCTGCGCTGTTCTTCGGGCCACTGAGCCCATTGACTGATGCCTGCAAGCCAAACTTATTAAGGTCTCTATTGAAAAACAACCTCCGACACTGCAACATTAGTAAAATGTATCCTCTTATACATACACACACACACACACACACATCCCTACAGTCTTTTCTACTACATACAATTTTTATTTACTAAAGTATAAACTAATCAACTATTTTATAAACTGTACTTAAAAATACTAGTTATTCATCAACATGCTTTCTAAAATACCACACTTTTGAAACTTTTACATAACATGTCAAAAATATCACTGGGGAAAAAAGCATGTCACATGACCTAGCTCAACAATGAAAGCAACAACACAGGGCAATTCATTTTCGCCCCTGCAACCTGTGCGCATACCTTGCCGTGGTCCGTGTGCTCATCGAAGATCTGGTGAATAAACTTGGACTTCTTCCCGTTACTGTTCAGCAGAAGAGGCCTACATTCACGAGAGAGAAAGTGTGCAATTCGTGTGCATCCTTGTCCAAACATCACATTTTTACAGTTGTTATATCACAGCTAAGGGGCTTGGGAGTCACAACAGTTTGATATTTTTATATATTTTTATGCTCTCTTTGTATTTAGAAATGTTTATATTATTTATTTATTCTTACTTTATTTTACTTATTTTATGTACATGTTTTTGAATGTGCTTTATAAATAAAGTGATAAGGCAATGTGTGGAGAGGCGGCATCTCTTACCTTTTGCGTTTTAAGTTTATGATGCGGTTGTTTTGGACGAGTGTGAAGATGAACTGGACCAACTACAAAAAAGGGATCCAATTAGTTTGCTTGCTGTGGCTAGCTTCTCAAACTTTGAGCATGCATTCATACAATTGAACATTTCAGTTTCATGATGGAATCCATGCTCAAAAACTGCCGAGTTCTTACAGAAAAAAACATTAGAAATTCAGTGTGGTGTTGAGCTGTACCTCTTTGATGACTTGCTGCTGGTTGGTATGCTTCTGTCGTAAGTCTGAGATCTCTCTCCAGAGGGCTTCATTCTCCCTGCAAAGAAGGGTAGCGCACACACTTAGACTGAGTTTATGTTTTGAAATTGAGTTTTAATTCCTTTATTAATCCCTCAATGTGGGAAATGTACAGCTCTGCATTTAACCCACCACACACATTACCAGGGGGCACTGTGTGGGCATGCTCAGGGTACCTCAGTGCCAATTCTGTGTGGATTCGCACCTGCGACCTTCCTGTGACAAGTCAGGCACCTGCCTTATACTTTGCACCTTAGCAGGTGTGAGATAATCATTATAATAAGCAATCACAAACATAATCATTGTACAAGAGGCTCGGAACATTTGCTTGTAAACCCCTCCGATTTTTTTACATAAACTTTCCCACGCAACATCATACCACAACTTAGGAGACTGAAAATAGTATTGGGGGGAACAACTACATGTCCAAGACTGCTAGTATCGTTCCCACATTAGGAGTAATCAGGCACTCAGATGTCATGTGTTGCTGCCTGTCTCCACGGTACCTGAACCTGAATCTGGGTGCATCTGCCACCAGCAAGCAAAATCAAGTGGCAAGTGTTAACAGCATCATACCATGATGACAACCTTTCAACATAGCGAAGCTGGATGCAGCACTGTGAAATATCCCTTTGTACATGAGGCACAGAGACTGACTTCGGTAATATATTGTCTATTATATTGGTAGAAAATGTCTACAAATATGATAGACAATATCCAGTATCCAGCAATAGCCAGTTCCCATTTAAGGTTTGAAAGGTGAAGGTTTGTTTAATCTATTTTGCTGTCTTTTTTCCCCCATTAAGGGTCTATGAGGAGCCTGGATGCTGACGAAAATCGTCAAAGTGCCAAACTGCCAAAGTGCTTCGATGATTAAAACATGCCGTTTCTCTTATGTTGCACAACACTTTCCAGTCTAAAACGCCAAGTCACTGCTCAACTGTTACTGTGTGTTCTGATTAGTCATGATTTTTGCAGTGTCTCTTGCTACAAGACTAAAAAAAGGAAGTAAAAATGCTTAAAAAATAATATTTTAAAAATAGTTTTTTCTTACTTAAAATTTGTATTCTTCACACATCGATACATATTTGCTGAAAGTTTTAAACATAATGACAGAGAGATGGGGTATGGGTTTGAGAAATGATTCCAGTCCTACTTAAAATCTAGACCAGGAGTGTCCAACTTTTTTGTAACACGGACCGGTTTCATGCCAGACAAAAAAACAAACATAGCCTACTCACATTCTCTTATAGTCTATTCTCATGCTACATTCAATGAGTCATCATAAGTTTTGATGTAAATAGAATGTGCAGTATTTAGCAGCTGGCCAGATAATGCTACTTTAAATGACTGCAAGAAGAACTGAACTGTTAAACATCCATCAGCTGTCTAACAACAATACCGCCACAGCACAGTGGAAATAGACGTAGTGACCTACGGGCACAAGCACGCAAATATGACAAAATATTATTAGCCCAGGCTTTTCTTTTCGCACCTAATGACTCTCTCATTACTGCTTCTTAACAGAATAGCCAAGACACACAGAGGTCATCTGATACATTTGCAAAAATATTACACAGGACCGATGCTCAGCCCGTCACTCTCTCTCACTACCTCCCTTGCTCTCTCCGTCTCACTGTCACTCTCTCTCACACACACCTGCTCTAAACTGGTTCTCCCCCTCTGTAAAAAAAAAAAAGCACAACCTGCAGGAGACTGTTTATTAGGCTACTCGCAGACGCCTATAAATAATGCATGCCACTCGGTCAAATGCACAAGTTATACACGGACAGAAGTGGCCATTTTTCTAAATAAATACTCGGAAGAAAAAAAAACGTGATAAAACAATTTTACATAGTTGGTCCTTTCTTTGGGGAGCCGTACAGTACCAAATGATCCACGGCCCAATACAGGTCCGCGGCCCGGTGGTTGGGTACCCCTGATCTAGACGTACCCCAGCATTAGCTCGCTGGGCGGGCTTAACACGATGACGGCAGGGCTGTGACTGTGCACTGATGTAATTCTATGGTAGACAAGTTCATTGCTCTGATTGGTCGCAGAGCTACCCTACTGCATGCAGAGAAAATCTACAAGAACAATCACTGATGCCCCACCTTGGATTGTGCCTGCCTATCCCTCGTGCCCAGACCAAACAATTTGATGTCGGCTGGCACTTGGCACTTGGACCCAACTCCTGGCACTTGGACCCAAATGAGGTGGCACCACTAGTGCTGCTTGTGCCACAGCTCCCTCCATACAGTTTTTATTCTTTGCCAGTACGAGCGGTAACATCATTTAACCCTCATGTCCTCAAAACCCCTTAACATGTCTTAATACTATCCTGTACCATAACTTCAATTACATTACATTACACTTAGCAGAGCCTTTTATTCAAAGCGACCTACAATAAAGGACACAGATTAAGCTACAGATAAGAGGAGAACATAGTAAGCAAAGTACTGGACAGTGCTGGTAAGTGGAGGTTAGCGTTGTAAGGATGGGAAGTGCTGAAGGATCTGTAGGTGCTTCTTGAAAGAGGGATGATTCCACTCTTGTAGCAACTGGAAGCTTGTTCTGATATTGTTTCAAAACGTGTCCCCCCCAGTGTGGTGTTTCAACCAACCACTCTACACCAGAGACACTTTATATAGTTTTAAAAGTAAAAACATACCTTTTCAGAGTCGCAAGTCTGGAATCCATACTGTCTTGTTTTCCATGTACATTCTGAACGCTGGACAGGATCTTTGACAGATCCTCTTGTCTGACCTTGTTCTCCTCAGGCCTGCTTGTGGAGACCTACAGTGGACAGTGCACATGACCTATGAATGGTACACACCTTAGAGAAGAGAACATTGAGCTGGGTAACGAGACCCACTGCATTACCTTCCTTTTGATGTTTTCAAGCAAATCATCCTGGCCGTGTTTGAAGTAGGGGTGCTGGAATTCAACCGGTCCATCTCGCTCTTGCTTGACTATACCCGTGTCAATGTGCATCACTTTTCGAAAACCATCTGACACAGAGACAGAGAGAGCCTGTGAGTTGCTGGCACCATCCAACACGTAGGAGACAACAGCTGTTACAACGAAAGAGGGGGGTGGGATGGGTATCCTTACACATATTCAGCTGTCTGACAAAGCTGGCCATGTTGTTGTGCTTGAAGAACTTGGGCAGTATTTCTTTAGCGAACCGTTGTTCATCCAAGACGAGGAAGCTATTCCCCTCCTTAACAGCAGGAGAACAAATGAAGGTGAACAGTGAGGTGTACTGACTTACTGACAGTAAACAAATGAGCGACGCAAATTTCCCTAGCAACAAGCACTTCCGACAAAGGCTCCCAACTGTGCACTGACCTATGCCACTGTTTCTACAAACTAGCATGCTAACTTACCTTGCACTAGCAACAGGGTACAAAAATTGCATCATTTTTGAGGAATACAACATAACACACAATAACAATAGTTGACAAATGTCTACTTTAATTACAATACAGTTATGTATTCACAGCACAATGAAACATCTACTATTGGCTAAAACTGGCTAAGGATGAATTTGATACATGTCTAATACTAACCAGCTAACCGTCCAACTAAGCTAGTTTTGACGCTAACCCAGGAAACCAGGACGTACAACAAATAAGACATAGCCAAAAGAACGCGTAGCAGCTACATTAGAACAGACATCTGTACAATAATCAAGTGTTCTTTGTAGTTATAAGACAAATGCAAAGCCCACGATAAAGTCAAGAGAAAATCTGAACATTTTACATAAGACACTGCGAACCATTTTCAACAGATATTCATTAAATGTTGACGATTGCGACGTCAACAAAGACAAAGTTTACAAAAAACAACGCAAAGTATGCAGGGACATGTTCGCGTATTACTGATATTTTGTCAAGATATCAATAGAGCTAAGATATCTCAGTAAGGTACTGACGGATTAGCCATCATCTCTTTTTCTGTTGTGTCTAGCCTGCTAACATTACAGATAGCCTGTTAGCTAAATAGTGGCATCTTCTACGGAGGCATTCTTTTACCTGACTCCAGCAGATAAATTCATTTGTGTCAGAATCCTCCACCAAAGTCCAAAGCTTTGTAAGAAACGCAGGGACATTGGAATTGTGTTTCATTTCGGCTGAAGTTATATGAACCTTATATGGATCAGTGGCCTCGTTGTTTTCACCCCCAAGGCTGATGGGCACTAGCTAAGGGAAACACGAAAAAAGCAACGCAGGTCTACAACTTCCTACTCAGTTAAAGCAGTCTGATTGGACGGCTGGTGCTGTTTATGTAAGTTGTCTCACGTGTGCGCCCATGTTGGTGTGCCCAGTGGTTATGAAATTTTCCCACATCAGACTTCAGATCAGTTGTGTTTCCCATTTTCTACGATTTTCAAAGTGTATTTAAGTATGCTGCCGATTACATCCCCATTCGTTGTCAAGGCACGCGTCTGCCTTATATTCCAGTAAGAAAAAATGCACAGTAAAAGATGAATGTTTACAGTGTTTACTGTAATGGTATCAATGGACCTACATGCACAATGAATAATACACACGGTTGATATTTCATGACAAAACCTTATTTTGCCCTTTGTATTAGCAGATGGCAGATTCAATACTGTGCCCTCTTGTTTTTAAGCCATTGTTAAACATTTAAGTACAAGGGAATACTAATGGCAAGTACATTGAGCCAAACCAATTGCACACAAGGGACCGCTAGAGGTCACTGTTGGATCATGTAAAATTGTACATTAGTAAAATTGTCTACCTCAAGCCCTACCTCTACCCCATACCCCGCGCGCCTCAACACACAAAAAAGCCTTCAAAATGTCCTCAATGACAGATGTGGAAAAGGACATTATTTGAGTGCATGCATTTCAATATTTAGCTGTTGTCTACCTGGCCCACATTTGTCACTTTAAAAACTCTAAGGGGATCTGGCAGAAAGGCAGTCAATAAGCAACATCTTTACAGTTTCTGAATCATCTCTCAGTGATAGAAAAAATTGTATGAATTCTGAATGATACACAAAGAGACACATGTCCTCCTGACTCGAGATCATGATTAGTAACAATAACAGTGTTAACAGCATTTTTATTATTATTATCAAATGTCACACTTGCATTTCAAGATGATAAGCCACAAGTTCATTTTACAATATTCTCCCACTTCAATCTTGTACAGACACACTGAAACAAAGGCAAAAGAAGCAATAGCATTCTCACCTTTGCCATTCTACCACATGTAACAGACCATGGAAAACGAGCACACATGCTGAAGTTGGCATTATGGTTGGGCCCAATGGCAAATGAGGTTGACAAGTGCACAGCTAATTGGGATGGACAGTAATAGTAGATCAAAAGATGTCATGAAGTTCTGTTAAATGGCTATAATTAGGACATTCTTTGACTCCAAGACAGGGAGATTATGGAGACGGCAAAGATCATAGTAAATGAAGAAGTCACAGATTGTGGTCTTTTTAAATATAGAATAGTGGTGCTTGTCGATGCAAAATGTATCAAAAGCCATGCTTTGTAAAAATATACATTATGTTGTCATATGGCTTGAAGAGATTCAGCTGAGTGTGTGATTTGAATGGTCTTACACAATGCACAATGTGTCATATTATTTTATATTGAAATGGTGCATATCAACTTCCTTGGTTCCACAAATATTATATTTATTGACATTTTAACCTGTGACTAATGAAATGCTGACCTCTATTTTGAGGAAAATGCTAACAATTACAGTTTTTCCCAATTATTTTCACACTTGTCTCAATGCAATGTCGACTTTTTCAAAACTCTTAACGCAGTGCACTTTACCAACACATATCTGAGCACATTAGTTAACATTTGCTGCAAAAAGCTACCAAAACTCTTCACACTTCACTCAGCAAGGCTACAATGGTGGTCAGTGTACAATTAGCTAAAAAACACAAACAACTAGAAGCAAATCCCATCAAATCTAGCTTTTGTCCTACAGGTTGGCACATGTTACTTTTATGTAATGTACATGCACACTATACAAACTGTCTAAGTCATATTTGTATGTATTTGTGCACCTCTGACAATAGCTGTATAAGGCATATAGGCCTACACAGTGGACAAATGAATGACTCTTTGTACCTGGGTAAAGTGGCATGCTTACATTAAAGAAAATACAGATACTGATCTCGAAAACCAAGTGTTTTTCAGTGGTGTTACTATATTTCTATAAGTACAGTATATTTTAGAACAGAAGATACGTGGTATCAATCAAATATGCACAGTCATGCAAACAAAACAAGTGCAATCAGACATGGCAACCTGGTCCCCCATGTGGCCAGACAGTGTCATTGCGGGCAGAGAGAGAGACAGACAGACAGACAGACAGACAGACAGACAGACAGACAGACAGACAGATAGACAGACAGGCAGACACACACACACATGCGCGCGCACGCACGCACACACACACACACACACACACACACACACACACACACGGACAGGGTCATTGCAATACCTGGTCAATCCCCTCCAGGTGACCAGGTAAAAATCATTCACGTAAAGAATACGTGGAATATGTGTTGAAAATGTACATGTATATGTACATGTATAAATGTATATAAATATAGTTACCGTCTGTAGAAGTTGGTTGCGGCTCTATATGTAATGCTGATCCATGGTGCTGCTGTATTTTGGATCGGCCATGACTCACAGTACATCCCCTACAGTTGTTATGGAATACACAGCAACTTCAATATCAGCTTTATGATGTTTGTATACCTGGTGACAAGCTATAAAAAATCTAAATACCCTAAAGAAACGGACCATTTAGTGTAAAAGTGCTAATTATTACTAATAGTTATTTTGCCAGAATATGATTATGTCTCAAGTATTTGATTTGTGTGACAAAATGCAAAACATGTTTTGTAACATTGTCTTCTATTTCTTTTAGGTTTTGACCCTAACGTTAACCATTTTGATAACAGTATCCAAATGTCTGCAAAATTAGCTGTACATAATTTTGTTTGGCTCCAATAGTCTGTGGTTGCGGCAAAATTGTTGAGAGTTTTGAAAAAGTAGACATGGTATTGAGACACGTGTGAAAATGATTGGCAAAATCTGTAAATTTCACTCCTCATTTCTCATGTTCTTAAAGTGATGGAAGGATTGTGTGTGAGTGTGCAGGTCCAGGGGGAACTAAGCCATATTTTCTGTGTTCTGACAAAACACTGTTTTCATGCTCAGAGAAGAACATTACAAATTCATGGATCCTTCACAACAACAAAGTCTATTGCCTCTCTGGCCCACCACCTTGTCAAGTTGTCTCCATTTGGAATGGGTAATGATATTTTCATTAAACCTGCCATGTTATACACAGAGATATCATAGCTTACATGCTAAAGCTTTACAAATTACTTAGCGTCTTTTTAAATCTATTAAATATTTATGTCTTTTCCAAAGTGCTAGATAGTGATGGAATGACGCAGAGTGCAGTAAATCTGTTGAAATGATAAAAGAGCAATAAAGTCATGAAGTAATGTAAGTAGCTTTCTTGCTGAATTAGTCTTTTTTTGTCCTGATTGGCTGGCACACACACACCCACGTGCCTGCACACACATGTGATCATGCACGCACACACAGAGAGAGAGAGAGAGAGAGAGAGAGAGAGAGAGAGAGAGAGAGAGAGAGAGAGAGTAGACTGTGGCACTGTAAATGCTAGAGATTTTTTGCTGAAACATTCCTTAATAATGCCCATTCCCTGGAAGGGCACCAGGGCAGCTCTCTCTCTCTCTCTCTCTCCCACACACACACACTCTCTCTCTCTTTCTCTCTCGCTCTGTCTCTCTCTCTCTCCCTCGCTCACTCTCTTTTTTTTGCACCAGAGTTGGAACAAAAGGGCTGGAATGAATCGACATTTTCCATTGGATGTAGAACTTGGACCTTCATTTTATAGTTGTTGTTCTCTCTTATTATTCGATTAATCTTGAAGTCAAACAGAACAAAAACGAAACAGAAAAATATATTAGTACTTATCCCAGCATGTTTGTTATTATATATATATATATATATATATATATATATATATATATATATATATATATATATATATATATATATATATATTAAGTTAATGAACAAATAGTTTTGAATTGGCCGCACTAGTTCTTGGTCTTGGTACAGACTTCCATAGAAGCAGTTTTATTGCTTTTTCAAACCTCTTTGTTAAGAGTGAGATGACAATGTCTATGTCTCTATATTAATTATGGTATCATCTCTATACCCTGAATAGAAATCAAATTATCTCACAAAAACTACTTTTAAGAGCCGCACATTAAGGCACAACAATAAAGTGAAAAAACGTTCACAGTTGGACGCAGGAGAAAAACACTCAGCATCTTTCTATTTTATCTTTACTTGAAGGAAGTTCTTTTTAAAGAGCGCTTTAAATCCTTTGCTTTACTCTCTCGGCTCAGTGAGACTTGGACGGGGTTAAAGACGGCCTACCGGCCAGGATCCATAAAAGATATGTTTGCACATTTCGCATTAGTGCCTCGGCCCGCATAACAGGCTCAGGGCTCAGCACACGTGCATTACCAGCAGTGCACACCCCTGCAACCCAGCCTACTGCACCCCACCCCACTGCACCCCACCCACACACCCCCTGCAGTTTCTTAGGTCATCTTAGGTCAGTGAAATGAGAAGGATGCTGCATGGACAAAAAATGTTACACACAAACACACACACACACACAAACACACACACACACACAAATGCTAACAGACACCTAACACACACACACATGCTAACAAGGACCTCTCTCCGAAGCACTGGCCAGTGTCTCCCTCCCCCGAGTACTGGTGGCGACGGCCATAGCGCGCTTCCCATGTCCCTCCACACCTGACTGAGCCTACCCACATCCCTGATCGGTTTCAGGTGGGCTAAGCCAGCCAATCAGCAGCAAGTAGACATGTATCCTTGGTTACCTGAGCACAGCATTATGACCAGGTGCACTTAAGTAACCAATGACATGTTGTTTCTACAGGTGGGGTAGGACATGATTAGTGCATGAGCTAGTTACTGGGAGTGACAGCCAGCCAGCCACAGGCCCACCCATACACACATGCACCTACAAACACACATGTACACACACATACGCACACACACACACACAGCCCCGTGACTACTCACTCTGTATTCTGTAAAATGACACATTTTTTCAGCCCTCCACCTCTGTGCCCTGAAGCTCAGTGATATGAGAATCTATGGGCTCAATGTCGTCTCCCAGTCATCTCAGCATGACTTCAGCAGTTCCAACAGCCGATGGCATTCAAAACCACAAAGACTGCGGCTCTCTGAGGTGGTCTTACCTTAGGTAGCAGCTGTTTTTACAGGCATGGGCCAGTGTGTGCCTTGTGCGTATACCCGGAGCCAGAACGCTGTCACCCACTGTGGAGAAAACTGTTAGTCGGACAGACAGGGGGAGACTAACTGGCGTATGTTCTGTCATGAAAGCTTTACATAATGGACAATGAACTGATGGAAAGCAGTTTTTTGGAAGGAGTTGCTGTTTGCATGGCAGTGTCCTCACTTGTCTTCGCTCTGCCCAAACAGATTTTGCCTTACAGGCTAAGTGCAAGCGGACTATTCAGGTTGATGTCAGCTCATTTACATTTACACATGTTCATTAAAAGGGAGTCTTACTGTAGGCTACGTATATGCAGCACAGTTTATTATGGAATGAGCAGCCCGGGAATCTGAATCTATCAACATCATGCTATAACATTACAATCATCGTAAATTTAACTGAATCCAGTCATCGTTAATCCATACCATCTATGCTTTTCAGTATGTGATCTGGACAAAGTGGCTTTTCAGATATATTTTTTTGTTACTGACAAACAATTAGAGTAACATTATTACATAGTCATTAACCTCAGATTTCTTTCCTCCAGATTATGTGATTTTTTATTTTAGTTTTATTATTTCAATCTCGTCTCCAAAAATGTAACATATGTAATAAATGTAATAAGGTGAGTTACTGCCTACGGAGAGAGAGATCCCTTTGGCAATATGCATGATGTTTGAAGCATATAGGCAGGTTTCTGTGATTGTCTTTCAAAGACCAAACGTGATGTTGGCCAAAGGGATACGTCATGAAGGTGAGCGGCAGAAATTGCTTGCAGATGGTCATTCTCACATGGTGTTTCTTTGGCAGGCTTCACACTTTGTAATTATCACAGTTTGTTGATGGACGAATCACAGACGTGCTTATTTTATGATGTCAAAACACTCCTCCCCACACCCTTTACCATCCTCTATATCAGAGTTTCTCGAAGCGTTTCAGACCGGGGACCACTTCCCCCCTTCAAAACAACCTCAAAGACCACTCCCGCCCCATCTGAGGTGAACAGGGCTATGTAAATGCATGAATTGGTGCAGCATCACAGCCCTAAGTAGGAAATGGCATGACGATGACATACATGTTGTTTAAACACACTGTAGGCAGCTTAAGAAACATTAAAAAAACTATATTTTAACACAACTGCTCGCTGACCACAGTAGCCCACACTTAGAGAAACACTGCTCTGTATCCACAACTGTATGTGGATGTCCCCCTCTCTTCCCTCCGCCACACACACACACACACACACACACACACACACACACACGGCTCTGTTTGGTTTTAAACACCAAGAGACACAAATCCACAAGTCCAGGTGAGCATGTGGTTCTTATATCCATGGCAGTCAGTAGACCGGCCTCTCACTTTCCCACCATCTGCGGAGTGATGACATCATTTTATGTACAATGACACCATACTTGTTGCTCTGCTCTTGCGGGATGACATCACTCACAGAGCATTATATTACAGCTAACCTTTGTTTTAAAGCACCTGTTTCATCTGCCACCTCATTAAGCTGAACACAATAGGATCATCTGGCCGCTCTTCAACAATCAAAGCGGCGCGGCGCTATGACATAACTCTGCCAAATCCGTGCAATTTGTTTAAAAGTTTTATGGCCTTTTGTGTTTGAAATCTGCACAGCAAGCAGCACTCCATTTTGGATGGAGTTTGCATTATCACTTATTCTCCCTCTTTCTCTCCCTCTCTTCCTCCCTCTCTCTCTTTCTGTCTCTCTCTCTCTTTTTAACCTGCTTTCTCTATCACACTTGCACAGAAATATCTACCCTTATAGCTCAGTCACAGACATCCCAAGTCTTCCGTAAGTTCTGGGACTCTCCCACATGTTTATAGCAGGTGTGTGTGTGTGTGTGTGTGTGTGTGTGTGTGTGTATTGGGGGGGGGGGGGGGGGGGGGGGGCACTCTGGCTCTTTGCCCCAGTGTAAAGAGACACCTTCCTAAAATGAGATTTTTTTGCAGGTTGGGAGGATGTCTGCACTGCCCTATAAAACCAAAAGGCAGCAAGTACACATTTTGTCAAAATTGAGCTTGAACTGTTAATTGAATTTATAACACCTCTTTTGTCTTGTGACTATTATCTGGCTTCTTCGTATTAAACACTATGTTAAACACGTTAAAGGCACAACGTTAAAGGCTTTTTTCTCAGTTTCAGTGTTGGCATAGTAACTGCACTTTGCCTTTGTAGGGTAGTTCAGTCACCCTCCCCCCCTAATTAATCCCCTACTTTCTTATACCTGTGGTAAGACATACGTATGACACCCACTCCTTGCATGCTATCAACTACAAATGCACACGTGTCAGTCAGTCAGTTAGTAAGTGAGAAAGTAAACACATAAATACACCAGTGTGTTTTGTCCAGGCCATTGTCACTATTTGCCACTGTCGTTTCAAAATGATACTGTTGTTACATTGCATTACATTTAGCTGATGGTCTTATCCAGAGTGACTTACTTTCAATTAGGTACAGGGACAGTGGAGCGACGGGGTTAGATGCCTTGCTCAGGGGCACCTCAGCCATGGATGAGGGTGCAGGAGAGTGGGGTGAAGAGGTGGGGTTGGTGCTGAGGTGAAGAGATGGAGGGTGGTGTAGAGTTGGGCTTGGGGTGGGATTTAAGCAGTCCAGGGCTTTTGGATGGCCTCCAGACTTCTTGCTTAGAACAGAAGTTCTGTGATGTCATTGGTTGCTGTTCAGGTCAGGTCTAGACCATTGCCAGAATTTGCATTGTTGTTTCAAAATGACGCTGTTGTTACATTACATCACATTTAGCTGATTCTGTTATCCAGAGTGACTTACGGTAAATTATGTACAGGGACAGTGGAGGGACGGGGTTAGATGCCTTGCTCAGGGGCACCTCAGCCATGGATGAGGGTGCAGGAGATTGGGGTGAAGAGGTGGGGTTGGTGCTGAGGTGAAGAGGTGGAGGGTGGTGTAGAGGTGGGGTTGGGGTGGGCTTTAAGTAGTAAGAACAGAAGTTCTGTGATGTCATTGGCTGCCGTTCAGGTCAGGTCTAGACCATTGCCACCATTTGCCATTGCTGTTTCAAAATGACACTGTTGTTACACTGCATTACACTTAGCTGATGCCCTGAGGGGCCCCTCGGCCATGGATGAGGGTGCAGGAGTGTGTTGGTTATTCACTCCTTACTCCACATTTTTTTTCAAACTTGCCAATCATGATCCCAAGACTCGCCCCTAACCATTATGCCACAGCTGTCCCCAGCTCAGTATGTCGTTCAGCTCAGAAGTGGTGCTGTCAGAGTGTGGGGCCAGAGGGAGCAGTGTAAGTACAGAGGCTGAAGATTGGTATGTGAAGTGATGGTAAGATAGGGAATACCAAAGATGAAATACTGGCATGACTACTGTTTGCCAGAACTTTTCTTTTCCATCAGCTTCTCCCAAGAACATGTCCTCTCTCTGTCTTTCTTCCTTTCTCTCTCTTTCCTTCTCTCTCCCTCTCTCCCTCTCTCTCTCTCTTTCTCTCGCTCTCTCAGAAACACACACACACTTGCACACACACACACAAACACACAACACCTGCACACCCCTGCATGCTTTTTAGATCACAAGGATTCTCCAGAAGTGAGAGCACATTAAAAGAATGAAGAGAGTGAGAGAGAGAGAGCGAGAAAGAGAGAGAGCGAGAGACTGCCCAGGCTTCGGGTCAGCCACGTCGATCAGCTCCAACCTCAAGAACCCACCTTTATTTTCACCCACTTCCCCACCCCTACTGCCACTGTCACCCCCCCCCCCCCGCCCAACCATTTCATCCCTGCACCCCTACCCACAATTCCCCCCCTAGCTCACCCCCCCCCCCCCACCCCCTACTCCTACCAGTACCACCATACCAACCCCACCAACCATTTCACCCCCACGTCACACCCCCACCCCCACCCCGACCCAACATTTCACCCCCACCACCAACCCCACCCCCAACAGCAGCATATTCTCACCACCCACCTCCACCCCCACCCCCACTCCATCTTCAACTTCACCGCCATCCCCACTCCCATCTGCACCACCCAGTGGCGGCGCCAGAGAATTATTATTGGGGGGGCTATGGTGGGGGCGAATTGTTTATGGGGGGGGCTGATGAAACCTGACACAAGACACCTACTACACGAATAAATAACACAATAGAGGCCAATTACTCCCAACCCACGCCAGTCCGGTCCAGGATTTAATCTTTTTACATCCAGGATTTAATCTTTTTTCAAACACCGCGCTCTCCCTCATTAAATCCCTTATTCATACAGATATTTGCTGAAAGTATTAATACAAGTTCAATATTGTGTTTTGTGCATTAATCGATCTTCTTTATATCAAATATAACATTTCAAACATACTTGCGCTCATTCCCCACTTCAAAGTTACTCCTACCGTTTGTTGTGGCCTGTATCGTAAACCATACTCTTGATCCTGACAACCTTGGTTTCGGACTGTCGGTAAGAATACATAGAAATAAAATATCCATGCTGTTTTGTCGACAATATATTTATTAGGTGCATAAACCAGTTTAAAATAAAGGAATGCTGCTGCAGTGAACGAACTTCACTTTTCACAACTTGCCACTTTCACCAACTGGAGAGAACTAGCGGCTACAACATACCTAACAATCCCAGCGTGCCGTCTGAGTTTAAATCAGCAAATCAAATCACACGGCGCAGGTGCAGCAAAGTTCTGGGTTCACCATCATTTAGGAACATTATAAACAATATAGTGTGTAAATAAATACAGTGTAAATAAATCAGAGAAATGTGTTTGTTTTATGTGTACATGTTCATATTATAATTTTAATAAATATCACTAGGTCAGTCAGGGGGGGCTAAGGGGGGGCAGAGCCTTTTACAGGGGGGTCTAAAGCCCCCCCTCGCCCCCCCCTGGCGCCGCCAATGGCACCACCTCATTCTCTATTGTGGCACCATCTTACCACCGACCAACCATTTCAGCCCCACCTCACACCTCCACCCAACAGCCCCAGCAGCACCTCCTCACCACCCACCTCCACTCCCACTCCAACCCCCACCCCACCTTCAACACCAACACCACCCCCACTCCCATCTGCACCACCTCATTCTCTGTTCTGGAACCACCCCAACCAACCATTTCAGCCCCACCTCCCACTCCCACCCCCACCCCCACGGCACCCCCCACTCCACCTTCAACTTCACCCCCAACCCCACTCCCATCTGCACCACCTCATTCTCTGTTCTGGAACCACCTCAACCAACCATTTCAGCCCCACCTCACAGTCCCACCCCCACCCCCACTGCACCCCCCACTCCACCTTCAACCCCACCCCCAACCCCACTCCCATCTGCACCGCCTCATGCTCTGTTCTGGAAGAGCTTCTTCCTCATGGAGCACCTCCCCAGGTGTTTCTCATTGCGCTTAATGGGGATGTAATATGCATGCACTCCTCAGCCGAGAGCCGCTAAGTACAAAGGGGTGAGTTTAGAGGCAGTGGTTGTGATAGTGCCAGCTCTGAGACACCCGTTGTGTCCACATGCATATTCAGCACACTGCATAGCCCCCTCACACGCTTGCACTCACTCACTCACACACACACACACACACGCACACACTCACACACACACACACACACACACACACACAAACTCACACACACACACACACACACACACACACACACACACACACACACACACACTCACTCACACAAGCACACACACGCACACACACACACACACACACACACACACACACACACACACACACACACACACACACCTAGGCCATAAATACATGCAGGCAGGCCAGCAGAGCTGAACAGTTTGGAAGCACTTAGGATAGGCTGTCTAAGGTGAGCTCACAAGCCAAAGTGTTTGCCATGCTTTGGCAAAGGCGTGCACTTTCATGCTCACTTACAGGGCGAAAAAGAATAGAAAAGACAGAGAGAGAGAGACAAAGAGAAAAAGAAAGAGCAAGTTTTTGTAATGCAAAATCCAAATCAAAGTCTAAATTCAAAATCTTTTAGCTCATAGGTGTGAAAATATGGAGAGAAATCTTATACTCTGAGCTTTGACAGTGAAGAGAGAGAGAGAGAGAGAGAGAGAGGGAGAGAGAGAGAGGGTAAGGGGAGAGAGGAGAGACAGAGGGAGGGAGACAGAGTGTGTGTAAGTTGTTGGTAAATTAAGCTGAAGGGATGGAGCTGTCCAGGCTGTGTTTGATAGGAGAGAGTACAAAGAGGAGGGTGTTCATTCTGTGCACGTTTGTGTTTGTGGTCTTGCTGTGTGTAGAGGCCTTGTTGGGAATGGGGTGTGTGTTTTTGGGGTTGTGGGAGTGTGTGAGGGTTAGGGATGGTGCTGTGTGTAGGGGGCTTGCTGGGAATGGGGTGTGTGTTTTTGGGTTTGGGGGTGTGTGAGGGTTGGGTTGGTGCTGAGGTAAGGTGGTGGAGTGAAATAAAAAGGTGGGGTTGGGGGGGGTGTGAGGGTTTGGGTTGGTGCTGAGGTGAGGTGGTGGAGTGGGGTTTAGAGGTTGGGTGGGGTGTGTGTGGGGGGGGTTGGGTTGCTGCTGAGGTGAGGGTTGGGTTGGAGTGGGGTTTAGAGGTTGGGTGGGGTGTGTGTGTGGGGGGTTGGGTTGGAGTGGGGTAAAAAGGTGGGGTTGGGGGGTGTGTGTGAGGGTTTGGGTTGGTGCTGAGGTGAGGAGGTGGAGTGTGGTGTAGAGGTTGGGTGGGGTGTGTGTGGGGGGGTTTGGGTTGGTGCAGAGGTGAGGGTTGGGTTGGAGTGGGGTAAAAAGGTGGGGTTGAGGGGGTGTGTGACGTTTGGGTTGGTGGTGAGGTGAGGAGGTGGAGTGGGGTGAAGAGGTGATGGTTGGTGCTGAGGCGAGTAGGTGGAGTGTGGTGAAGAGGTTGGGTGGGGTGTGTGTGGGGGGGGTTTGGGTTTCTGCTGAGGGTTGGGGTGGAGTGGGGTAAAAAGGTTGGGTGGGGTGTGTGTGGGGGGCTTTGGGTTGATGCTGAGGTGAGGAGGTGGAGTGTGGTGAAGAGGTGATGGTTGGGGGTGTGTGTGTGGGGGGCTTTGGGTTGGTGATGTCATTGGCTGTGGTTCAGGTCCGCCATGCGTCTCTGCGCACACCAAGCCGAGCCCTCGGGGCGTGAGAAGCCCCTTTTTTACGCAGGCGTACTGTACCGTACTGGACCCACAAATGCAGACCACACTGGAGCCCTGCGTGCAAACTTCCATTAGGGTGCCCAGGCTCAGACAGGGTCACTTATGGTTATAGGCTTAGTGCACCAGAAAAAGAAGGAAAAGAAAATCAACAAAAGGTTTGTGCAGCCTCCATCATCTGGTTTCACATATGCACTCCTTTACCTCTTGGCCTAAGCTGTTTCTAATACAAATTTGACACTCGGCCCTTCAGCCCCGCCACCCATGATGCTTTGCTGTGATTCTTTGCCCCCAACTTGAAACCACTACTTGGTTGTCCTCCAGTGTCAAAGTACACAGGTTGAAGTTTAGCTTTGCTTCCCCTGAGCACACAGGGGTGTAAAACTGTCTTTGCAGAATTTTTACCATTGGATTTATATCAATGAGGGAATTCATAAAATAGTAATGGCTGCAGTGGAAGGGCTTTAAAACAGAATGTCCTGCAATGCAATCCCCCACAGAGACCTCAAAGTGTTTTTTTTTCCTTCGTGTTATCTAAAAGCAGTGTTTTGAGATACTTATTTCAAATGTGCCATCTTAAATTTGTTCTGGTCTCTGATAATGGTGGCCATTGTTTAGGGGCCAAGATGAAGTGCATCGATTTTTTAACGTGACCTTGATGCTGAAAGGAGAGGGCACAGAGGAGGACAATGCGTGAGAGCCTTTTGAGGGACAGCAGAAATTCAGCACAGTTTCATGGCCTTAAGGCTCCATGGCAACCAATGTCCCAACTCTCTTGCCAACAGCTGAATATGTGAGAGAACTGCCAATGTGTGCGGGCTTCCATCCTTCTCTCACACAACGCACGAACCCTCAGCGAAAACATCAGGGTTTTTTAACCCTAATGTTTCCAGAACTTTCCACAAATCTGCTAAGCTCCTCTTGCCTTTGCAATACAAATTCAACATGTGATGGTGTCAGTCAAATAAAATTTGAAACAAATAAGACTCATAGACAGTCGGTCAGTGTGAATGAGTTTTCCCAGATACATAGAGATGTCTACTGTGTGTTGGCCCTCTTCCTGGCTGAGCATTATCTTCAAGCTCAGGGAAGTGTGTCTGAGCAGTGAGCCCTTGCCAGTGGAGGAGATTAGTGGTAGTTGCTTCTTTGTGTGCAAGAGATAGAAGTGACAGAGTGCTTTTCATACTTGCAACCTTGAGGCTGAGCTGCCTGACGTAAAAGAGCTCCCACAGAAATAAAGAGATTGTTCAAAATCTCACAAAAAAGGATATGACAGTGTAGCATCTTATTAGCATCTTATGAAACACATTAATCTTCTTTTTTATGTCTTCAACAGTCACAGGACTCTCGTTCGGTGATATCCAGTCAGCTGCCAACCCAAGAACAATCAGGTCAGTGTGTATGATCTTTAAACACTATTCAGATGGTGGCTTCTCAGATAAGCCAGAGGTGCCCAGTGATAATCCATGCACCTGCTGCTATGGCAACAGGCCTGCGCAGGAGGCAAAACATAACAATAATAAAAATAATTAAAGAAAACACCACCTGGAGATAACTATGGCACTGCAGCACCGTGTTATCTCCTCATAGGTCACCTCTTGACCTTGGTTAAGAGCAAACATGTCCTGACCATGGGAAGAGTAGACCCCACCCCCCACCGCCCACTCCCCGACCCCTCCACTCCACTCTCAAACCTAAAGTCATCATTCTCTCGTGCGTCTTCATTTGCAACACTTTCAAACTACAGCTGGGAAGACGATTCCACTAAATTCTACCCCATGGCCCTTTTTCTGCACTTGAAAGATATGAAGAAAAAAGAGAGATACTGAGAGAGAAAAAAGAGAGAGAGGAAGACAGAGACAGACAAAGAGAGAAAGAGAGAGAGAGAGAGACAGACAGAGAGAGAGAGAGAGAGAGGGAGGCAGGACGGAAGTGAACGAAAGGGAAAGAGTGCGTCTTTTGTCTGTTGTTTATATTTTGCCCCCTTGCCTGTGCTGCCTGCTGCTGTCCTTGGGGTAATGTCACTTAGGCATTCAGCACACATTCTCTCTCTCCTCCTCGCTCCCTGACCCCCTCTCTCAGAGCCCAGCACCCTCATTGTCGCCGCCCGAAATCTCTCTCTTTTCTCTCTCAGACTTGTTTTTCTCCCTGTCAGAGGAGTGAAAAATGTGTAGCAGTTTCTTAAGTGAGAGCACGGGAAAGAAAAAAAGAGACAAGCAAAAGGAAGAGGGGTGATCAAACAATGGCCTTTTCCTTTTTATTGGTCAATTAATAACCCCCTTCTACCCCCCCCCCACCCCCATCCAGCCCCCAGGATGTTGACTTGTAGTCCTGAAAATGAACTGGCCTGCGGCCTGCGGGATGTGTCCTATTCCTTCTCCTACGCTACATCTGTTTCCATTAATGAACAGCACTGTGTTCTGCATGTGGGATCCTGGTGTGAGGTGATTTGGGATTCCCATTAGACTGGCCGGCTGTGTGAATCTCAGCATTGTCAGCAGTTGACATGGCTGTCTGCTGCCAAGACTTTAAGCCGTGAGGCTGTATTACTGCAGTGTATGAGTGGCGGGCAGATTAGGGATTTGTTAGATGTCTGTTTTTTTTTTTTTTTTCAAACTTTCTGTGTAACTCGAAGTAAAAAAAAAAAATTTGTGCATTTGCCTGATAAAAAAGCTGCATTTGTTTAAAAGTTATTATTTCCCAAAACTACTTTAATGAGTTTGGCCGTGTCCTCTATGTGGGGTATTTATTATGACTGTACTGTGAAACTGTCAAATGAAACAACAAATTTAACTCGTCTCTTCAATATCTCCTCCAAGAACGAGGCAAGTGTTGTATTTGACAAGAATGTATTAAAGTGAAGATAAAACTGAAACAAACACAGATTAAGTCAGATAAGTATTAAGCAATGGCTACAAATCAGGTAAGTATTACACCGTTGGTAAATGATAATGCTATCCTTAGCCCCAATGCTATTCATGTTAGGCTATCTTGCTTGAAGCTCTGACTTAAGTCTTCTTTAACTCTGACAAGGTTGAAGCAAGGATGCATGCAACTTGGACAGCCATTTTCCATGAAGCATGTTTTGAATGTACTCATCGTCTTAGGGGTATGAGCTCCACTCAAATGGACATCACCAACAATCCCCCACCGAAGGTCATGTTTTGGGGCGAATGGTGCACTAGGTGGGCCAATATATTGCTGGTATACCTAGTGGACCTGCAGTATGTCTCGTCCTAACAGAAGCCAAATATCTGCCCAGTCATCCAGAGCAGGTATTCTGTCAGCTATACATTACATTACATTAGACTTAGCTGACGCTCTTATCCAGAGCGACTTACATGCCTTGCTCAAGGGCATCTCCACCATGGGTAGGGTGGGATTCGAACTAACCACTAGGCCACAGTTGCCTATACCTTGCATATGACTGGTGGTAAGCTACTTTCTGCTCTACTGTTAGGAACATTGTTGCATTTTATCAGAGTAGGAAGGGGAATTCTTAATTCTCCTGTAAGTGGCTTGACAGCATAGTCATGGGTCCTTCTTCCGGTCACATTGACAGCTTCGGCACATGCTGTCAGGATATATGGCAGTGATGGCCATTGAATGTGGAAAACATTAAAGAACTCAGTTTTGGCCAAAAGTAGATTGCTTTGATGCAGTGCAGCAATATCGATGTAAAGATATACCATTTTCTTTAAGGAACGTCTTCCTGTCATCAAGCAGCATAGCTCTGAAGCTCGTACGTTTTTTAGTGGATGTATGTATTAGACAATGCACATTTGGATCCTCTGTTTGTTTTGTTGTTTTTTTTTGTTGTCTTGCCTTGGTCTCTCTTATTATAAAGTAGGAGAATACTGAAAATGAAGGAAACAGTACTTTGTTGCCCTCCTTATATTTTCATCCAAATGTCATCCATTTTCCTGTAGGTAGAAAAGCAACTTCTGTACAATGGGACTGGCTCCTCTTGCTGTGTCCAGGTAAGCTAATCCCTGAAGTTCTAACAGAAATTCCCCAAGGTCACTAAGCCTGTTATTATCCTGGTTGGGGAAGCTGTCTAGTTTGGTGAATAAAGCCTTCTCAATGGCTTCTGGAGCTCCAAATCAGTCTGAGAGCCACAGATGGGTGGCTGATATCAGCAGATTTCATCCTATGGGCTAACTGACTCGATTCTGGACCTAACCATTTAATAATCAGATCAACTTAATTATTGGCAGAGAGATCTAAACCCTGCAAAATACGAGCAAGTGTTGACAGTTTTCAGGCTGGTCGTCAAAGTGGTTCAATCCACTTGATACCAGCTGACACCTTTTTAGAAACTTGGCTAGATCTGATATGTTGCCATTTACATCATGGCTGGGTGGACGGTGTGGCAAGTAATGACTGAACTCTTGTGTGTCTTTTGAGGTGTAACTGGTTGACTCCTTGTCTGTATATTTATAATACGGGGTGCTAGGCTGTGAGACATGTTGTTTCCTGCCTATCCGATGTGATTCAGGGGGCTGAAAATGTACCTGATGTGGGCTGAGGTGTTGTTGGATGCCATGGTCTGGGATAGTCCTTGGTTGCTCCGAAGTGCCCATAATCCTGCCTGGTTAGGCTAGGTAGCTGTTGCACTTGAGGGCTTACGTCCAACTCTTCATCTGAATGGCTATCTGCTATTTGTGTGTGTTTAACTACATATTCACTTACCTTCTCATGTGAACTTTGTTCTTAAGGTTCTGAGTTCTGAGAGAACTGTTCTGAGTTCTGAGAGAACTCAAGCTCTGCCAAGCTCCTCCTTCAGCGGCAGTGGCTTCCATGATGCCAACTTTAGCAATAGCTGTCTCCGCTTCACTCTCTTCCCTCTAAGTCTAATTTAGCTTCTAAGCGAGCGTTTTCAATTTCGATCTCCATTTCTTTTCTGTTGCAATGACCCTGTCTGTCCACATGGGGGACCAGGTTGCCATCTCTGATTGGACTTGTTGAAGCCTGTGAGCTTTTGGAATGGCAAGAGCCAGTTGCATCTAATAGTGTTGCCACCTGCCCTGGTTTTACCTGATTGTCCCAGTTTTTAATGGTCTGTCCAGGGTAAAAAAAAAAAAATCCCGGGACACCTGGGTCACTGGCTTATAAGCCAAATGTTGATTGGGTTGTCGAAATGTCCCGTTTTTTGTCAGACATAGGTGGCAACCCTAGCATCTAACCTCCAGAGTCAGTTCATCACTCTGTGTTTGTGGCGTTTCCTTTATGGGAAGCTCTGATTGAGTACCTTTACCTCCATCCATCTTCTGTTGAGAGAAGAGGCTGCCATCATCTAAATGAAACTGCAAGTTTAACTTGTTTCTTCAATATCTCCTTCAAGGAACAGGCAGGCGTTGTGTTTGATGTTGTAATTTGGTGTTGTAATGAGGTAAGTATAAAGAGGAACTTAATGTGACCTTCTGTAAACATTGAAATGTCCAGCAGTTCAATATTATGCCATCAGCTTTGCAGTTTCTTGTTACAAACAAGTCAAGCTGTTTCTGTCTTTTGTGAGTTGGAGGGCTGCAGATAAGTTGTAGATCAAATGACTTTATGAGGGACATAAAGTCCGTAGCGCACGCTTTGTCTAAGTTAGATGTTCACTTGACAGAGGAGCAGTAGCGGACGGTGTAGCTCTGGCATGGAAGGCAGTAGTTTGTCTAGCTCATCCCCAAGGGTCTGGTGGACGGTAAATGACAACCACAGAGACTTTAACTGGAGCTGTCCCCCTGATGCCATTCCAAGGAACAGTAATTGTTATAAGGTGGCAAGGGAGTGTAGCTTCATTTGATGGAGAGAACAGGGATTGTTTGGAAGCACGTTGTGTTTCAGTGCTTTGTCAACAGGACAGCTTTCTTTGTCAGTGGCCCTGCTCAGTGGACTCGTTCAGGTAGACTCGCTTCCCTTTACCCAAGTGGGTCTTCACACGAGGAGGGCTAAGGCTGACACTTCCATGGGCTTCCGACTACACACAAGGGCTTACAGCAGTCATAAACATGAATGAAGTGTCATAAATGTTCATGATACACCTAACAGGGCTCATGTCACTTTTATGTAGATATCTTTACCCTTGTTACGTACCCTTGTTTTATGTAGATACCTTTACCAAGTTACCCTTGGCATGTTTGTAGCACCATGTTTTTTCACACATATGTTTTATACATTGGGGAACATTTGTAAAAAAAAAAAGTCTGGAGGAGATCCTTGATGGAAACTAAGAATTTTCAGGAATTTTCAGAAGTATTATATTATAATATATTTTATACAATAATCAGTGTTTCAAAATGATATGCACAACTGCCTGCTTGTTTCCTTTTAAATATGGCAGAACAACAGTGTGTTCTATATGAATCAGAATGAAGTGAGTTATTATATTGGTCACAAACTTAGTTTGTTGTGTCCTGCAAGGAAGCATAAAATGTCATCTTGTACTCATTGTGGGCAGTGGCTTTCAACAGCATCATCTTCTAATTTAATATGTCAGATTGTGTGTGTGTGTGTGTGTGTGTGTGTGTGTGTATGTGTGTGTGCGTATGTGTGTGTGTGTGTGTTATGTGTGTGTATGTGTTTTTGTCTGTTTGTGTATAAAACCCATTTGATAAACATTAACTTTGTTCAGCTGAAGCGTTTTTATATTCCACACATTTTTTTCAGATGCAGCGTCTAACTGATGTGTCTTTCCTGTATCATTCCAACAATTACTTGCATATCACCATCATCATCATCATCATCTTTAAGTCATTAATCGCCATTTGCATAATTCAGTAAGCCACGAATGCCTGAACAAAACCGCATCCTGTGCTGTCATCACAGCAGTCAGCCTCTAGACTGTGGAAAAGCATAAATTTTGAACCGGGACGATCTGTCCTTCGTGGCTCCAGGAGACGACAGCACGAAACTGGAGCAAGATGTGAAGCTCAGCTGTCCACTGACGAGGGCAACGTTACAGACACCGCTACCGGGGATTTGCCGCGTGTGTGTGTGTGTGTGCGTGTGTGTGTACGCATGTGTGCGTGTGTGTAATTGGGTGTTTACGCTGCAAGGGCTCTCAACCCTGAGACCGGTGTTTTTTGACCCGTGCTGCAGTAGCCTCTGATCTTCAGTGTCTTCTCCCCGCACCAGTGAATGTAAACAGACCCAGAGAGGGTGTCTCCGGGGCCAGCTGGAGCTCTGCAGAGCAGGAGTGGGAAGGAGAGCGGAAGGAGGGTGTGGGCCCTCAGACAGTTGTGTGTGATGACGTGTTAGTTTTGTGTGTGTGTGTGTGTGTGTTTGTATGATGACGTGTTAGTTTTGTGTGTGTGTGTGTGTGTGTGTGTGTGTGTGTGTGTGTGTGTGTGTGTGTGTGTGTGTGTGTGTATGATGACGTGTGTGTGTGTGTTTGTTTGTTTGTGTGTGTGCGTGTGTGTCCTTTTGTTTCTGTGAGGGAGTTTGTGTGTTTCTCTCTTTAACCTGCACAAATACACACACACATATATATATATACTATATGTGTGTGTGTGTGGTTAAAGAGAGAAATATATATAGGATGGCAGGCACAACACTTAAAAAGGGAAGAATGAGCTGTGACCTACTGTCTTAGTAGTCACTGTCACTTCAGTTCCTTGTGCCACACAGGTTCCCATCTGCCTAAAATAAAACATGCTTTAAAATCTGTGTACCTGTTAGCTCTGTGGTCTTTTTAAACAGCATGTGCATGTCAGTCGATTTCAGCTAATAAAACTACGAATGAAACACATCTAATGATTAATTGCCTCTGAATTTAAATGACCCCCTCCACAGTATTGTCAAATGAGACGTTTAAGACCAGGGAAACTCAGGAGGACCTAGTACTGCATGTGCACAAAGGAACTTGGTGACCCTGAGGGTGCTTTCACACTGACAGCATTTGGTGCGCACCAAATGTCCCATTCGAACCACATGTTCTTAGTTCGGTTTGTTTTCGTTGTTGTGAATGCAATCTCGGTACTTTGGTGCGCACCAAATCAACCGGTCCGAGACCGATAAAAAGGGGTGGTCTCGGACTGCTTTATCTGCCCTACGTTGGTATGGTTCCTCTAATGTGAAAGCAACCAAACCAAATTGGACAGAACAGTAGAGTTTAGTGCATTATTATTATGGAACGTTTTAGTCTTTTTCCGGTGGCGATGATCTTCGCGGTCTATTTTGGTTCGTTTAGGACTACGCATATGTGAAAGCAAACTGTAACCACGTCTGTTTGCTGCATTGTAACATTTTCCTGACTAGTGTGGACTAAAGCAATTGAACTGTAGGTCTGAAAGCGCCCTGACTTTCTGTGATGTCTGACAATGGAAGCACCAACCCAGCCAACCTGTTGCACATCCTCAAGACACCAAAACTACAGTTTGGGGCAAAACAAAACCACACACAAAACAAAAACAAACCCAGAGTGGGAGCATACAGTATACGACACGGCTTCAGCTTAAGACGACTGGGATATATAGCGCTGGTTTACAGGCACGGGAACGAGCCAGACGGAATTTTAATGGTCAGGGCAGTTTCATCTGCTGCACACGGCTGGCCGCAGATGAGACGCTGCCCTCGCCCCATGTGGTTACGCCTCCGACAGGGATTCTCACAGGAAAGGGGGAATGTGTAAAAAAAGGAAGTGCAAGGATCAGAAAGAGGGGGGAAAAAAACAACAAGTAATTGCATGTTTCTGCCAACCGGCAGCGGAACGTGCCCTCATTTTTTTCCGTTTTTTTTTTAGCTTTTTTTTCTTTTTGTGTGTGTGTGTGTGTGTGTGGGGTGGGGGGCAGGAAAGCAGTTGGCTTGTTTTATGCTAACCATCACATATGCATGGTAGGCCCTTTAAGTTGTGTGTGTATACTTATTAAACTGTAAACACCAGGAAGGGAAGCTGTACACAAAAGTGGCATGGAAGAGAGGCGGCGGCAGCACTCTATAAGTGGGCTAGGCAGCAGTATGCATTGTGGGCACACTGGCACACTGGGCCGCTTGCAGTAAAAGTGTCAAGTCTGTAAAATAGTTAAAAAAAAGTCAAGTCTGACGCGCTAACTGTGGCCACCAAAGAAATCCTTGGGAACATTCCAGGTGGAGGACAGAAAGTGTGAAAATTAAACCCAGAAACATGGGTCCACACACTTGAAATCCTTAACCAGTCTTTAACTGTTGCCACCTCAGTTAGGAATTTGGACATGTTTACATTGAATCTGGTGGCCTGGAAATTCTGTTAAGGAAGTCAACCATTAGGACATTTTGAGATGTGTCAGAAGTATAAAAGTTCTTCATATATCAATTTGTGAATTTTTACAACAGAAATGATTTCAAATATAACTGCCAGCATCTTCTCACAAATCCTAACAGCCAATCAGTGCACCTGGTGACCTTGAGGCAGACTTGTGCTGATTCAAGCACCAGCTTCTTGTGTTGTGCCAAATTATCTCTTCACGTCTGCACTGTGCCAGGGCCGCAGCTGTGTATGAGACCCAAACAGGGTGTGTTTGTGTGTGTTTGTGTGTGTGTGTGTGTGTGTGTGTGTGTGTGTGTGTGTGTGTGTGTGTGCGTGTGTGCCTGTGTGTGTGGGTCTATGTGTTTGCATGTATGTGTGTGTGTTTGTGTGTGTATGTGAGAGAGGGGGAGAGAGAGAGCAGAGACTCAGCAACCTTTGGTCATAATCCTCATGTACAATCACTCTGATAGGAAGAGAGAGACTGAGAGAGACAGAGAAGAACAAGGGATTTCCTCATTAGAAAACAAGCATTGGGATAATAACCAACTCCAGGGAGTAATCGCTGCATCAAATAATTGACTGTAAACAGTCAGGGAATGTTAATTAGGCACTAGTCCATGGCTTAAAGGGACTACCAGAGCCATTTAAACTTGTAATTTCCAAACTGCAGGCCAAACCCCACACACGCTGATTTGGGACCACACAAACACCACAAGCAATGTGTACGCTGAGAACCTAAACACTCAGTGGGAAAGACCATGTGAAGCTCGACAGCTGACATGGTCTTATAAGTCATCATCCAATTCCTCAACGAAGATGACATGGTAGAAACTCTGTTGCTGTGTCGTGTATTAAAGTGGAGTCCTGAGGGGAAGGGATGGGGGGTGGAGATGAGTGTGTGTTTGGTAGGGGAGTATAATTGGCAGCTATTAGATTTAATCACTGCACTTTTGGGTTGACAACAGTTTCAAGTCAAGACCACATACATTGCTGACATGTCCACATGCACCATTCGTTATAGCTGCGCTGTTGCCGTGAGAGGGAGAGAAAGAGAGAGAGAGACAGAGACAGAGAGAGAGAGAGAAAGAGAGAGAGAGGGAAAGAGAGAGAGAGAGACACAGAGAGAGAGAGAGAGAGCGGCAGAAAAAATGCTCAACATTTTTCAGAATAGGGGACTTGGAAAAAGAAAACAACCAGTGCGTGTTATGAGAAAGTCTTCTGCTGTTTTCAAGAGTTGTTCAGGCAACGTGGACACACACACACACACACACACACAAACAAACACACACCCACACACACACATAGAGAGAGAGAGAGAGAAAGAGAGAAAGAAAAAGAAAGACACACACAGAGCTTTCTTTGTGATGACAGTCCAGTCCTTTGACTGGATTCATCGGCTCAAACCATGAGCGTTTTGCAATGCATGAATAAGACCAAGACGTGCTGAAACGAAAACAATTGAATCACATCCTCTTCTAACCACAGACAGGTTGTGTGTTTCTTATTTTAAGTATGCTTCGGCAAAAATGTGTTTTTCATCATTTCATACAAGGCCGGTTTGAATATTGGTGAGCTGTAGCTGGAAATATCCCTGAAGATGGGATAATAACAGCTTTTTGACTCCCAGAGCTTGTTCAAGCAGAACTATTGATCTTGAACGAGAACAGAGGCTTTTTAAAAAAAAAAAAAAAAAATGAAATGATAAATCTAACAATCTATAAGTGAGAGAGTCAGAGACGGAGACAGAGAGACAAAGAGACTTTAAAGAGATTTAAAGACAGTGAAACTTGTCATCTGTTTTATATTTATGTCACTCATCGCCACTTTGTTTCCTTCTCTTTCTCTCTCTCTCTCTTTCTCTCTCTCTCTTTCTCTCTCTCTCTCTGTCTCTCTCTTTCTCTCTCTCTCTCTCTCTTTTTCTGTCTCTCTCTCTCTCTCTCTCTCTTTCTCTGTTTGGTGTGTGTATCCATTATTTGCTGACAAATTTATGGCTGATATTGCAGACTGTGTAGCCCTGCTGTGTGGCTGCAAATATCCTGTGCTTTGTGGTGGGACGCTGCTACCCTGTAGCTGAGCTCCATAAATGTGCAGCTTCCAGTAGAGGTCCTTCTTATATCACTTTTACGAGGCCCAGGTTACAGGCTGGCAGGTCACGGGAGCGAAAACACCCCGCCGCTTTTACATGGGCAAAATGGGCACTCTCTCTCTCTCTCTGCAAGTTGCAAAGACACCCCCCCCCTCCACACACACACACACATACACATACTAACTGGGAATTATCAGTGTTCTTCTCTGTAGCAGGTGTGTGTGTGTGAGTGTGTGTGTGTGTGTGTGTGTGTGTCTTTTTGGCTGAGTATACGTAAGTGTGCATGCGTGTGTATGTGTGTGTGTCTTTATAAGAGCTGTGTGCAGACTTGCACAGACGTTGCTCGTTTTAAGTGAGATGGCACGGTGGTGAGAGTGCGTGTGGGCAGTGGGCATCATTCCTGGCTCCCGTGAGGTAGCTGAGTCAGGGCGCGCGGGTATGAGGGCATGACTCAAACACAACACAAGCTGACTCGGCACGTTGCACTCGGGTGCAAGATTCTCACTTAGCACCCTGTCTCGCTCATCAGAGCACTTAGCCACTTACAAGAAAAAAAAAAAAAAAACTGATTTTGTGCTTAGAACAAATTAATCACCACCTTGTTTATGACTTTGTTTAGGTCTGGTCATAAAAGGGCCACTTGTTCTGGATATGCAAGACCTCCCAAGACATCTGAGAAGAACATTCTGGAACCTTAGTGACAATGCAGCGGCCCATGGCTGCCCCTTTGCCGAGCTCGGTATGGATATTCCATAAGTGTGAATTTGCTAGCGTCATGATTGGCCAGAGCTGCAGCAGCAGTTGTAATTTGTCTGCTAAATGTTTACACCATCACACCATTATATACGTTCCTGCTTACCCAGTCGGTTCATGACCTCAGCTGGGGTTTTAGAAGTACATATCAGGTTTCCCATAATGGCAGAGCCGTAAAGGAGGTTATATATTTTACCCCTGCGGGTGAACCTTTTTTGGCCTTCCAAACCCTTTTATCCTCAGAGGGTTCAGACGGGTTCTGTGTGGGGGTGGGGGGGGTAACAGAGAACTTGGGACAGATGAGAAAGTAAGTATTTCCAAAACTCGAGCTACCACCAATTACCCCCTTTCCAAAAACAATAAAAATAAAAAAAAACATGTTGGAGTCATGTGCTGAGCTGTATCGTTCAATTTGATGATTTTTATTGGACTCCTTTGGGACCGTACTATTAGATTATCACATACTTCTGTGGATGCACACTAAATGGTCTTGATAGACCCCCTGCTGTTTTTATATGTTTTTAAAAAATGCGCATCAGAGCCATTGTAATACTTTCCCCTTCAGACTAAAATTCCTCACAATGCGTTCTTGTGTTCCTCTGAACCCTTTGAACTCCAGGATTCTACCGTGTACCTGTCTTTCAATTTCCTGTGGGCTTCCACACCACAATACCCCCCACACCACCGTTAACTCTCAATAACAGTGAGGACGATCTTGCTGCAAACTTCAGAGGCTGCTGCCATCTCTGAAGGACAAAAAAAAAAAAAAAAACCAAAGAGCCTAAAAACCAAAAGGAAAACAAACTGTTGGAGCAAAACATCCACAGTCCATTTTCCTGAAGGTGTGGTGGAGGTCAGTACACAAGCTACGGGAACACAACCAGACCGCTCCAGCTTGGCTTTTAAACCCTCCAGATCACACTTTTAACCCCGTCAACGCCTGAATAGCACTGCACATCCTCGTTTCGTTTTCCTTCCATAGTGTGGTACCTGGATTCAGAACGGTCAGAGGTCCAGCTGAACGTTTCAAATCGCGGGAGGGGCTGGGAGGGGCTGGGAGGGGCTGGGAGGGGCTGGGAGGGGCTGGGAGGGGCTGGGAGGGGCTGGGAGGGGCTGGGAGGGGCTGCTTTTGCTTCCCACACCCCTGTGTTACTTGTTGAGCTGGAGCGTACAGATGAAAGAGAGTCTTGGTGAGGGGGCATGAAAGAAAATCACGGCACCAAACCGATGTCAGATGGGTTCACTTCTCTCCTAGAAAGTGAAGAAGGGGTGGGTGGTGGTGATGTGGTTGGAGGGGGGTGCTGGGTGGGGGTGGGGGGGTTGTTTTGCAGGGCTGACCTGGCAGGTAGTCAGCTTCATTATGGGGCCTTCTTTGTCGGCGGTTATATAACTCGGCATCCGTAAATAACGCCGAGGGACGGGACGGGTCCAGCACCTTGTGTTCCGCATGTTTATTCATGCTGAGGGGGTCTCTGGCTGCTCCCAGTTTGTTTGCGGGGACAAAGCTGTTGCTAAGCTCGCTCGGCTAGAAGCGGAGAAATGCTCGGCTTCCCCTGGCCACCCTGCCGGCGGCCCTCGCCCAGGGACTGGGGAATATGTGTGTGTGTGTGTGTGTGTGTGTGTGTGTGTGTGTGTGTGGGTACATGTGAGGACCTCCAGGCGTGCACTGGTTTTGTGCCACCCCGTTTAGCTGTTTTTTGGGGTGCTGGACGGCCATCAGCACTGGATGAAGGTGTTGGCGGTGGTGGGGGTGGGGGTGGTAGTGGTGGTGGGGGGGTAAGATCTGACACTCTGAGGACTCTAAGGAATAAAAGGGTTGGAACTGGTGGGGGGTGGGGGGGAGGGGTAGTTAAGCAGATTGGGATTGGCTGCTAAAGGAGTTGCTGCTGGGAGTCCTGGCTGAGGGGTGTTGCTGTGATGCTGTGTCCAGAATGGCTGAGTGGGATATGGTAGGGGGCATAAACTTGCCCTCTGACCCTCCTCTTGAATTCAGGGCTGGCATAAGCTGGCACAGATGGGCCTATATGTCATGGTCACAAAGGGGGCATTCAGGAGCGGCCATTCTCTCTGATCACACGCGCACCCATGTGAGCAGGGGCGAACCCCCTGCAAACATACATACACACACACACACACACACACACACACACACACACACACCCAGACACGCACACACAAGATGCACACATCGTCCCATGTGAGCAGGCCGAACCCCCTGCAAACATTGCCCCCCCCTGAAAACACACACGCACACACACACACACACACACACACACACACCACAAGACTCACACATCGTCCCATGTGAGCAGGCTGAACCCCCTGCAAACACTGCCCCCCCCAAACACACACACACACACACACACACACACACACACACACACACACACACACACACACACACACACCCGCACACAGACACACACGCTTGCACACATACATACACACACACGCACACACACTGACACACACAACATTCACACATCGTGCCATGTGCAAGGCTCCCTGTGAGACTTTGGGCATTCAGGTTGTAAGAGGCTCTCTCAAGGTCCGGTGGGAAAGTCCAAACAGCACTCAGTTTGACTGTGTAAGAGGAAGAGGGAGAGAGAGACGGGAGAGAGGCTGCTAGTTGCTACTCGCCTTTGCTTTCGCTCTCTCTACTCCCCATCGCTCCTTCGTTCTCCTCCATTTCGCCTGTCTGTGTAAACAGAACACACTGGTCCTTTCAGCTCCATTACATCTCAGAAAAATGCTCTACTCCACTCCGACGTCCGCATGTCGCTGACGTAACCCCCTGCAAACGTACATACACACACACACACACACACACACACACACACAGACACAGAGACACACGCACGCTAACACGCGTTCCGAACAGCAGAAGTAATACCAAAGGCCTAATTAACTCTCAATCATTCGGTACAAAAACCAGCTTGGGCTGCTTTAATGTTCTGACGTGGTCTGACCCAGCACCACTGGAGAGAAGCGGTCTCAGTTAGAGACTTTGTCCTCTTCCACACACAAGACTGGACATCTCCAAACATGGACTTGTCTGAACCCTAACCAGACAGGACAAAACACAGTCTGTTAGGCCTACTGGCCTTTTTAGAGAGCATTGCAGATGGAATTGATAAAGACTGATCTACAGTAGCATAGTCTGGGCTTGGATTTTTTTTCCTCCCCTTTCCTCGTGTGACGCTGTATTTCTTTACATCATGTATGTTTGTATCTATGTATGGATGGGTTGATGGCTAATTTTGCTGGTACTTGTGACTGGTGACAGGGCTTACTACTACTACTACTACTACTACTACTACTACTACTACTGCTACTACTACTACTACTACTACTACTGCTACTACTGCTACTACTACTACTACTATTACTACTACTACTACTACTACTACTACTGCTTCTACTACTACTACTGCTGCTACTACTGCTACTACTACTACTACTACTACTGCTACTACTACTACTACTACTACTACTACTATTACTACTACTACTACTACTATTACTATTATTGCTACTACTACTACTACTACTACTACTACTGCTACTACTACTACTGCTACTACTACTACTACTACTACTACTACTACTACTACTACTACTGCTACTACTACTACTGCTACTACTACTACTACTACTACTACTACTACTACTACTACTACTACTATTACTACTACTACTACTGCTACTACTACTACTGCTACTACTACTACTACTGCTACTACTGCTACTACTACTACTACTACTACTACTGCTGCTACTACTACTACTGCTACTACTACTATTATTACTACTACTACTACTACTACTATTACTATTATTGCTACTACTACTACTACTACTACTACTACTGCTACTACTACTACTACTGCTACTACTACTACTGCTACTACTACTATTATTGTTACTACTGCTACTACTACTACTACTACTACTAAGGGGATGCACTGCTTTTATTGACAGGGCCTTTATAGTGTGGTGTTTGTCTGCATATACTTACTTTGAGTTCCTAAGGGCCAACATATTGTGTGTATGTGGCTGTATAATTATGTTGTTTTTGTACACACAAGGTGCATCAGATTGATGCTGTGAGAATAGGGCATATTCTAAAACATCCACTTGACCAGTGTGAGTGTTTAAGAATGAGAAAAAGTCAAATTGTACATTACCAGGTCACTACATTACATTACATTACATTACATGGCCTTTTAGCAGACGCTCTTACAGTGAATAAAGTACAGAGACAGTCCCCCTGGAACATCTTGGGGCCAAATGCCTTGCTCAGAATCACAATGGTGGCAGACCTAGGATTTCAACTCACAACCCTCTGGTGTTGGCAAGTCTCTTTAATGTGAAAAAAGGCCACGACACACTACAAAGTTCAGCCCTCTCGGACTGAATGGTCATCCGTTTTATTGTGTTGTCTGTACTGCAAGGTTCACTCATGGTCTGGAGTTGTTGTCTTGGGAAGGAGTCATGGGACTGTAGAGGACATTTTATTAGGCTCTTGTCAGATACTTCCTCTGAGTGGAAGACCACTTCACTAAAGATTGGGTGTGGGTCTTCCGCTGGAATGAACTTTCTTTCCCTTTCAATGAAAAAGTAAATAACCATAAAAAGACCTTTTTGTTGGAAAGCCCTCAGTGTGTGATACTGTGGTTCAGTGGCAGTGGTCACATGACAGTCCACTGCTAAAACATACAGGAAATCAAATTATTCACTCTTCATTTCCCCTAATCTGATTTTGCCCGGCCGTATGCCAGTCTATGATATAGAGTGCATTAAACCATTTTTGCTGTCATTTGGCCGTCATCTAATTCATAGACTGCCTCGTTAGCCGCTAATTGAACATGAGATGGCATACGTTTGTGTGGGTCGCGACCGATTAGTGCTTTTTCGCTGAGAGGACAGAGGAGCTGCTTTCACAGCTGCCTACACCTGGCCAAGCCGTAATGAATCGCAGTTGTCAAAACCCAGCCGCCCCGCCAGGGCTTGTCCCAAAACATCCGCTGAAGGAAGAGCAGTTGCATTTGATGTTGGCACGTAACTGGAGTGGGGGTGAGAGGGTGAGGGGGTGAGGGGGTGGGGGAGGCCTGGGGGGGGACAAAGAGCTTTCATGTACTGGGCCGTGACATTAAGGATGTCCCATGTTGTGATTCGTTGTCCAGATGACAACACCTGCTAACCCATCCCACCCACTGTCCTTCCCTCACCCCACCTAATCAAAAAAAAAAAAATCAAAAATCCGAAAAGGCCTTTTGAAGTGCATCTCCAAGTAACACAATGTGACCCGGGCTGAGACACTGTCTCATGTTGCGATCAATGGCTCTGATAATGCACTGCTGTCTCGTACCTCGCAGCATCAAAAGGCAACTCGGCTCTGCAGTCATCACCGCACAAAGCCGTCCGGGGCTTCTCTTGCTGGTCCCAGATCAGTGGACTCATCAAAGCTCAGGAATAGCAACGTGGGTTGGACAGCCCCAACCCCCACCACCGAGACAGGGTCAAATGTTGACATCCAGCCCCTCTCCACCCACCCCTCCACCACCACCCAAAAGTTCCCCATCTGTGTCATCCTTTGTCCCACACCCTGACACCTTTATCCTCAGTGGTCCAGCCTCTACTTCTTCTACTTCATTTCATTTTATTACAGTTTTTATTATTATTTCTTTTTACGAATTATATTTACTTTATTTTAATAATTCTTTTGGGCTTTAGACTGGAGAAAGCTATCCAGTTTCTTTAACCAGAACAAAAACCCTGACGACATGTCTTCCTATGAAGTCTGGCCAAGCATCTTCTTTCCTCCCCGCCCCCGCCCCCACCCCCGCCCCGACACCCACCACCACCCCCCGAACCCTGGCTGGCAGTAACACCTTGGCTTACCTTGGCAGGGGCAGAGGAATGCATTTCCCCCGGGGACAGAAAATGATCGCTGGGGCAGAGGAACTTCGGCACGTTAACAACCAACAAAGGGGGAGACCTGGGCAGCCTCAGTCAGGCATGCAGTCATTGCCATAGTAAATGGTTTCCACCAGTGAAATTATGTGGTAATATATGCTGTTATAACAGAGTATAAATGATGCTGATATAATACATATTATTGATTTACATGTAAGTTGCTTGCGTTTGTTGGCACTCACATTTTCACTTGCATGGATACTTCCATTATGTTAAACCTAATGCTCATGCACATGAAAGATTTTAACCCCAATACAGTGTTAATGCATCATTTTTTCAATAATTTTGCGGTGGTCTCTATTATTAATGAACTTACCTGACTTTGTTTGCCTTTTTCTTATTCACTTGTTTTTCTGTCTATTTAACATTCATTGACTAATGGAGGTAATCGAGGTAGAGGAACATTTTCACATGCAGCAGGCATATGCAACTCGGAGTAACCTATCGTATTTCAAAAAGAGCAAGTATTTAACGGCTAATGACTGTTACCCCACAATGACAGAGGGTCTGAGCATGTTCTTATCTGTGTGGGAAAAGCTGGTAAAAGGTATTAACACCTGCTGCACAATAGCTTAGCATGATTTGTACAGAGTGCTTTCAGAGTGGTCTCTATTTCAGGACCCCTGATGTCAGCCTACATCATGAACGCTGCATTTGATTTGATGTAGATGAGTGGACTGGATTTGTTTTGCCACCCAAATGAAACAGGATGCATTACTCCATCTTTATCTGCTTTGCAGTTTACAAAAAAACAACCATGTTTTTTCAAATACACATCCAAGAAATTTAGAACATGGGACAGACAGCATGATAACAATATTTGAAAAAATCGCGCGAAAGAGAACAAATAGTGGGAGAAAGAGAGACAGAGACAGAGAGAGAGAGAGAGAAACAGAGACAGAGAGAGACAGAGCACATCATGTATGAAATACAGGAAAAGACGTAATGAACACATTACATAGATATGGGCTCTGTTCCTTTCCATTAAATAATAAATGATAGCACAGGTTTGGTATGAAATGGAAAAATCCAGCACCCGGAAAAGAACAAAATGTTTCAGCCATGATTCCGCCCGTGATTGAACTTTGTGACATGGCATACGTCAGGTATGGGCTGGAATGAAAGGGATTATGGGTAATAAATTGTGTGAGGTGCTAATTTATGGCTCAGAAGGAATGTTGCTCAACTCTACGTGAAGCACCTTTATACAGCCCCTTTTTTACTCCTCGATTTTTATTCCAGACATTTTGGTTTTAGTTGCTTAAGTCATGCTTAAGTTAGTTCTTATTTGAACACACTTACTTTATTCCTTTTTAAGCATGCCTAAACCATTCAGTCAGTGTCTACTACAGTCCCATTATTACATTACAAACTTGATTACATTTTCTCCACTGCACATAACATGAATAGAACACTACATTTGAAAATACATAGATACGCCCACTTTAAAAAGTTTATAGGGGCAGGTAGCAGGTAATTAACAAACTAAGTACAAACTAAAAAGATATGCCCATGAACTCCTGAGAGATTTACTCATAACAACAGTGGCCTTCCATCACTGTACAGCTTCAAAGAGAGGAAGTCTATCTTCAGTCAAACTGATGGGCCTAAGATAAGGTAATGCAAGGTATTCCTGCATTGAGCTATGCAAGAATAGCTCAACCTTCAAACAGCTCAACCTGGTAGAGTGGAGTAGAGGAGAGTACAGTTACTTTATTGATCCCGAAGGAAATTAAGGTGTGTAGCAGCATACACATAATACACATTACAAAACAGATCAAACATACTGCACACATCTGCATACATACAACATTCACTGAACTGGGGGTTGCGAGGTGTGTGTTTTTATTGTAATTTGTTGTAAGTACATAGGACTGATTTGTATGAGTGGCTAAGAATAGCTCAGGACAGCTGCTTTCAGCCTGCTTTCACCAAATACTTTGTATTAAAGCATAAATCCCCCCATGTTCAAATCTGGTATTTTTGGCCTTCAATGAAATAGGTAAGTCCAATAAAAGAACTTGGTGTTCTCTTGTAAAATTGTGAATAGCTCAATAATTAATCAATTTTATTACCCCTGCAGAGTTTTATGACACCCTCTGTATATATTTTCAAATGCTGGGTTTGGACCCTCACAACTAAGCCAGGAGATTTTTTTTACCAATCCTTGCAAAAAGTGGGCAACAACTGAATATGGGAAATGATTACAGGGCCTCTGGGTTTAATGAAGAAAAGGCAGACACTAAAGCTCTCAAAAGAGCTACACCTAAATTCCAAGTGATAGTATTATTGTGAGTGGTTGCACAATTTCAAGTCTTTTACATGTTTTAGAATGGTGACAGACTATGTCCATGTCCTCTCTCATCTGACTGGCTCATATTTCCACACATTTCTACACTTCTTCATAGCCTGGTAAACCAGCCCCTCGTACTTCATTTCATTTGTACAGAGGGTCTGGACCAGACACCGTCAAAAACGATTCTTTCCTGGAGGTGGACTCTGCTGAAGTTTAAAACAAGTGCCTCTGCCTTTACCCAATCGCTAATGCCTGGTCGTCACGTATGCAATTAGCCTACCTACGCACTACAATTCAAATGTAGCACACAAGGTCAACGTGACGGCTAACGAAAACACCCTCTGTTCTCTGATTGGATCGGTCTTGCTGGGGCCAACTACATGCCCATTAAGAGATTCCGGTCCAGACCCTCTGTACAAAATGAAATGGTGCGAGGGGCAGGTTTACCAGGCTACTTCATAGCCTGTATTACAGAATTCAGTTTCTTTTACTGACTCCGACACACTGTCCAGTTAGAGCATAAAGTTTAGGACAATTGCTTGAAGGAACAGCTTTCCTTGACACCAAACGTCTGCTGGTGAGACACACTGAACAATTTGTGGTTTTTCATTGTTGGACTCAAGCAGTTTGTTTGGATTTCAGCAATAATGGGTTTTGGCATGACCAGTACTTGTGTTTGTAAAACTAAGTTGTGAGTTTGTTATTCTCACATTTGCCTTATTTCTTTAACCTGCTGTTGGCTGGCTATGGCCTTTTGGAATACCTGGCACCCTAGCAACTGTAAGTTCATTGGTAAAATTTCCCAGAAAATCCCCCCCCCCCCCCAAAAAAAAAACAAATAACAAAAGATAGGAAAAGATGCATATTCACATTGAGGTACAGGCTAGGGAAGATTACAGATTACAGTTTCACTCTTAACTTCTTTTGATGTCCACGCCCGATGTTTCAGCAAAATGGCCTTTGTCAAAAACAAAACAAAACAAAACAAACAAAAAAAACATAGTAATTGTTTTTAATGAATATGACTCTTGGCCCTCATTGTTTTTATTCTAAACAGACAGATACAGTCTCATAACTTGACCTGAAGCTGGGGCTTCTGGATGCTGGAAGTCCAGTGTGTTAGAAGTTCAGTGTGGGCTGTGTGGCCCTTCTGTCACTGTAGTCATTACCTCTCTGCTGATTCAGACAAGTCGGGGACCACTAGCATTCTGGGTGCTCCGGCAGCCAATAGCTGAACTACTCTGACCTACAAGATCCACTTTTCCACCACCCCCACAATCACATGGCCGGTCTCAGTGAACTCTCTGGAAAAACATCCTGCAGGTTTCTCTCGTCTCTGGGTTTTTATGTAACTCATCCTCACTGTGAAACTCATTTCTCTCATTTATTCTGACTTCATTCACTGTACCCTCCACCCTCCACCCCCCACCCCCGCCCAAATCCCATTCAAATAAGCATTTAATTTCAGAGGCCCTGTGTGGTTTGGCTTCTAGCTGCTGTTTGCACAGTGTGCAGAGATTCCTGCGACGATAATGTGACTTCTGAAACACAAGAAGAAGCCGAGGACCGTCGGGAGAAAATGAAGGGAAGCAGAGGAAGAGAGGAAGGAAGGGAGGTGAAAAAAAGAGAAAAAACAAACGGAGCTAAACTGATGGAGGTGGCCAAGAAACACTATAAAATCTGTGTGGCGAATGGCAAGCTGAGGATAGTGGGATACGAAGGAGCCCTGTGGTTTGGCGCAGGGAGGTGACGGAGTTCACTGCATAAAATACAGAGACAGACACAACATTACACTTTATCCACTCTTAGTCTTATCCAGAGCAACCGTTCAGTTATTTAGGTACAGTACAGGCTACAGTCCGTGGGGCACTTCAGCCAAGGATGAGGGTGCAGGAGAGCACCAGTTTGTTTTACTCCCCGACCCCTATATTTCCTACTGGAACGGGATTCGAACCTGTGACCCTCATGAGAGAACATTATAATTGCAATAATGCCAAAATAATTTAATTAATTAATTAAACGTGTGGACATAGAGTGTAGTGTTCTTGTAGTATACTGCAGAAAAAGAACAAGTAGCACCCAAATTACATTGTAAGGCAAACAAGGCAAACCTCAGCTTGTTTTCGTAATGCTGTTTTGTTTTAAAGATGGCAAGGTGATTTTGTGTTGGATTGTGTGGGCTGGAATGAGTACATCTGTACAATTAATATGGGTTTACGATCTGTTTTTGTTCTTTCACTGGAGACATGGCATAAGGTGCTGAAAGCAGATATTTGTACTGGGCACTTCCTAGAGATGTGAAAAGCCTTGAGGGCTTTGTTTTTACTAGGCCGTATGGTGTGGTTATGTTTACCACAGTAGTTTCTTGGAGAGCTTTTTTTTTTTCTTTTTTTGTTACCCCACCACGGCCACCTCAGGTGCCGACCGATCTACCACACACACTCACACAGAGCTGAGGGGGGGGGGGGGGGCTTCATTTTGTTTTTCTCTCCAATTTTTATTTGGGCTATGTGAAAAATCCTTCCAGGAACACCTTGCCCCATAAAGTCTGAGGGAGGCTGAACCAAAAATGGACATGCCTGTTAAAAATGAATAAGCAGTTTTCTTCCCTGTGTAATGCTGCACATGTTGGCTGGTGGCACATACATCACCATCATTACGCACGGACATCAATGCACCGAACCAGGAGCATTTGTAGGAGTTGAAGAAAACATTCGAAACTCTGCCCAAACTTTGTAGGGGGTCTGAGGGCATTCTCACTGGGGAAAACTGTTTACCATCTGGCAGGTAAATGTACCATTTTCACACAGTTTGAGGCAGAACGAGCCCGTCTGAACACAGCCTATGTATACAAGCCCCATCATCAGTCTGGCTCACTTTAGTCATCATTACAGTCATTACTCAACCATTATCCCACACTGCTTGTCGATGTGACATGTATCACCCTAGGGTACCATTAACTTGTTTTTGTTAGGAAAAAAAATTAAGAAAGATTTTATAGGCTATAGAAAATAGAAGTTGCATTTTGTGTAAGCATCATATTGTTTAACATAACATAATTTAGGCTTTGATGGCCTAATGCTTGACGAGACCTATGAAGAGAACTCAAAAGGCACCTGCATTTTTAATTGTTGATATGTCATATTAAAGGACAACTAGTTGAACTACCTGAAAACAATGATTAATTAGCAAAAACACATTCTCTGTATTGAGCCATAGTAAGCATATAAATCGTATGCCATGAAGTATGCTCTCAGCATGAGACACATCCTTGGGTTATGATCTCCTCCCTTGTGTTTAGCTTGGAATAAGTGGAGAGGCGTTTGTGATAAGAGAGCAAAATATGGTGAAAAGAATGGCTTAAATGGTTTTAAAAGAATGATAATGACCTCCTCTTGTGACAAATCACATGGTGTGTCTTTCTAGAGTGTGTTTGTGTGTGTGTCTGTGAGTCTGTGTGTGAAGGAGAGAGAGAGAGAGAGAGGGACAGAGAGAGAGAGAGAGACATAGAGAGAGAGTCTATTTGTCTGCACTGAAAAAAAATGTTAAGCAGTCTCACATGGTTAAGAAGAAGCAGGGTGCAAAAAAGGTCTCTAAAACGCACGAAACAAGAGACATGGGCTCACCAAGGGAGTCTTACCAGCCAATGTTTGTAAACAACACAGGCCTGGGAGACTTCAGCCAATGCCTTTTAAGGACGCTCACCCATGAAGACCGATATAAACAGCAGCACCACCAATCAGGCCTTCTATGTCTACCATATCAGTGAATGACCTTGGCACTTATGTGTGTCACAAAATCACACACAGTGAACCACAGCATACGCTATTGCTCTGTTTGAGGGTGTATCTTCATGGTGTTGTTGTACTTGAATCAGTTGTGCAGTACATCCGTTTCAGAAAAGCATTTCCCTTCAAGTTAGCTATTTAACATTTAAAGCCAGAACACTCTAGTGTAAAGTAAAGTAAAATCTTCTCAAAACTCTTACGTAATTTAGGGCTGCCTTCTTCTCAAAACTCTGCTGCATCATGGCAGGCTGTGTCACAGAAAAACAAGTTTGCGGGACATTTGGCGAAACAGCCAAAGGCAGCTCAGCTCAGGCCTTTGAGGGCAGCGTTTGGCAGTTGGTGGAGGCCTCTTTTCCAAAACGGGGCTGTGAATGCTCCGCCGCTATCCCAGGCAGCCCACACATGCTTTGCCTCCTCCTCACATCCACTTCAATAAACGTCTCTTTCTCACCCAACAGAAAGGCCTCTTGGCCAGTCAAGGGAACAGAGATGTGGGGGCTGAAAGGGGTAGAGAGGGGGCCTTGGAAAGAGGGGTGCTTGGGGGGGTGCCATCGCTGTAGTGAGAGGGGGCCTTGGAAAAAGGGGTGTTTGGGGGGGCTGAAAGAGGTAGGGAGGGGGCCTTGGAAAAGAGGGGTGCTTGGACGGCAAGTGGGGAGGTGGGTGCCATCGCTGTAGTAGGAGGGGGCCTTAGAAAACAGTGGTGCTTGGGGGGGTGCCATTGCTGTAGTGGGAGGGGGCCTTAGAAAAGAGGGGTGCTTGGGGGGGGGGCATCGCTGTAGTGGGCGGGGGGTCTTGGAAAGAGGGGTGCTTTGGGGGGGGTGCCATCGCTGTAGTGGGAGGGGGCTTTGGAAAGAGGAATGATTGGGGGGGTGCCATCGCTGTAGTGGGAGGGGGCTTTGGAAAGAGGGGTGATGGGGGGGTGCCATCACTGTAGTGGGAGGGGGCTTTGGAAAGAGGGGTGCCTGGGGGGGTGCCATCACTGTAGTGGGAGGCGGTCTTGAAAAAGGGGTGCTGTGGAGCAGGGGTGTGAAATGGGGTGGCATCCAACCACATGCAGGCCCTGCGGAATACCAATCATGTGGGGGGAGCTGTTGACACAGCAGCGCTGTGGCGAGAGTGGAGTTTGCGAGATGCTCGCCTCGCCTCGACTCTCCTCGCTTCGGCAGGGATAATGGCGGAAGAGCCTTGTGTTCCAGACACATATCTCCGGACACGCTCGCTTTCAAGTCCACTGCGGCCCTTTCAGGTCTCACATGGTGTGGGGGGAGGGGGTGGAGGGGGGGTTGGTGGTGGTGGTGGTGGTGGTGGTTTTGGAGGGGTTGTTTCTGGTTCTGATTCCGATGGTAATGCTTTGCAGGCGGGCGGACGGGTCGGCCTGCACAACATCTGTCCTCACCGCACTTCCCCTTTAATTAGGGCCGGGTCAGGCCAAACCTTGTGCGCGTCCTGCCCCTTTAATGTACCTAACACAAACACAGCACTGACACACACACACACACACACACATGGACACACACACACCACTCACACACACACACTTAGACACACCACTGTCACACACACACACACACACACACGGACACACGCACACAAAATTCAAAGGCAGAAAAGATGGACATAGACAAATATACACACACAGCATCAGAGAGAGGGTGCAAAAGATAAAACACACAAACGCAGCACATTCTTACCCATACAGTACACACACAGTACATGCCACAACACAGACACAAGCTTAAGAAGGGAAGGTACACAACCATACACCTGCACACACACACACACACACACACAGACGCACACACAGAAAAAGACACACACACACACACACACACACACACACACACACACACACACACACACACACACACACACACTCAGTTGATGTGTCTTATGGAAAGGATCTCAGTCCTTTAAAGGTTGTAGCAAAAGCATATGGAGTCTTTCTATTTAGGGCGCATATCCTTCTCGTCTGTCTGTAACTGCACTGTATATATGGTGGCTGAGTAAGTGGATAAGTGGATAATGAACGACCACTCAATTTTCCATCTGCCCCCAGCCTTCCATCATCCATGCTGCAGATGTTTCCAGAAGGTCTGGTCCATGCATACGCAGCCTCCCACACCCCTCCCCCCATCTTCACAGATGCTTTGGGCCCAGGAAGGAACGCATACGTGAGCGACCTTCGTGCTAACAGAGATGCGGCCTTTCAATCAGTGACCAGGTCTCTGCTAATGTATGAATAGTGGGGCTCTGTCCATCTGCTATTAATGCAAAAAGGAATCCTGTTGTGTGTGTGTGTGTGTGTGTGTGTGTGTGGAGACAGACTGCCACCAGATGACGGCCTGTTTCTGGCCCATGTGTGTGTGTGTGTAATGTACCATGCACATAAAGATCAATTCGTTTAAAAAGATCCCACATGGATCCACTATGAAAGAAACACAGTATATTTGCAGCCCATTCAGGAGCTACCATGTCTACAGAATCCAGCAGGGAGACAATGAAGCTTCTGTAGTGAGAACACTTCTGTCACTGTCCATGAACATGACAGTCATACGCGACAGTAGATTTGGGTCAGCTGTGGTCTAGTGGTTAGGGAGTTGGTCTTGGGATCGGAGAGTTGCAGGTTTAAATCCCACCATGGCTGAAATGCCCTTGAGCAAGGCATCTAACCTTACACTGGACTGTAATTGAAGCCCTGTAAATAGCTGTAAGTCACCCTGGATGAGAGCATCAGCTAAGTGTAATGCAATAATAAAAAGATTTCAGTGACCAAGTTGGAAATCATGAACTGCAGGATGTTAATTCTTTGATGCATTGTAAAGTTTTTCTGGCACAGGCCTCAACATGCCTGGTAAACCAGCCCCTCATACTTCATTTCATATTGTACAGAGGGTCTGGACCAAACACTGTCAGAAATGATTTCTTGCTGGAGGTGTGGACTCTGTGTGCTGAAGTTTAAAACAAGTGGCTCTGCCTTTACCCAATCGCTAACGCCTGGTTGTCACATATGCAATTAGCCTACCTACGCACTACAATTCAAATGCAGCACACAAAGTCACTGTCATGACTATCAAACACACCCTCTGTTCGCTGATTGGATCGGTCTTGCTGTGTACGACTACATGACCCTCCGGTCCCCACATGAGATTCCGGTCCAGACCCTCTGTACAAAATGAAATGAAGTACGAGGGGCGGGTTTACCAGGCTAGGCCCCAACATGCCTGACCTATATGTTTGGCCTGCAGAATGAGATTCTTATTGTATGGCGTGGCTGCTATCCTCACTAGCACCTTTGTGCCACAGTGGAGGTGAGGGCAGTTTGCGAAGTCCTCTGAGGACAGAGTTACCCCTCCACCCCTCCATCCCTCCATCCCCCCCTATCCCCCCCCTCCCTGGCCAGTCATTCCTCCAGTAATCCTCTCTTCCGCTCGCACCCTCGCCCAGGCATCTCTCACCTCACTGCTGCCGAGAGCTGCTGGCGTGTCTGGCCCCCCACTCACAGGAGGAGACAGACTTAGCACCGCTCGTAACTCATCGCTCCCTACCTTTACATTACATTACACTTAGCAGACGCTTTTATCCAAAGCGACTTACAAAAGGAGGACATAATAAGCTAACAGACGTGTAGAGAACATCGAAAGCACCTATATAAAGAGATGGTTAGTAGAGATTAGCTAAGAGTTACAAAGGCAGACAGTGTGGATGCACTCCACAAGCTGCTTCTTTCTTTCTTCTTTCTTTTTCTTTTTCTTTCTTAGTTTCCTACTTTCTCTCTTTGTGAGGAAACACACACACTTACTCACATGTGTTCATAGTCAGAAACACAGACAGAAAGGCAGACACAAACACACACACGCACGCACACACACACACACATGCACACACACACATATATATATACCCTCTTGTGTTCTCGCGCTCAGACATTTTTCCATTCCAGAACAAATTTGATGTGTGTTTGGTGTGTGTGTGTGCTTGGTGTGTGTGTGTGTGTGTGTTTGTGTGTGTGTGTGTGTGTGTGTGTGTGTGTGTGTGTGTGTGTGTGTGTTTTTTTTTCCTTCATGCCTTTTTTTCTTGTTAAAAGGCCGAGGTGATGCTGGAGGTGTTGAAATAGTTTGCATTGTCATGTGCTCTACAGATGTTGCCATAGCAAAAGCAAGGGGCCGGCGTGCTGAGAACTGTGGGCAAAATTAAACTGCAGATAAATTTATCCCTCCTTACGGGGGGATGGCGGGAGAGGGGAAACGGGACGGGGGCCAACCCAAACTTCTTTTTTTTTTAAACAGCCCACATGGACATCAGAGGGTCGATAATTGATCCCTGTACATGTAGGGGGAAAAAAAAAAACGTAGCTTCTACCAGCTGTGAAAGCGTTTCAGTAGGCTTGTCATGTCAGCTGCTGCTTCTGACAGGACTGATGCACGCACTCTACATCCTTTGGCATCCTCGGTTCGCTTGGTTTATGCTTCGTCTCACGCAGATTGAGGCTCAAGCTTTCTGTTGCCGCCCCGCCCTCGCCTCGCCCCCCCCTCGCCTCATGTTCTGGGAGCGAGAAAGACGTTTACACCCTGGTTACAAAGGCATTCACAACACACACCACTCGTCCAGAACAAACACCACAGTGCAAGGTGTTATTGTTTCCCCAGTCGAAAACACACGCAAACAAAGACAGCAACTCAAGATGGATGAAGGTCACGATGAAGGCCGACTGACATTTACTAGTAGGCTGTGATACCTTTTTGGTAAAACTCGCGCAAACAAAGACAGCAACCCAAGATGGATGGAGGTCTCAGATGAAGACCGATTGACATTTAGTAGTAGGCTGTGGTACCTTTTTTGGTAAAACTCATGGTACCAAATAGGAAAAACTTTTACCTTTGACCATTACAGTGACTTTCAGAAAAAGAGCTGACCCACAGACAATGGCCGCTGTGGTCATTCACCTCGGGGTCACTGCATTTCCAGCACGGGTAGTCACCGTTCTGGCTCTGGGCAGTGTGCTCCACTGTGGTTTAATTTGGCCCAGACTGGTCCTGTCTTGTCTGGTGTGGTCTGGTGTGGTTTGTCCACCTTCCCAAAAGGAATGGAAGGTCAGATCTCCCTCCACGTACGACGGGAAATTAAAGGTTCAGAGAAGTGTAATTGTCTTGTTTATTTTCCCGGCTGTGTTTTGCACAGACAGATATGTAAACGTTTATATGTGAGGACTTAGCAGGGATGGGAGGACGAGGGAACATAACAAGCCCACTCAGGGAGCCGTACTGACTGGATACTGAATGCATGAAGGGAGAGATGGGGTCAGGGGGGTGGCATGTGTCACAGGGACAGGATCCCTGCTGCTATGCCAAGAAAAAGGACCACATGATACCACTATAAATGTCAAAGCTACATACACAGCAACAGACACACTCACACATAACACAAACAGACACACACACACACACCCCCACACAAAAACACACACACACAGTCCACTGAAAACCATTAAATCACTGCCCTAAATATGAACCCACAGGCTGTTTAAGGACGTATTATTGAGATGGAAAAGGAGGTTCACAGAGAGAGAGAGAGAAAGATAGAGAGAGAGAAAAACAGAGAAAGACAGAGAGACAGAGAGACAGACATACTTATTCATTTAGCCTTTGACCCATGAAATAATGATGAAAAAGCCATCTTTTCATCTCCCCTCTCCCAGCTCAGACCAGGCGGCCTGGAGCAGTGCACACTGCAGATCGTGACAAACAACGAACGCTACGCTTCTCCCACTCTGGCTTCCTCCTCATGGAGTGCTGGGTATGGCGTTAGCCACTCTGCATGGCCCCTCTGCCTTCGCATTGGCACAGCGGTTTGCTGTGAGCGATGGATTTCTCGGCTAAAGGAAAGCTGCTGCTGCTGCTGTTGCCGTCGACAACGCCGCCACCGCCACCACTGCCGCTGCTATTGCTGCCGCCGCTATTGCTGCTATTGCTGCCGCTGCTATTGCTGCTATTGCTGCCGCCGCTATTGCTGCTATTGCTGCCGCCGCTATTGCTGCCGCCGCTATTGCTGCTATTGCTGCCGCCGCTATTGCTGCCGCCGCTATTGCTGCTATTGCTGCCGCCGCTATTGCTGCTATTGCTGCCGCCGCTATTGCTGCCGCTGCTATTGCTGCCGCCGCTATTGCTGCCGCCGCTATTGCTGCTATTGCTGCCGCTGCTATTGCTGCTATTGCTGCCGCCGCTATTGCTGCCGCCGCTATTGCTGCTATTGCTGCCGCTGCTATTGCACCCCCTGGCCTGCTGCCAACGGCTACATGAATTAAACATCTGTCTCCCCCAAAACACACCGTCTGGGAGACTAATTATGGGATACTGGATCTTTATAAGTGGGAGAATGGCGGGAGGGTTAAAAGGTGGGATGTGTGGCGGAGGTGGGGAGGGAGGGGAGGCGGGGGTGGGA
>CM050219.1:26415000-26417500 GCA_027475355.1 Coilia nasus
TTGAAAGAGCTTTTTTTCCCTGTGTAATTTGGGAGAGGATGTCGACCATTTGCTGGAGCTGGTGTGCTGTGGTGTCATGGTGCGATTGCTGTCATCCTTCTCCTATTAACTGCGGGCCGGTGACTGCCGGAGTACGTGGGACCGGATTTGATTTGTGGCTCCGCACGCACACTCTAATGAATCCACGGCCGGCCGTCGGATCAGACACACAAGGACGCGGCAGCAGGATTGACGCAGAGTCAGTGTAGGCCTTAAGCTGTGTTCACATCAGAAGCCACCAAAGTGAACACAGTGACGGAAGTCATTATTTCTCTATGGAAAGTTGGCGAATTGGACGAACAAAGTGAGTTCGCTGGCAGCGAAGCGAACTGAGCGACCAGAGCGAAAAAGAGAAGTTAAAAGTTAGTAAACTTTATGGTAATGAGCTATGACATGGTTCGGCGAAAACCAACCAGAATACATAGATTTACCAATGTCCGTTAATTACTGAGCTAAATTCAACATTCCAAATGGTATGTCATAAGTGAACAAAGCAAATTCAACAGCGAAGCTTCTTCAGCGACCTCAGTGACCTGTTCGCTTTGGTCGCTCCCGATCTGTACGTACAGTTATGTGGTCAGGACTACAGATGAGGTGGATGTTATTGAGCAGGGCCTACAATATTGACAGCAAAAGACCATAACATACTACGCCATCCCAGGGGCAGTAGCCTGGTAAACCCGCCCCTCGTACTCCATTTCATTTTGTACAGAGGGTCTTGACCGGAATCTCTTGACGGAATCTTATGTAGTTGGGCCCAACAAGACCGATCCAATCAGCGAACAGAGGGTGTGTGAATTGTAGTGCATAGGTAGGCTAATTGCATCCGTGACGACCAGGCGTTAGCGATTGGGTAAAGGCGAGGCACTTGTTTAAACTAATGTCGTAGTAATGTTGTAATGTTATAGCCACTTTTTTTTCAGTCATAGCGAGTCGTAGCGTCGGCGATACTGTGACCGCTAACAGGCTACAGTCCTGCCAGGTCTTAGTTCTGCCTGTGCCCTTAACCAAGGCAGTGTTGTTCATCAGCTCATAATACCCAGCTGAAGACTTATTCTTCTTAGAATCAGCTGGTTTGGTGAATGCGGTAAGATCTTTTACTTTCCCCAAGGCTAGATTACCTACTTTTGCATGGGACTGTGGGATTCGTGGTGAAAGGTTTGCCAGCAACTTCAGTGTCAAGCCAACTCACAACACTTTAGCCTGTAAAACATCACATCTGCTAAAACTATCATGAAACTACCACTTACAGCCAACAGGCTGCTGTCACCATGTAATCAAGAGAATAGAACTGAGGCTGGATTTGATGTTTGGGTTAGCTGTCAGGTGGGGTGCTGACCTTGGCAGTAATGTTAAAGGTTTGTTGATTACCACACCCTCTTAAGTATGACTCTCATGACCTAGGTGAACTGAAGTTAAATCAAACCCTGTAGGATTATCCTTTATGAATATCCTGTAAATCTAGTCCCCAAAATTCTGTGTATTTAGTAAATTGGTTCAATTCAAAAATCTTTTTTTTTCTTGTGGAAGCCTGTAGACGTGCACCACTTGGCCAGCAGAGGGCCGAGAGCTTCCCTTGTCTCTCCGCTCTGAGAGCGTCTGAGTGAGGAGAGGCAGTTGCTCACTCTCTCTCTTACTGCAAACATCCTGAAAAAGGAGGAAAAAATGACCAACCGGCCGACCGACCAACCAGTGAGCTCTGCTCTTATTACTTTGCCGGACAAGCATGTTTAGCCTACGAACAAACTTCACCACCGCCACCCCCACCCCTACCTACCCTACCCCCTTGGTGTCATTAAAACTGACCCACAGGGGACTCGCTGTATTTACCCCCGCCACTGTTAAATTGCCCCCCCACCACCCCCCACCCCCCCTATCACCACTCACAGGGGTTGACCTGTGTGTTTGACCAGAGGGGAACATCCCTGCTAGGGGGGACATAGTTCACAGTGGAAGGGGGACGTGACCTGTGTGGCAGATGACACTCAAGAGACGCAGACATAAAGAGACACCACGCACAAATCTGTACTACACATGTGCGGACTCGCATGTAGACATATAGGCATATAGACATATAGGCACACAACTAGTCCCAGCTGAGACCATATGCTTCCTGACAAATTTCCTTTTTGCACAAAGATAATAAAGGCACATGCACATAAGCACGTCACACACACACACACACACACACACACACACACACACACACACACACACACACACACACACACACACACACACACAGGCACAAATGTTATGCCAGTGGTTGTGTGTATGTGTGTGTGTGTGTGTGTGTGTGTGTGTACGTTTGTGTGTGCGCGTGTCTGTGTGTGAACACGCACACGCCTGTAAGTACATGGGTGTGTGCTCTGACTGAGCGAGGCAGTGTTTGCATTTTGTATCTCTGTGTTACTCTCTGGGGGCTGGTATGCCTGGCAACCTGGCAGACAGGAGGAAGGGA
>CM050219.1:26422500-26455000 GCA_027475355.1 Coilia nasus
TTCGACCGCCACACTGATTCAGATGACCGCAGGATCAGCATGTAAATCAGAGCCCTGGAACGTTTGGGGTTGCGTGGTTAATTGTGCTGTCTTTCTGCCTGGCTCTGCAGGAAACCCCATACCCCTCAAATGATACCCTTAATTTGACGCGGGGGGATGGGGCCGATTTCTCTCTCCTTGTACGACGTAAACGCTACCGACAGTGTTGTCACGCTCTTACGTCAATCCGCAGGGATAATTCATTGGGATTCATGTATTTCCGATCGGAATCCCCGGGCAATAAGTACTGCCTCATGCACAGAAATTACAGCATGGATACAGGAGGAGGAGGAGATGACTTCCCTTGTTGCCGCACTCGTGTCTCACATGTACACATGGTTTCACTTAGTGTGTCCGCCACTGGATTCATTGCTGGTGAACCGAGGGTTCTACTGATAACGGGCATGCTCTTTGAATTCGGTCAAGTTTGGAATATGCATAATTTGCTGTTCTCAAAAACAGATTAGATTTTACTGGTATAGGCACTTGCACTTTGGAGAGGGTGTTTGCTTAAACTTGACGTGAACTAAGCTCTAGATCTCAAGTGGCACATTTTGCTCAACATCAGCAATAACATAAATCAAAGGGACTTTTTCAAGAAACTGTGACATTGTTGTAACACAACACGAATTTGGTGTTAGCTTCTAAAACAAACTGTGGACACACACAAAAACACAGAGGGACACAGACACACATGCACACACACACACGTGCGCGCGCACACACACACACACACACACACACACACACACACACACACACACACACACACACACACACATAGTGCATTAGGTTGGTCACTTTCGGCTGGGTATGGCTCATAACGTGTACACGTCTGACTTGCACAATCAGCAAGTTCCTGTTCCTTGGAGCTGAAACCTAATAAGGCCAGACAACATGCCCCTGTGCCGGGTGAGTTCACAAAGAAAATAAAAGTTCGTTTTTTCTCCAAACACAGGGCACTTGACTCCCACAAGCTCGACATATTAAGCGTGAACAGACTCTGAAGTTTATCAGAGTAGCTGGCAGAGGCTGATAGCAAAGGCGAAAAAAAGCAAGTCCGTCGCCAGCCTGCTTGGAGCACGTTGATATAGCAGTTATGACTTAACCGAGGAAGGGAACATCGGCTGATACGATCTCATACTCACCCTAACTGGTTTTCTTGTACCTGTGAGTGTTTTCAGTAATAGTTGCTAGAGACCTGACTATCTTTGAAACCTCTAATCCCTGTCTAATGGTATGAGTTTTGGCCCTGGTTGTCCTTGGAGTCGAAAGCACTTTACAATGGCAACAGGACCGTGGACCATGGTGATGTTATGCCTGGTAGCGTCTGTGTGTAGTTTATGAAGCAGGAAAGCTTTTTAAAGCACCTCAGTTTGCAGTTTGTCCAGATTTTGCAGTATAAATATCTCACCCATGTGTTGTTGATGGAAAGCTATTTAAATGGGCCTTGCTAAAGTAAAAATACAACAGAATGAAATGAACACTTTAGTCTAACACTGACTTAGCTTCTCTGTTTTGCTGATTTTGTGTGTGTGTGTGTGTGTGTGTGTGTGTGTGTGTGTGTGTGTGTGTGTGTGTGTTGTGTGTGTGTATGTGTGTGTTTGTGATTGTTTGTGAGTGCATGTTTGCAGATGTGGGTATCAGAGAATGATGAAAATAAAGCTATAATTTTCTCAGAAGGAAACCAAACGCAACCAAAAGCGCAATTTCTGAGTAAAGTTAGGCCGCTGCCAACATAAACCAATGAGGATTGAATTGGGTCGTCCACAGCACAAGCAGAAAAACACTGCCCGCTAAATCAGTCTTGAATTAAGCCACGTGACCGGTGTAAGGGCCACATTACACTGTTCACCTTCGTTTCCTAATCCGCTCTTCTTCGTCCAAAAATAAAAAGACAAACATGAAAACATGATGGGCATTGTGTTCCCACTGACTAGTGCATAAGAAAACACACTTCAACTTAGCATTTGTCTCTTCTTGTTTGTCTGAAAATCACAAAAATGAAAACACGACGGGCAAAATGTTTCCACTGACCAGCACATGAGAATACAGACTATAACTTGGCACTTCACCCTGATATGTTACAAGCTTTAAAAGTGTGACATCTAACAGATTAAACAAACAAAAATAAAAACATGAACAAGCTGAATGTTATGTTGTTTTCTTGTAAACAACGTGTCCACACAGGTTAAATATTTGTTATATTTGGCACATTAATCTTCATAATTGAGGCATTTTATGCTTTTATTGGGCTGTCAGAGGACCATAACGATAACATCAACTGTAACATGTAGAGATGGGTAGTTCATTGCAACATTACACTACATAACATTACATTACAGTACATTACACTTAGCCGAGTCTTACAAAAGGATGATACAACACGCTAAGGGAACACAGAGTAAACAAAGGCATGACAAACACCCCCCCTACACACTACACACACACACACACATACAAGCACGAGGCAACAATTTCCCATAATAAATAACATTACCTCATGTACACTACTGCAAACCATGACATGGATAGTGAGACGGAAGGATAAGGAGAGGTTCGATGGACAGGGTTCTGTTTTGCGGCGTTGTTTTTTTATTTTGACCTGCACTGCCGACCCCATCTGCCCTACTGGTGTTGTTGACGCTGAGTGTTTTTGTTTTTCGTTTTTATTTTTTTTTGGTTGCCAACCTGGCTGCGGGGGTTTGGGAGGGTGAAACGTGAGCGCATCAGAGAGCATGGAGGACCTGGCAGGCGAGACGTCCGCCGTTCCTCTTCACAGCGCCCCAAACTGGAGCGGCTCCTGAAGTCAGGTGAGGTGATGAGGAAGGTTGGAGATTTTTAAACAAGGGAGCCCAGGACCACCCAACAGCACAGACCCACATGCACGCGTACACACACCCACACGCATACACACCCACACACAAACACACACACACACACACACACACGGTTTTTGCCTATTGTTTTTTAAATAGGCTGCTGCACTGATGTTGCACGAAAGTTACAAAATCTGGTGCGTGCACGACCTCCCACCAAACCCTTAAAATCTGCCGCGCAGTGGGGATCGACATCATTTTGACGTCACAATGTGGTGCGTCATGACAGACACGGCGGGTATAAACCAGTCTACAGACAGACAGACAGACATTAGTGGCTTAACTCCGCTCAGGACCTGTGTTATGTTATGCTTCGTCATGAGACATTTTCTTCACTTTTCTGAAGGCAGTCAATCCCTCGCTCTACTTTATCCCAGTCTGAAACCCCCACCCCAACTCCCACCCCCACCCCAAAATCAACCACCACCATTTGCAGCGGGGCCAGCTCTGCAGGGCTTGGCAAACTCTGGTGTCACTCCGCCGTGTTCGGCCATAATTGATCCCTGTCAGGCGTGATGGATTTCTTGTGTGGGGCCGTTGTATAATTTAGGTTTGTGCACATTATATGCTTTGGTGCAATTATGTGTTCGATAAATTATATGCTGCCTTGGGGCCCACCGATTACCCCTCAGCACCCCCTCTACACACATCCGCCACCCCCACCCCCAACAGCCTAAAATGCTGTGTCATTTCAGCCCTTCAGCTCCGCTCATAAATATGTGCACCACAGCCGTGCAAGTAGAAATGAGTGCCATTAGGCTAGCACAGGTTAGCACATGCACAGGTTAGCATTACTATTGCACTTCACGTCTGTTGTTCCACAGCTCTGTCACTCTCGCTCTCTCTCTCTTTCTTTCTCTCTCTCTTCCACCTCTCTCTTTTTGCCCCTTCCATTTCCCTGCAATGTTGACTAGGACCCGTGTAAGACTGAAGGCCCTGAATTTGAGGTGACGTTTAACCGGAAATTCAGTCAAGGTGTTTGAAACCAGAAAAAAGGAAGAAAAATAAAAAAAATGCAGGACAAGAGTGCAGGCTCTGTTCTGTAAGTGGCCTGCCATTCCTGATGCCACTGGCCTCTAACTGCTATTCTTCGTCTGTCTTTGAGGAGGAAAATCACTCGTCGTCACTGCTAGTCAGTGACTACTGTAATACTGTCCTTTATATCTGATTTATAATATATTGTTAGTTTTATATATTGTTGATCATTTTATAAGCTTTATTGTATTTAACTGCTTTTATCTACTGTTTTCTACTCTGTGCATCTGTTGAATTACTCTAAAGACATCTCACTGAACTCGAATAGTGACAATAAAGACTTTAAAAGATGGTACACAGGACATCAGTGGGTTTTGAGTGTGTGTTTGGGACATTGGAGCCTGTTTGCTGGACCTTGCACTGTCACTCTATAAATGCCTTGTTTGGAGTCACACTCAAGTGTTATGACACACACTCAAATTCATCAGGATTGTCCTGTTTTTTTTTAGATCATAATATAACCCGGCTGCATTTAACCCGTCCTCAAACTCTTCAGTACTCTCACCCAGGCCCCTCAGAGTAAAAGGTCCTCAGATGTGAGTGATCGACCAGCAGAGTGTGTCCCATATGCTAATTATTAGCAGGATTCCAGTGCTAGCTTTGTGTGGCTAGTCCCCGGCATTACAGTGGTGACTCAGTAATGGTTATTTTTAAAAGCCTTGTGTCATTCTCTGCCATGTCTGGAAGGGCAAGGAAGGTGCAACACGTTGGCAGGCCTTGCCTGCAACATTCAGTGGAGGGCTCCAAATAATCAGACAATTAAACCAAATGGGATGCTGGCAAATCCACACTTTATTCATTCCCTGCGCCTGCCACATAGCGCTAGACTTTATTGGTATATAGTGGACCAGGCAAACGCACCAAGGCTCTATATATTAAAATGCTAAATTGGGTATAAAGAACAAGTTTATTGCGTACCTAACAATGCTATTTTCAAGCTGTTACCGCAATACAGCATGCATTCTGGGACTCTGGGAGGGGGCAGAAATCCAGGAACCAGGGAACGGTGCTGTTTTCAATTAGCATGCCAGTCTGAATGGTATGTCCGGCTGACAGGACTTTACAAGCGGCTATGCGCACACTCACTCACTCACACACACACACACACACACACACACTGCTCCCTCTCTGCACTGCTCTCTCTCTGCAGTCCCAAGAGACCCAAAACCTGCCCTGAGAGACAGAAGCAGAGAGAAAGAGAGAGAAAGAGAGAGAAAGAGAGAGAAAGAGAGTGATTCTGTCAGAAAGAGCAAAAGAAAGGTGAGGGAGTGAGAGAGAGACAGAGAGGACAAAGACACTCAGTTAGAGAAAGAGAGAACTGTAAACAGTGCAGCAGATGAAGCGATTGGGGAAAGGAAAGAGGAGGAAATGGACAGGACGAGGAGGAAAAGGGAGAACAGACACAGAGTGAAATTCATGCAAGAAAGATCAAGAGAGTGAGTGAATGCGTGAGGGATTCAATGAGTGACTCTTTGAGTGAGTGAATGTGTGAGTGAGTCAATAAGTGACTCTTTGAGTGAGTGAGTGAGTGAGTGAGTGAGTGAGTCAATGAGTGACTCTTTGAGTGAGTGAGTGAGTCAATGAGTGACTCTTTGAATGAGTGAGTGAGTGAGTGAGTGGTGAATGATTGAGTGATGAGTGAGTGAGTGAGTGGTGAATGAGTGAGTAATGAGTGACTCTTTGAGTGAGTGAGTGAGTCAATGAGTGACTCTTTGAATGAGTGAGTGAGTGAGTGAGTGAGTGGTGAATGATTGAGTGATGAGTGAGTGAGTGAGTGGTGAATGAGTGAGTAATGAGTGAGTGAGTGAGTGAGTGGTGAATGAGTGAGTGATGAGTGAGAGTGAGTGACTGAGTGAGTGAGTGAGAGAGGGAGTCAATGAGTGACTCTTTGAGTGAGTGAGCGAGTGAGTAAGTGAGTGGTGAGTGAGTGTAAGTGAGTGAGTGAGTGAGTGGTGAATGAGTGAGTGAGTGAGTGAGTGAGTCAATGAGTGACTCTTTAAGTGAGTGAGTGAGTGAGTGAGTGGTGAGTGAGTGAGTGGGTGAGTGAGTGGGTGAGTGAGTGAGTGAGTGTGTGAGTGTGTGAGTGAGTGAGTGAGTGTGTGGTGAATGAGTGAGTGTGTGAGTGAGTGAGTGAGTGAGTGAGTGAGTGAGTGAGTGAGTGAGTGAGTGAGTGAGTCGGTGAGTGAGTGGTGAATGAGTGAGTGATGAGTGAGAGTGAGTGAGTGAGTGAGAGAGGGAGTCAATGAGTGACTCTTTGAGTGAGTGAGTGAGTGAGTGAGTGGTGAATGAGTGAGTGAGTGAGTGAGTCAATGAGTGACTCTTTAAGTGAGTGAGTGAGTGGTGAGTGAGTGAGTGGGTGAGTGAGTGGGTGAGTGAGTGAGTGTGTGAGTGAGTGAGTGAGTGAGTGAGTGAGTGAGTGAGTGAGTGAGTGTGTGGTGAATGAGTGAGTGTGTGAGTGAGTGAGTGAGTGTGTTGTGAATGAGTGAGTGAGTGAGTGAGTGAGTGAGTGAGTGAGTGAGTGAGTGAGTGAGTCGGTGAGTGAGTGAGTGAGATAAAGAGAAACTGACTCAGTATGTTGCCTGAGGAAGGCAGAGCATCAAGGCAAGCAGTGCAGGAAGTACAGAGATGTGAGGGAAAGGAGGAAAAAGGAGGACAGAATTTGAGTAAGAAGAGTCATACGTGTGTCAATCTAGGTGTATGGGTTGTGATGTCCTGGATGCCACCTGGGTCCATGTCTGAGAGAGAGAGAGTGACAGAGAGGAAGAGAGAGAGAGAGAGAGAGAGAGAGAGAGAGAGAGAGTGCAACAGTGAGATAGAGAGAGACAGAGACAGAGAAAGTAATAGAGAGAGAGAGAGAGAGAGAGAGAGAGTGAGTCAGCATGAGAGGCCATGTCTGTGTGTCAGAAGTGTGAATGAGAGTTTCACTGTGAGAGTCGTCACCCTGCTTGCCCTCCAGAGGAGAGAGAGAGAGAGAGAGGGAGAGAGGGAGAGAGAGAGAGAGGAAAGTTAGCTGGCCAGAAGGTGTGAAGTGTTGTTTGAGACAGGCGTCAGAACGTCCCACCTCAACCCCCCTGTTCCTTCCAAAGCTCACTCTACCATCAACCCCCCCCCCCCCCCTCCTCCCCCCACTCCTCTGGTCATGCTGATGGGCAGCCACTGGCAAGGAGACCTCTGCATCACAGCTCTGGGTTTTGTGAGTGAGTGAGTGAGTGAGTGCGGTGGGTAGAGGGAGCGCATCAGAGTAGGCAGGCGTGTGCCAAAATGACTCCCCCATCCCGAGGAGCCGGGGCCATGCGAGGACAGCTGCCCCAAAGCAGATGCACGACTGACTGACTGTCTGCTGCTGTTTCGCATTCAGCCCACCCAAATGCAGAGCATAACAAAAAATGGAAATAGCCAAAATTGTTTATTACACTGTTGTAGCGCGTGGCCCATTTCAAAACGTTTGTGTGACTGAAGAAAATGCACTACCTGTGTAGTAAATTTATCTTGTCAAATGATTTCCTCCTCTTTTTCTTTCTTTCTCTCTCAGCTTGAATTGTAGATGTAGTCATGGCTCTGCCTAAGGCCTGATTTACACCGACTTGAGCGTGTACAGCACGTATCCATATACAATATGTTTGTACAGGGACAGAATACGTGCAAATCACACGTGCGGTGTGAATGCTCTAATTTGTTAGCGTGCATTCTAAACGAATACGGACAGAAAACGGGCACACGCTGAATACGCAGAGCGTTTGGTGTGAATGAGCCCTAAGATAAATCTTCATGGGGAAACAGAGAAACGGCAGCTGACCCACTTAAAAAAAAAACGGGGTGCGTGTGTGTGTATGGGGGGGGGGGGGGGGGGGTATCGGGAGTGTTGTGAGTTCGCTAGGGTCAGGGGAAGACAAGTCTGCGCAATATCACGCAGGATTTTAGAAGGACGTAAGCCAAGACTACCACCAGTACTCCAGCCAGAAGCCACAACCCAGCTGCGTCTGTTGAAGGAAGCAAACATCTGAATCCACGCAACACGTTACCAAATCATTAGAAATCCTTTAAAAATCAATCTTTTGCTGCACAGATAGGGTGCTGCAACTAAACACATGGGGGAGCATCCAATTTGCTTTAACAAGTAGGACACAAACGAGTTGAGTGGAGGCAAACAGTTGGAAAAGGTCATGCCGCAGCTGTGATGAATTATCCCGAGATTGGAGCGTAATGATAAATCACAGTTTAATTGCTTTCAATTTCCACCAGGATCTGCCTGGATTGGCCGTGGCGTCTTTGGGATTCTATTTACAGCGATGGCAAATGCAATCAAGCATCGGATAAAGTCTTACTATCTAGTCAGGATTTGACGAGATTGCCCTGGTGTTGTCGTGGAAAGTTAAACCATCTGATAAGTGGGGGTTTTGTCATGTGAACATCCGTATAAATTGCATGGCTTCTTCTGTGTGGTTTTGCCAAATTCTAAGAAGCCATTCTGTCAAAGCTCCAGCACAGTCCAAAGTAATGAGAGCATTAGGGTGGAAACCCAAATGGGCCAGATAGGGTTGGAGTGTGTTGCCTTTTCATAAAACTGAGATGCTCTGATTTGCCGGGCTCTCAGCAGGCCTCAAGCAAAATGGGCCACTCAGAGTGAGTGTGTGTGTGTAGAGTGAGTGTGTGTGTGTGTGTGTAGAGTGAGTGTGTGTGTGTGTAGAGTGAGTGTGTGTGTGTAGAGTGAGTGTGTGTGTGTAGAGTGAGTGTGTGTGTAGAGTGAGTGTGTGTGTGTAGAGTGAGTGTGTGTGTGTAGAGTGAGTATGTGTGTGTAGAGTGAGTGTGTGTGTGTAGAGTGAGTGTGTGTGTGTGCTAAGAGCAGAATGAGCTTTTTATTCCGCTCTTGGCATGGCTGCAAGCCAATAGAAGAAGACCTCAACACAATCAGCATGGACTTCCAAGTCCTTGGTGTACTCTTCATGTTTTCCCAGGAAGTACAAATAAATAAATAAATAAATAAATAAATAAAGACACACACATGCACACACACATGTACACACAAACACGCCCCCTCGCAGAGCGTATCTCATGCTGCCTTTGTTTCGTTTGAACGCAAACACCGAAGCGAAGACAGCCTGTGGCTTTTCTAGCGCTGGATGGCTGGTAATTGCTGCTGGTAATGACTGCAGGCTCACGGACATGCTGACTGTGGCGATGCAGAAGCAATGAGCGGCCCATTTCAGGGAAGCGCTGGTCCGACGATAGGGACAAGTCGGGACACAGGAGCCCCTTTGTTGTCACAAGTTCCCATGTTCCCCCTCTCCTTCAGTGAGGTCATTTTCTGTCAGTTTTACTATAGGCAACTCCTCACATGCAGATGGAAACATTTGCTGTAATGACCTAATCTCCCGATGGGAATTATGGGTAAAGGGTCCCCTTTTTGTTCCTTTACTGCTTACATTACAACTACTCCTTTACACATACATATACGCCCTAATGACCTATATTACACATAGGCCTAACATTCAAATTACTGCAGGGACCAGATCCCAGTGGTCAACACTGACTGACTATGAGCCTTCAGTACAAAACTTATACGACCTGTGAGTTACCGCATTACCACCAGCACTATCTGTGACTAAAAATGCTATTACTCCAAAAAAGGTTACTCCTATCAAGACTGTACCTTGGGGCTGTGTCCACCTGTGTCCGTCTGTGGTTTCTAAAGCCTCTAAAGTCACTTTAAAGTCTTCCCAACAGAATGCATTTGCATTGCTACAAAGATCAGTGATCACGGAGGTAAGCCCATGACCTCCATTTGTGAGCTGCCAAGGATGGATGGCTCCACTTAATCATCGCTGAGCACCTTAGCTTTTAAGCCGGACTTTTGGGACAAGTTCAAAGGCGCTTCATAGTGATATCATCGTGTCCGTTAAATCTGTCGAGTCAGAACATGGCCGGCGAGTCAGAAAAAAGGCCCAGCGCGAACCTCCGTTGCCGTGGAGATCCAGACCAGTGCCAGTGCCAGTGATTTCTAATCAGGAGGCATATTTTCCCTCCAGATCATTCATCGCTCCCCCTTAAGCGGAGAGCCGTCTACATTTTTCCATGCGCTCTCTACTTTTCCATTCTGCTCTCTTGAGGTGTGTGAGATACTCATCTGTGGACCTGGCCTGCATGTCCATCTTTGAAGTTGCTCTTGTGTCTTCCTTTGAAGCTTCATGACATATCCATTTATCTTCATAATGGCCATTTCCACCAACTGCTGCAGACAGATGGGACATCTTCAGATGCTCTCTAAAGCAGCAGGCAATACAGATGAGGGGTAAAAAAATGAAAGTCAATTAATGATGATTAACGAGTTACTTCCTAAAAAGCTCCATGTCTCTTTCTCTTGGACCACCCCTCTCTAACCAAAACCAAAAATCAAACAAACTAGCTATCTATCCAAAACAAATCTAATGTCTTAATGGTTTGGCTTCTGAGATGTAAAATAAATGCTTTCATTCCTCATCGTGTTCGCACAGCTATGCAGAACTTCATCACACTGACTTGTGGGGGTTGTAGGACTGACTCTCTGTAATTTAATCTGTGCTCCGAAATGAACTTGCTACTGGTCTGTAATCTGTGACTAACCAGCATTTTTCAAGTGCATACCTTAACATCTGCTGCAGTGTCTGTACAAATCATGGCTGTAGGCATGTGGCATGCATATTGTTGAAATGAAGACCCATAAAAAAATTTCAAGGCTGCAGGCAAATATTTCATGCCAAATTTTTTTTATTCTTGGCTCGGCACTCAGCAATACACCCACCAGTTGTGGGGTGAGTTGGATAAATAATCGTCAAGACATGCAGAGACAGACTGAGATTTGTCACTTTACAGATAAATATCACATTTGCCTTCTCTCAACGAGTGTCAGAACTGAGTCAAAACAGCTAAGTTGTAAGTAACTGGACTTCTTTTTGGAGCTTGACCTGGATAAATCAGAATCTACACAGACATTAGTACAGTACTGAGTCAGTGTCTGTGTAGATTCTCATTCATCCAAGTCATGGTAGTCAAAGGAGCTAAGCTGAAAGCAACTGGACTTCTTTTTAGAGCTTGAAGACGTTTCACCTTTCATCCAAAAAAGCTTCTTCAGTTTAGTCAGTGGTGAGTCAAAAACAGAAGAAGAAAAAAAAGTTCTCCTTAGTTTTTAGAAGCAGCACTGGCGTCGTCGGAAAGCATAAGATTTGGTGTGAGCACTGTTCAGAGTATGAGTAAATGTTTACACAGCACCATCACCATCACCACCAGACCGGTGGCTAAAAGATTAAGTGCAGACATCCTGAAACAGCCCAAGTGCTACGTCACTTACCTTAATGGCTGCTCCTTTTTCACTCCCACAGCTTCACACTCCATTAGCTCAAACCCAAGTCGGCTGTTGTTTCCACATTTCGACAGAGCACAAGCCTCAAGGACCAAGCCTGCTTACAAGCTTACTGATAAGGAGAGAGACCAAGATTTTGTTGTCTGGTACAGCGGGAGCTGGATTTTTTTTTGTGGAAAGGTCTAAGTGAAGAAAATATTTCACATTCAATTTTTTAAAGATTAAGTTGATATTGTCATTTGTCATGTATTTGTCAAAAGTAGCAGTGTATTTGTACAGTTTACTCACTGTGTCCAGTGTTTGACCTTGCCTCGACCTTGCCAAATGTTTTGGAAGGAAAAACATTGTACTTTCACCGCTGTCTTTTGATAAAAGGCAGGATTGGCACTATGAACACTCTTCGTCTGTTCAGCTTTAACTAATGGCCCATTGCCTATAAAAGAAAACTACTCTGAAGGGTTCTGTCTGCACCTTCTTCCAAAAGTGGGTCATCAGGTTTTCACCATCTTAACGGAAGAGCGAGCCACGAATGCATTGCCCAGGCAGTGGCAGACCATAACATTTTGTTCATTTCCTATTTCCCAATATTGGAGTCTCTCTCCCTCTCTTTCTCTCTCTCTCTTTCTCTCTGTCTGTCTCTCTCTCACACACATACTCTCTTTTTCTCTGCCAACTAAGAGATGAATGGTTTACAGTCCCAATCAAAGCCTGAGCTATCTCTCTCTCTCTCTCTCTCTCTCTCTCTCTCTCTCTCATTCTCTTACTCACTCTGTCATGTCAGAGATGAATGGTTTACAGTCCCAATCAAAGCCTGAGCTATCTCTCTCTCTCTCTCTCCCTCTCTCTCTGTCTCTCTCTCTCCGCCTGTCTCAGAAGAAATAAATGGTTTACAAACCCAATCAAAGCCATGAGCTATCACCAAAGACTTCCTCTTGGGATTAAAGTAGAGTCAGCCTGGGAACTATCCGGATGTCTGCCCTGTCTGAGGGGCTTACCTGCTGCTATCTGATAAGTGGAAAAATCTGATTACATTTCCCACCACAGTCTGATACACAAGAAATGATTTCTCATGTGAGGGATCGTTAAGTATACACAAAGTGAATATTAGTGGTGCATTTTAAAAGCCAGTTCACCACAAGCCGACACGAAATGGTCAGTGATGGTTACGGGTATTCCGCTCCTCCATCCGACTTTGTAATTCTCAAAATAAGTACATCCACAGAATTAGAATGAGTGAGGTCAACATTTGTAGTGATAACAGTGGTCTTTGTAAAAGGTCTGTGTAAAAACCATAATAGGAAGCAAAGTGACTTGTAGTACTAATAATGGCACAGTAATGTTATTGTTATGATGATATCAACCATTCCAAACCCATGAAATAGTTTGCAGGCTTAAGGTGTGTTTTGCTCACTGATATCCATCATGATAAGCATCATAGATATCCCTTATAGAAAAGGTCACCCACATTTATTCTACATTTGTTTATTCTGCAGTAGACTTACCCTTCTCCTTCCACTTAACCCTCTGGAGTCAGAGTCCCCCAGGAGGGACATTTTTACGTTTGTGTTTACAGAATTTTACAGAAAAAACGAATTCAAATCTTTACATTCACTTTACTTTCGCATTATTATTGCTAAGGTTTTTCAGAATATAACCATATGTGTCACTTTTGGATAAATGTTTTTTGTTAGCCGAAAAATATAAAAATGTCGAGGCTAACAGATGACCTCAGCGAGGCCTCAGACCCCAAAGGGGTTAAGGCTGACAGGACTGCTATTAAACACACAAAATGCATCGAAATGAAACTGAATAACTGTCAGCAGATCTTACAGCAGTGTATTGGAGGGAGCCCTTCTAGCCCCTCCTGACCAATTGACGGCTGTTATTGCAGTTTGTGGCTTTTCATTCAAATTGGGTAGGGCACTTTTACAGGCCTCATTTCTTCCCCCTGAAATACGCAATATATCTAACCCCAATAAAGCACATCCGGGACAATCCACTTAGCACCGCTGATTAAAACATATTACCTCCGAGATGTTTACATTGAGGAGCAGAGTTGCCAAGTTGTTCGGCTACAGCTGAGCTGAGGCCCATTCACTGGGCGGAAACCTACTGCCAGATGCATACAGATGTTTCTGTTCCCCCTCCAACCCCTGTTCCCAGAGAGCTGCGGCAGGCTGCTCTGCGTGGTTTTAGCTGACATAAGCATGTCATAGAAAGGTCATAGCACATGCTATAGGGTGTTTTTGTTTTCATTGTAAGTTATCATCTATAATATGACAGTTCAGCGTCATATTACTTGAACATTAATGTATTGAAAGAGGTTTTACTTCAGGGTTAAGATAGCTTATTACCATGTAGTAAAGGTCTATTCTGAGGCCTGTGACATTACACCTGCTGTGAGCATTGTGGTAATATTACCTATTCTGTTATTAGATCATTGTTGTTTGTCTCAAAAAACAAACAAACAAACAAACAAACAAACAAACAAAAAACTAAACTACCTTGGGCAAAAAATCACACATTCCTGTATGCTGAGGTGGAAACACTATTAGCTCTTGGTACCTTCAAGAAAGGAAAGCCCCTTCTTGGTTGGTCATTGCTGAATAAATTACTTCTATTTTAGTTTTATTGTCTTTTAATAATGCACCTTTATGGGGTACTGTAAATGTGAATACCTTACTTGAACCTTGGAATGGACACAAGCTCCACTTCCATGCCCATTAGCCATTAGCTCAATGGGGTTAGCCATTGTGTCATTTTACCCATTACTTTCAGACTGAACCACAGTGCCAATTCCCAACTGTAATTACGTATCCAGCAAACTGACAGGGGGCAGACAGAGAAAAAACAACAACAACTATTTTATAGAAATGCACAAATTTTCACAAACGTCCTGGGAAATGAGAGTGTGGAACACCTAACAGGGGGATAACCGCTAACAGTCATCCTTCGTTGATTCAGTGATTCAGTGAGTCACTGCATCATAGAGACAAGTGCTCTTCTGGGGACAGTAAAAGTTTTGCATTGTTCTCCCGTCGTAACTTGGACAGCTTCTCTGAAAAAAGCTTAGGTCATGCTTCGGCGTACAGAATTTCTAAGTTCTTGTGCGTTGTTGTGTTTTTTACGATGACAAACTGTGGCTAATGACAACATTATGTAATGTGGTGTTATTTACTGCCAGGGTTTATTGGATTTGAAGCTATTACTGTATCTGTGATTTGTACATCCGCAGCAACTGGTGGTTTATGGTCCTGACATCAAGTTTGTATCTGATTACTAATTTAACCGTACGCAATAGTATAGAGGTTATATAATATTGATTGAAAGAAATGTAGGCTTTGGGGGTGACTGAACTGATTGACTTATTGATTAATTCATTAATTTGTTCATTCATTTATTCATTCAAATAATAAAATATCTATTCACTCGTTCATCCAAACACATGACCCCTGTCCCACCCAAATAAAGTCTCGAATGTGATATATTCACTTCATTTGAACTGATGGAGGCATTTGAGTATGTGTGCAAGTGACTGTCAAGCTAATTGGAAGGGGTAAGCTGTTTCCACTAAACTTAAGGGTGGTAATCGATCATCTGTATTGAATTTCTGAATTTCTCAAGCATTTGAAAATGTGAGATTAAACAGTAGGGGGAACTTTCGGGCCGTGGCTGACGCAGGGACTGTAATTAGTGCCGAAATCCCACAGAAATCTCTCTCATTAAAACACCAAAACCTCCCTCACTACTACATCTGGTCTCTCTCTCTCTCTCTCTCTCTCTCTCTCTCTCTCTCTCTCTCTCTCTCTCTCTCTCTCTCTCTCTCTCTCTCTCTCTCTCTCTCTCTCTCTCTCTCTCTCTCTCTCCCTCTAACTCTTCTCAGTTTAAAAGTTTGGCTCTTTATGAAGACTTTTTTCTTTCTTTTTTAATAGTCTCCATCTGGCAGTTGCTTCAAACATACATTAAATAGCCCTGTGGAATTTATGGCGCAGGCCAAAGACATGCACTACATGAACAGTAGTTCATAAAATGCAGATACTACAATATTCAGTTAATCTGAGCTCTTGTTGCTTTTGCCTTCTCTCTTCCTGAGTCCTCCCTGCCCCCCCCCCCCCCCCCCCCCCCCGTCTCTCTTGCTCATGGACTCTGTCTATCTCTCTGTGTCTCTCTCTTTCAGTTCCCCTAGGAACTATTTTGTTTTTGGCTCTCTTTAAAGTTGTACCGGTGGTCTTCCGGGCTACTCACTTTTGCAAAGCACAATAAATCATTGTTTTGTTGGCTGATATGTGGTTTTGAGAGTGGTGCATTCCACCACAGGCCTCCCTGTGGGTGTGAAACCCTTAGGAAAACTCCTTGTCACGGCAGTCCAGACACCCAGAATTCCTCATTAAAATGACACCCAGAATTCCTCAGTAAAAAGTAAAAAAAAAAAAAAAAAAAAAAAAAGTTAATCCCTGTGGTGTCAGGCATGCTAGCAGGTCTCCATCTTTCCCTGTCAGTTATGCCAACCTTATTCCCCTCTCAGTCAAAACCATGCTTGCAGCTAATCCACACTTCAGCAAAGGCGCGAGCATGTTGTGGGCACCATGGCAGACTGCCAGCTGTTTGACCAGCGGGGACTCTGAAGTCCAGACCCACTCTAAAATCACCCTGGAATGGGGCTCTGCGAATGGCACGCACATGATGAGACCGCAAAGAAATAGGGTGGCCGCAGGTTCTGATAAGGCCTAACTGGATTGGTTACACATGTCAGTTACGCAATCAGGTGGCCAATAAAAAAAGAGCTCTCTGTTGCTTTTTTAGTGGCTTTTAATTGTTTTCTCTCTGCCTGGATTGAGACTCACAAGTGAGAAGTGAGGAAGCTAATGTGGGATAATCATGACACGGTTAAGAATACATGTAACACAGAGACCTCCCCTGATGCTAGCTCAAACATCTGCGTTTAAATAAGTTAGGAAAACCTACGTTACTATGTATTATTGCTCATAACTACAAACGTGTTGGAAGGCTGCATAAGTACTCACAACAACTCAAAATGGCAGGGTGCATAAACAACGTTCTAAAAATGCAGCTAACAAAAGATGTCATCTTTGTTTTGTTGGAGGGAGGGAATTCTGTTGTTGCTATTTGCGTGTCTTCGTGTCTGAGATGCACATAGTTTACAGTGGTGTTATTTCAGGCTCAGTGAGGCTTGCAGGGTTCAAAGAGAGCATGGCTGCGTTTTATTTCGAGTTTTAAATGTGCCCCCTGGATAACGCACAGGAGTTAATGAAAGCCATTTCCTCCACTGGGCAGCGCCAGCCCAAAGATGAGTTGCTAGGTAAACACAAATCACCAAAGAGCGGGAAACCAGAGGAAGCAGTGTGTCTATGCCGCTAATTGATTAGCTTAGCATTGTCAGTGGCGGAGAAAGTGGACACAGGTTGTCATTTGCCCCGAATCTGTGCCAAATCTGGGCCGAGTCTGAACCAGAATCGGACAGCGTTTGGCCGCACAGTTTTTTGGCCTGCCTGCCTCGTGTTTTGGTGATGCTGCATCTGCTCTTGATACAGAGTAGCACGCATATATCAAAAGCCTTGTTCTCTGGTGTATGGATATGCGTGAGAATGCGAGTTATTGTGTGTGTGTGTGTGTGTCATCAGCAGGGACAGTCTGAGGGCCTTCCCGCAATTCAAAAAAGGCCTTGGCCGTCTCTGCTTGCTTTTCCATTAACATCAGGTCTTCATTGCTACATGGTCAGCTTTGATACTCAACTGTTTGTTGGTCTCAAACCCAAGATGGACACACTCAGGCAAATACACAAATAATGTGAGTTTGTGTGTGTGAGAGAGAGAGAGAGAGAGACAGAGAGAGAGAGAGAGAGAGAGAGAGAGAGAGAGAGAGAGAGAGAGAGAGAGAGAGAGAGAGTATGAAACCACACCTAGAGCTTCCCAATTCATCATTGTTTTTCGGTTCGTGGCCACACAGCTTAGGTAGGCTGCATTCATTTGCTTCCATCTTTGAATGTTTAGCTTGTCATCTGCTTGGACATCTGCATGTGGGAATGGTATCCTACATGTTGATTGTTTAACTGGCCAACAAATGCACTAATAATAAAAACACCCTGCAAGCTAGCTTAGTCATGCAATAGAAAGCAAAGCCCTTCTAGGGATAGCATGAAATCATTAAACCGTGGAAAATGAGCAAATGTTTAATACACAATTGATGATAGCAAAGTTTGTCACAATATAGTTATTAACTAATTTGCCAAAAACCAATGATAAACAGGCCATTTAAACCTCTTGTTTTACTTTGACATTTATATTCACAGCAGAACTAAGTAATGAAAACATGAGACACCCAGAACAGGCTTGAGAACAGGATGTTCGACACAAGCAATCAGTTATCACACCAAACGTTCCTGAGCCACGTCCCCTGATGTCATAGCCTTCCTTTTTGTAAATACGACCATCTGATTTAGCAGAAGAGATGTGCTGGCATTTCTCCAGGTGTGGGAAAACTGATGGCTTCATTCTGACACCCACCAGCACCACTACTAAAAAAAAGATTTATGAGTTCATGAGACCTTCTGTAATCCCTAGAGACACTGGAAGGCCATAGCAGGAGCTGCACTTTCAGGCATGTAGGCAGGCCCAACTCCCTAGCATACAGTGACAGTTTAAAAGTGTCATTGCATCATTTTTCATTAATTTTACAGTGGTCTTTGGTATTAATGAATGCCCTGTGAGCCAGTTATGGTGAAAAAAAATGCTTTAGTGCTCCTGTTACAGGCTGTTCTAGTTTGGTGAAGAAGATGAGAGGGGAGAATGATAGGTTCTCGACTATGCTAGTCACAGGCTACAATAATTCAAAGCCCATTCAGTCATAGCATACCAAATAGAAGATTTAAACGTTCTAAACAAACACACATACTTACCTATGTTTTGCTAAGTAAATGTGTGCTGCAACAAGACTCCTCTGGTAATCACAACTGTGGCAAGGGTTTTTCTAATAAACAAACGTGCATCACTTTGTTTGCCTTTTTCTTATTCACTAATTTTTCCGCCTATTTCCTTTCATTGACTAATGGAGGCAATCGGGGTAGAAGAACGTTTTCACGTGCAGCATGCATATGCAACTCAAAGTCACCTATCGTATTTCAAAAAGAGCAAGTACTAAACGGTTCCTCGCAAAATGAGACCTTTAATCCCAGGCCGGACTCTTTGTTTCATAAGTCGCCTCGCCCCTTTCATAGCTGACTGGCTCACCTCTGCCTGGAGATTAGCTAATTTCGTTAACGATTATGAGCACACTGTCTGCTCCACTGCCGTCTGCAGGCCCCAAGCCACTTAATGCAACTCACCAGCTGACTGCATGAAGATGACAGTCGGCTTTCGGTTTCCAGTAAGTTCCAATGCCCATCTCCTCACTGAGGGAGAGGCCCAATGTTCCTCATGGTTGACTGGACCAAAAACATTTACAGCAGATATTACTCACCGAGCTCGACTGTCCTTTTCTTCTTTTACAAGCAGCTTAGTCACCTTCTCATCAGTGGCACCCATTTTTTGTTTTCTCTAAATACCAGTGTAAACCAGAAAATAAAACACATACCCGCCCAAAACATGTAAATACTGATGTGGTCTATCGCTCAGAATAAATAACATTTACTATGCTTAAAACTTGTCAGAGTGATTTAGTACATACGTGAATCAAGCGAGGTTCATTCTGGGGTTACACCTGAACCCTTCCAGTCCGTGTCACATCTGGCGCGAGTGTGTGTGAGCAAGCTGTAAACTTAATGGTGGTTCGAACACACCGCTTAGAGCAGCCATGCAAAAAGGTTTCCACTGGGGGGGCATGGAGGTAGACAGGTGGACCACACTATGGAGTCCAGCAGTATTCTATATACTCAACTTCCACATGTGTGTATCGTGCGTGTGTGTGTGTATCGTGTGTGTGTGTGTATCGTGTGTGTGTGTATTGTGTGTGTATATGTGTGCGTGTGAGTGAGCGTGCGCGCGCGTGTGTGTGTGTGTGTCGGTGTGCGCGCATGTGTGTGTGTGTGTGTATGTGTGTGTGTGTGTGAGAGAAAGAGGGAGAAGAGGGGAGGGGAGGGGAGGGGAGAAAGAGTAAAAAAACTCATGAGAACCAGCTCTCAGCAGCACGTATGGCAGTCGGCCACCCTTAACACCCTTTACCCAGTTGAACCCGGGGGTAGGTGTCATTGAGTTCCAGCAAACAATTAGACATTTATATTTAGTTTTCACACGGCACAAACTGGCCGCTGATCTGTATGAGTGTTGGTTAATCGTTTCCGAGAAATAGCTTTCTGGCCTCCAATAGCTGCACCAGCCTGTTTAAACCACAAAGAGGCCAACATTATGGAACAGCATGGGATGAAGTTTATCACAGAGAACCATTCACATGGCTACTGGTGAGACTACTGCTAAGCAACTAACTTAACTGTTTATCACCAAAAATCACCACTGGATCTCTGACATGTCGCTAAAACACGCTACATTATGTGATTATGTTATAAATTGCGTAGAAATGTCATTCTGTGGCCAGCAAAACTTATTTAAGATCTGTAACGCAGCTATGCTAATGTAATACCAGGTGTTGCGTTTTGAAGAACAATCCTTACTATACAGACACACTGGACTAGCCTGGTAAACCAGCCCCTAGTACTTTATTTCATTTTGTACAGAGGGTCTGGCAGTGCTGTCATCACTCACACTCCCTCTGTTTGCTGATTGGCTAGGATTGGCTAGGATTGGCTGGTACCTAATCCAGCAATGTCAATGAAAGCACTGCCAGACCCTCTGTACAAAATGAAATGAAGTACGAGGGGCTGGTTTACCAGGTGCTGCTTTTTGAAGTACAGTAATCACTATACAGACACACTGGACATTAGGAAAAGGTGATTTTCCTGCTGTTTACTGGGGTCACCAACTTGTGAGAAGTGACTAGAAAGTATATTTTGTTGCAGGGTAAGCTAAAAGTCACAAAATGTAGTTAACAATCTAAGTTGACAGCACTGACAATATGTCACTCCTTTGAAATAGGCGAGGGAAACGTTTTATTATTTCCCCTTCATTCCACTGCCAACAGTTTTATGATGCTGCTTTCACTTGATGTGTTGGTTTAAAGTATAACCTATGGGTTCTTCAGAATAACACATTTATACAACTGTAAGGATGTGGCGTTCATTTCTACGTAGTGACATCACTTTTTTTCTCACAACGGGTGGGAAGAGGTAAGGGTGAGGAAGGGTAAGAGGTAAGTAATCTGCTTTATTCATGTCCCAGGAGCAGAATACTGAAGGGAGGAACATGTTTTACAAGAACGCTGCGAAGCCTCCTGCAGAGGCGGCGTTTATAACAATGATTTCACCATAATCAGAATCAGGCCGATTTTCAGAGATCCCAGCAAAAAAACACGCTCGCAAAGACATGCACTCACCCTGGTGTGATGTGGTTGTGTCTTGCCTCTGGTAAATTCTATAGTGCTGAAGTTGCAACAAATTTGCCTAATGAGCACGAGGTTATTAAGGGATAGACACCCACCCTAAAGTCATGCAGAGATATCAGACAGCTTCCAAAGTCTTTGTATTCAACAGATGTTTGTTTAAAGTCTTGCCCAGGTAGGCATTTAAGGCCCACCACTGGCATCGGGGTATCTCATAAATGCCTCTGTGCTCTGACAGACTAATTAAAAGAGTCCTATGGAGCGTTCTTTTTTGCTAAAGCTGCTGTATCAGATAAGGTCACTAAGCAGGCAAGTCTCCATGTTGACCCAGTAAGTGAGATGCTTCAAAGGAGGCAATAAATTCACCATTAGCCACTTGACTATTAGCTAGAAAGTGACCATTAGCTACTGCCCCTATCGTAAGATGTTTTTATACTATGTAGAGGAACTCTTAAACTTTAAATGTATGACAACTGTTCATGTTGCTTCCAGTCTGATTTTAAGACTTCACAGAAATAAGCATGAGTGCAGCCATTCAGGTTTACCAGAACCTCCTCCAACCTCCTTCCACCTCTTCCTACCCTGTCTGCCTGTGAGAAAGCAGAGTCGTTCCCCTTGCCCAGACACATCTGACTATTTACTTCTGTTAATCATAATTTACATAACTTTAGGTCTGACTTTCATGTCGACTTTCATGTAGGCCACTTAATGGCAGGGCAGACTAAAAGCCATCTAAAGAATGGATCTCCAGTGTTGCCATGGCGCAGCAGAGACCATGGGACTGTTGGGCTTGTGATGTCACAGCTGTGTTTACAAAACACAGCAAATACTTTCCCAGTGAGCGTGGGGCTTACCTTGGATTGGATCTAGCATGGGTCCTAGCAAATCCTAGCAACCTCAAAACAGAGTCCAGTTAAAAGTCAGATACCATGCCGGCAGGATCTTATTGGCAATTTAACACTTAGTGCCCTGTGATTATAACTGTCAATCAAAGTTAGACAGGGAAATGTTTTATGAAATCTTATCTGAACACCACTGAACCTTAAGGCAGGTGTTCTGAGTCCAAATACGTGTTATGGGTTGTCAGTGGGATGTCTTAAAGAGACACAGCTGAATATTTGAACATGAACAGGCGAGTGCTACACTAACTGCTGTTCTAATCTGTTGGAATCTACACTGTGAGAGAAGAAGTCCTGTACTGGTCTCATTCTCACACATGGCAAGCAGGCATACAAGTAAGAAAATTAATAAAAAAAATAAATAAAAAAATAATGCTTAATCCCCTTGATACCTCCACTTGTTGCAACCGCACCTATTAGCGGCAATGCTTCCCTGTATAATGTTCCCTGTGTAATTTAATTAATTTTGTTTTAAGATATGCTTTTAGTTTTGATTAAAAAGGGGTGATGCTTCCCTGTATATATCTTTTTGTTGTTGTTGTCAGGTTTTAACAAAAAAAATGCACTGTGCTTATCAAGTGGTCCTCAAGGATACCTAAATTAGGCCATCAGTTCGTACTGGTGTGGCAAGACTCTGAGATGAGATGGTGTTCCACAGCTGTGTCCAGGGGTCCCAGAACGTTCCGCAACAACAAGCCTAGCCCTAGCCCACCGCTCGAGTGAGGCCTGGGGTAATGAACCGAATGCCCCTGACATGGGGAGTGTCTGGTTTCATTTGCTGGAGCTCAGAGGAGCACTACCTTGGGTGTTCCACACACAGGGAGAGGTCACCTGCGTGGCAGCACAAAAACAACGCTTCTAGAACATTCCTTGCTGAGTTCTTGGCCTTCAACACCTGCCTGCACGTAGCTTGGGAAATCTGTTTTTTGTTTTGTTTTGTTTTTTCCTGAGAGAGAAAAAAATATGCAAACAATCTTCAAGTCCACAGTGTTTAAGAGTAATTAGGCTGCCATAATCCCCATGTTTGAGCCACTCAGGTGGAAGTGTTGCCATAAATATTTTGGGCATAACCCAACTATTATAGAGGCACTGGCTTAAAGGAGATTTTTAAAACAAGTATCCTCTTACTGTGCTTCGCACACTGCATTGTATTGTACCCCTCATTATGCAAGTCTTGGTTTATTCTTTGTCTAAATGCATTATTAACAGTGAAACAGAGGTATAGCAACAATATTACGGACATGGTTGCAGCCAGCTCTTTTTACACGTCATTGTTTCTTTTCACTCAGCTGTTGTCATTACTCAAACTTTAAATTTAGCTGAAAAACGTCATTTGCCAGACCAAACAAATGATCAGTTAAACATAACCTGCACAATATGACAGTAATGGTACCAAGGGTTTATTTAAACTGACTATGGCAAGACACACAATTAAGGTAGAGAATCTGTTTTGTGAAGCAGTCAGTCTCCTGGAATAAGCTTCAAAAGAGTGATGCAGGACCCCGAAGGCGAAGCGGAGCCGCTTATTTAACGGCTACTTGCCAAAAGCGATAATAGAGAATTAGAAACTTCCAACAACATCGTAGTTTAAATATTTTGTCTTCATGGTCTCCACTGCTGAAAATAGTTCCTTGAGGAAACAGAATGTTTAAGTGTTGCGTAGCAACGTGTCAAGCTGCTAAATAACTCATTGCAGCTTCTTGTTGATATTCCATTACAATAATAGAACAGACTACTTGTGGAGGGATAGGATATAAGCACAAAACCCATTGCTATTGACAGCGGTCATTATACTTTTTCAGCTGTCACTATCCAAAAGCATGGCCTCTGAACATTGCAGTGGCCCATTCAAAGTCAATTGGACATCTGCTAGCATTCTAAAGAGCCATCTTATAATATGAATTACTACATTATCAACAGAGATCCACATGCATACTGTATACATAAGTATAACATGAAACATCCCCACCCTAATCATTTGTTATCAATGCTTTCAGCCTCTTTTGATGGGCAGTTGGTCTTTAATCTAAACAACTTAACAGCAACAATGTAATGTGCACAAACTGACCCGAATATGCGTCGTGTATCATGTGAGCACGACAAGTGCTTAATTTCAGGCTAAGTGCCTGTAGCAGTCTACTAGTTCCCTGCATGCCCGCTTAGGAGAGACCCTGGGTCATTAGGGCCTCCCCCTAAGGGCTGGAGCCATCAGGCCTAAGGGAAGCTGTTGTAGCTTAGCAGCCACTTCCACACACACACACACACACACACACACACACACACACACACACACACACACACACACACACACACACACACACACACACACACAGACACACGCACATACGCACACACAGACACACACACATACACAAACGCACGCACACACACACAAACACACGCACACACACATGCGCACACATGCGCACACACACACACACACACACACACACACACACACACACACACACACACACACACACACACACACACACACACACACACACGCACATACACACACACACACACACACACCCAGCTCCTGGTTGAGTGGCTCTCTCTCCCTCCCTCCCTGACAGCTTTCCTCCGGTCTCTCTAATACGTGCTAATTGCATTCCCCCTTACTCGCTGGCCGGCAGGAATGCTGCTGTTATTTCTGAAGGCGGCACTCATCGGTACATTCCTCTGGCCAGAGTAAAAACACGCCTCCGTGAGCTGGAAAGGTGCGAGGCATGCTCTAAAACAAACAGACTGCGAACACGCTGCAGAGAGAGACAAGGAGAGAGGAGAGAGAGAGTGAGAGACAGGGAGAGAGAGAGATAGAGACAGGGAGAGAGGAGAGAGAGAGAGACAGGGAGAAAGAGAGAGAGAGAGAGACAGGGAGAGAGAAAGACAGAGAGAGAGAGAGAGAGAGGGAGAGAGAAAGACAGAGAGAGAGAGAGAGGGAGAGAGAAAGACAGGGAGAGAGAAAGTAAGGGAGAGAGAAAGACAGAGAGAGAGAGAGACAGGGAGAGAGGAGAGAGATGTTTTATCATGCCAGTACCCGGCGTCTCAGTGGCACAGAGGATGCCAATGTTTGTTTGACTTCAAGAGGACCCGTGAGCCCATCCTAAAATTAATTTCCTGCAGTTTTTTCAGCCAGTCTAACTTGTTGACATTACATTCCTATGACCAACACTTTAAAGTGCCGCTATAAACACTCTTTAAGAACTGTCCCACAGACGAAGTGTCCTTTACTGAAAGGAATGTGTTAAAGGTCAATGGAGTTGACACTAGATGCACAGATAAGTAGACAACCAGTGAATTTGGTAGTTGTTTAATCAAATAATTTGCTGATGATTTGTTGTTATTGTTTACATTAGACTACCATACTATATTTTTTTGAGTGAAGCCTAACATAGTGTTTCCTGTGTGTGAATGTATTGTTGTCCATATAACAGTCATACATAGCAGACAGACTGCATACTGCAACAGACACATGGTCCAGAGTAGAGTCTTTATTACATTACACTTAGCTGACACTCTTATCCAGAGCGACTTATAGTTATTTACAGGGTTTCAGTTACAGTCCCTGGAGCAGTGTGGGGTCAGATGCCTTGCTCAAGGGCATTTCAGCCATGGATTGAACCTGCAACTCTCCAATCCCAAGACCAAATCCCTAACCACTAGACCACAGCTGCCCCACCATCTATCTATCTGTCATTGATCATTATTTATTATGCACAGAATACATAATATGACTGATACAAATAGATCTAATACAAAAACATGAAGTACAAGAAACCAGCGGTAAGGAATGTTGAAAGCTTTAGCCTTTGTAGACCTTCCGTGAGCAAAGCTTAGCTTTTAACTCTTGGCACACAGATTTGCCTTGTCATTTTAAGGAATCAAACATCACATTTTTATCTTCTGAGTGACTGCTCCTGGCCATCCATGGTGCTGAAGGTGATTGCTGCCTTGTAGATAGCTGAAAATCAGTGTGTGTGTGCATTTTCTCTACAAAAGATACCATTAGGGAAGCCCCTTTCAGCCCCTGCCAAGAACGAAAGGGTTTTACAGAGAAAAGTAGAAAGACCAAATTTATTGCTAGGCTGGCTCCCGGCGAATTGCAGACTGGCACCGTACGGAATGTCCAAAACGGACTTACCTGAAATGTCTGCTGCATGCACTGTTGCGTTATCTAAAACAGAAGAGATTAGCTGATCACAAGCGCTCCTAATGCGCCTGCATTTGAAGGCATGCTATCGCGGAAGCGCATTGAGATAACGAGAGCGTGGCGACACATGGTTGCCATCTTAAGGGGCAAGGGCAAGCAAACAAACATTAACAGCGGGACTGATTCTTATCAGTGTGTGTGTGTGCATGTGTGTGTGTGTGTGTGTGTGTGTGTGTTTATGTGTGTGTGTGTGTGTGTGTGTGTGTGTGTGTGTGTGTGTGTGTGTGTGTGTGTGTGAGTGTGAGTGTGTGTGTGAGTGTGTGAGTGTGTGTGTGTGTGAGTGTTTGTGTGTGTGTGGGGGCGGCTGCTGCTAGGGGGACCCTGTAATGGGCCTGTTTCTCACCACCCCCACCCCCACCCCCCTTAAAAAACTTCAAGGACCACTGCAGGCTTGCACCTATGTTGGTTTGTGGAAAAAAAACTGAACAAAATCCTAAACGTTTTTGGTCAGTGTTTGTATTTCTTGTGAGTTTCCAGTAATATTTGCTGATTTGTAGCAATGAAAAAGACAGGCATTCCACATCTTAAATGTTTTACAGTACAAGCTTTAAATGTGCAAACGATTTTTTTTAAATGTGTAAGACACTCTTTATTCTATCAATTTCATCTTTAACGTTTTTTTTTTTTGCAAGGGTCTGTTCGGGTCTGTGATGTTTAATAATAGGGATACAGTTTAATGACAGGGATGCTCACAGTATTAACATATGTTTAATATTTAGCAGGCTGACCACAGTAAAATATAATGATAAACCACAGAAATAAGTCAAACCACCAAATACTGGATAGTGCATTTACTATTTTCTCATTGTGTCTCCCCAACATATCATATAAGAGATTTGAGGGACGTTTATGCATGTAAGTGCATTGCTATGATTTAGCTTCTTGATCTTTCCACTTACTACAGTCGTGGGATCCAAGACTGTTCTTCAGCTACCAAGACATTTGAGGCTATGACCTTGTGACTTGGGACCAGATTCCAGATTATTTACCTCAGTCAGTGAGCTTAATCTTCTAGGAATCACATAAAACTCATTGACCTCTTGACATAATCCTGCATGCAGACACCCACAACCTTACATGCTGATCAGCTAGGAATGTAAGGAACCCTGGGAGCACTAAACTAAATGCTGAAGCTTATTTATTCCATAAGGAGCTATCTAATATTAAGAGCCACTACAGATGTGGACGATAGAGTGGCTTCTCTGCACTGCAATTACCTGGTGCCACTTAGATCCTCCAGAGACCAGCTTTGCTCGTAGTTTGACGCACATTGCATGGAAGCTGCTTCCAAATGACTTAGGTTATATTAGCTGAAGAAGAGGTAGGATTTGAGATTGCTGTGCTGAAGGAAATGTTGTGTCATAATTAATTCTGTACATTTTAAGATAAAACCACTTGACACGCCATGCAGTTTTCTTGGGTTTTTCTTTTGAGCTGTCCTGAAATAACATTTATCTTTTAAATTATTGGCTCAATATATCTGACCATTACTCAAATGGTCATAGTTGCACTTGCATCTCAGGAGATGGAGAGTTGCTATCCTAACTGAAGATTTCTGCACTCCCAGGATGTGCAAAACATTTTGTTTAATGGGGCAGACACGTTTTTGGCAAGGGGTGACATACAGCCCCACAAAGGCAAAGGGCAGTAACTATAAAAAGAGTGAAACTGTGAAAAATGCCTTCAAAGTTGTCACACTGCCCAGTCAAACATTTTGGAGGAGTAATAGTGGTGATGCTTCTATGTACTTTCTTAATAAGAAGAAGCAAGAGGTTTAGTCACAAGGCAAAGAAGATGTTATAAAGTTAATATCCAGTCTAAAGTTGGTTTTGATAAAATATGCAGTTACTGCTTTTTGGCTTTGGGCAGTATGAGAATGGCCAAGGACCACTGTTGGCATTGAGGACACAGGGGCACTGTGATGTTGTTCTTGCAGGACAATCGTACATTTATCTCTGTAGTATTCCTGTGTGCACGTATTTATTAAATAATATTAAATAAAAGTATTAAATAATATTAATATTTCTATTCTTTGGGGGGCATCCAAAGTTTTAACTCTGTTCTCACTAAGCTTTAAAGCCTGCCCCCCAGCCTCACTGATGAACTTAAAGACTATGTGGAAGGTGGTTCTATCAAACACACACACACACACACACACACACACACACACACACACACACACACACACACACACACACAGTCACGTGTATATACACACACGCACATATACAAACACACGCACGCACGCGCACATACACACACACACACACACACACACTCAGTCACGTGTATATACACACACGCACACACACACACGCACACACACACACACACACACACACACAATCGCTTGTTCATGCGTACCCACTCTGTGTGGCGTAAGCCTGTCTACCTTCAAGAGTTCTGCCGGTTGGACTTTTTTTTTCCTCCTCCAGAATGTGATCTTTAGGTCTCGACCTCCCTTATACTATCAGGAGGGCCGTGCCCTGTCCCTCTCCTCAGTCACATTCCCATGATGATGTTCACTGAGCCATTGCTAATCTCTCATGCCGAGGCCAGCGACCACCCCTCAAAACACACACAGCAATGCCCTCGCCTCGTGTTATGCAAGACACGGGACAAGGACAGCATAATATTGTGCCTACCTTGACCATCACAGCACCTCTGAAGGAACATAATGACCAGGTTTCATCATACACAGTTTCAGTAAGAGCTTACACTTATACTAAGTACTTATATTGTTAAACATAGGTTCTACAACTATAAAAATCCACACAACTAAAACGTACAGAAAGGCTGTCTGACTTTCTAAAGGTTAATTATGCATGCAGAAACAACATTTCATGACAAACAGCATCGTATTTTTGCACAGTTCATTGTTTTTACAACTTTTAATCATTGATTGTTACACATACGCTCTTTAGTATCACTATCCTTTCCTCTTTGCCAGTAACACATGTACATTTCACATCCAAGATCATTAAACAACCTCTTTCTGAAAAAAAAAAAAAAAGTCAAATAGCCTTATCCAATTTCAAACACAGGCTCTCAAAGGGGATGAGATTAGTCAAGCAACAACTGCAATAGCGTTCCAGAGGTGTTGCCGTGGAAACTCCAAAGTCAATCAGAGTAGCGGGTCAGTTCCTTTAGGACAGGTGATGGGTGCTGCCAGCTGTGAGGGCGACAGACACAAGTCTTCGTCTTTACATCCACACACACACACACGCACACACACACACAAAAACACCGGATTTACCGTAAGAGACTCTCACCCCTGTGGCGAGGATTCTATAGCTCATCAGAAGTTCATTGTGAAAGGCTGAGTTCAACCTGACAGCTGTGGTTATGTGTTCTCGTCAGACTTTTAACACGCTCACTCTATCGTTTTCTCTCACTTTCACTCTCTCTCTCGGTCTCGTATTCTCTGTATTTATTTCTCATTCTTTTTTCTTTCTTTCTCATATTCATATTGTCTCTTTCTTTTTTTCCCCTCTCTCTCTCTCTCTCTCTCTCTCTCTCTCTCTCTCTCTCTCTCTCTCTCTCTCTCGATCTGCCTAATGTGAGAACAGAATGCCCACTAAAAGAAAGACACCCCATCCGCAGCATACAGTACTAGGTGGAGCCACTACAGATGTGGACGATAGAGTGGCTTCTCTGCACTGCAATTACCTGGTGCCACTTAGATCCTCCAGAGACCAGCTTTGCTCGTAGTTTGACGCACATTGCATGGAAGCTGCTTCCAAATGGTTCCCTCAGGTTTTTTTGTTTTTTTTTACTCTCGCACGCAAAATAAAAATATATGCTGAAATTAGAAATAAGACACAACTCAGTGACAGGAAATATGAGCCTGAATTCCAATGAGGATTCCTCTAAGCTGATCTTTTGTTTGTGTAATTTAAAAACTACCCCTCATGGCTGGTGTTGAGAGAGAGAGAGGGAGAGAGACAGAGAGAGAGAGCGAGAGAGAGAGGGAGGAGGGTAGAGAGGGTCAGGGTGGAGAAAATGGTTGGTGTCTTATTCTGAGAACAATAATAGGAAGCCCCCCTGTGCATGGGTCCATCCACACACACACACACACACACAGTCAGGTTTCCTCAGTATGTGCCTGGGAATGCCAAGCCCAAAGGAAGCAAATTAACTCAGCTATCCTTCCTGTCAGTCAGTTCCCATACGTGCTGTATTGATCTCAGCATCTCCTTCACGGTGATGCAAGATTCCCAGGCTTAGCTGTTCCACTTAAAGGAAAAAAACAGTTCTGGGAATGTTGTAAAAAGGCGTGAAAGGTGCAATAATATCTATCTGCAGAGCCACTAGCTGCAATGTCACAGCAACAAATGCAGCACAGCAATAACTATCTAATCTAACTAACGTATGTGTGCGCACACCATAGATTTACAAATGTTGATTTAGTCTAGTTCTTTTAACAGAGACAGTTGATAGAATGATCTTTGATTTCTCATGTATCTTAATTGGTATTTGGATTCCGGTTAGGGTTTGGTTTTAGGGTTAGAATTGTTGGATTATAACTTTTTAATTGTGAGTTTGTGTGAGTTTTCTTTTACACCCAATGTAAATGGAAATGTGTGAGCCGCTCTAAATTGCTAAGTTAGCTACATGCTTCATTAGCTAATTGGTTAATTATCATTAGCACGTTAGCACCATTGTAGTTGTTAACACTCTTGCCTTCATGTCACGCGGGTTTACCTGTTGCCCACTGCGCATGCAATAAGAAACCTGTTGCAGTGAATCTGTTGTGGTCCAACTGTAGTCGGCTCTGCGGCTCTGCAGTTAGACCCGTTGCGAAAGGTGTGTAGGGGTAAATCACAGCCAGATGACATACCTACAGCTAACAAACAAAAAACCTTGTGAAGTTGAGAGCCACATAGAAAGAGTGGCTGCTTGTTTATGTACGTGGGAGTAGCCGTGGATCCAGTCCTTAAAACAGCAAACACGGCTATGCGATAGCTTTCGGGGTGTTTGCGTTCCGAGGCTCGCGTGGTGCATCTGTGCTTATCTGCGCCTCTCACCTGCCTTGGTGCCCCAATGTTCCACCGACACGCGAGACACCGCTACCAGCGTGACACCCAGCTGGCCCGGCGGGGGACTCAGAACTGCACATGTGCGAGGATGTGCTTGAACTGGGATCGGGTTTTGTTTTACTACACAACAAGTTGAAGAGGAGTTTTTGTGTGTGTATGTGTGTGTGCATGCGTCTGTATCTGTGTGTGTGCATGTGTGTGTGTATGTGTGTGTGTGTCTGTGTGTTAAGAACACCCACAAGCGTTTTGTTTTTTTTCGCTCGATGGACAACTGGGTTCAGTTCACAAAGTCAAAACTTTGGTGTCACTTGGCTCTTGACTCTCAATACAGCTGTCAGGAAATCAATGGTGATTTTGGCAGATCATTACTCTTCTCCACAAAAAGTCTTCCTTCATCCTGTAAATAATTTCTTGGGCTACAGGGTTTGGTAATTTTATTTCCCTTAACTTTGTGCAGTCATGGCCAGCTTATTTTCCCCCTGAGTGATATAGAAAGGTTACACCGTCAACCCAAACATTAATGCAGCACAAGCACAAACTAAACATTTGAGCACAATATTCTCCTCCCCCCTGCAATGTTAAGCAATGAAACAAACACAGTAATACGTAAGGTATAACAGCCGCCATGGTGTGCATTCGACCGAATTAATCAACGCTGATGGCTTAATATTTAACCTGTCTGAGAAGTCATATTGTGGGTTAGATGGGAAAGCAACTATCCAATGCCCACTCCTGGATGACCCATAGCTGAAGGTCTGGTGTGGTCTCAGTATGGAGCTGAGCTGAAGAGCTTCTAGGGCCTTAGGTTGAGAGGGCCGTTCAGTAGGTGTAACCTTGTGTGCTCCCTCACATCCTGCCTGCAAAGGTCACGCAGCCCTTGTTGTACTGCACGGCTGCAGAGTACTCATCATGGTTCCCGGGTAGCCGGGAGCGGCGTTTAGCAAACGGTGGAAGTTTAGTGGGGAGTTTATGGGGTGCGGGTGAGGGCTGAGGAGAGCGCCTGTGCGGTCACGCGCCCCCCCCCTCTCACCGCTGGCATGTCCCGTAGCAGCGGCGGCTGGTTCCCATGGCCTCGTCTGGGCTTAGCCTCCGCCAGAGGTGTCCCGATTGTTTACTCACAAACATGTGCTGACAAATAGACGCAGCTCTGGACACAATTATGTGCGGTTTGTAACATTTTATTGTAAACAGACTTTTTTCTTTTTTCGTTTTTATGTGTGCGTGTGTATGTGTTTGAAAGTGGGAAAGAGAGACTAGGGAGAGAGGGAGACAGAGAGAGGGAGACAGAGAGAGAGACAGAGTGAGAGAGAGAGAAACAGAGAGAGAGACAGAGTGAGAGAGAGAGAAAGAGAAAGAGAGAGACCCTTTCCATAATGTACACATCTTAAGTGGTGGGATGCCATGTGCAAAACAGAAGAAAACAAACACACAAACAGAAAACTTCCACCAAAATGAGAAATGTGTCTATCTTTCACACCACTGCCTTCTGGGAACATGCACAGACAGACAGACAGACATGTGTCTGTCTTTCACACCACTGCCTTCTGGGAACATGCACAGACAGACAGACAGACATGTGTCTATCTTTCACACCACTGCCTTCTGGGAAC
>CM050219.1:26462500-26465000 GCA_027475355.1 Coilia nasus
TGAGGCGCTTACCATATTATAAGATAGAATTATAGAGCACCAGATCCTCGCACCACAAATAACATTTTGGGGGGGGTGGCACGAACACGAGTGTGGTGGCGGATGAGGGAGAGCCCTCCAGCACACAAGGCCTTCCTTTCATACGCGCAAAACGTGATTATGGAGCGGCCATTACAGACCAGAGAATGAACCCCCACCACCACCCCTCCACCGCCGATACACACACACACAACACACACACACACACGCACATACACACACACACAGACAACATACACACACACACACACACAAACAACATACACATACACACACACATACACACACACACACACACACACAAACATACACACACACACACACACATACACATACACACACACATACACACACACACACACACACAAACATACACACACACACACACACAAACAACATACACACACACATACACACACACACACACACACACACATACACACACACATACACACACACACACACACACACAAACATACACACACACGCACATACACACACACACACAGACACACACACACACAAATGCTCGGCTCCACCACTGGCAAAACCAACAACCACTGGATTTGTAAAAAAAGATGTCTACAGCCCTTTCTTTCCCAGCCCGTCTCTCTCACCATCAGTTTGTTCAGTCGAGTGATTCCATACGGCTGGATGACGTGAGGTCTGTAGATGATATAAAGACGTTTACCCCACATCTAGTGTGTCATGTGGCCAATTTAGTCTGCCACTTCCATTTCCCAGGGCCAAGCGATTATTCACACCCAGACTGAAATTCAGTTTGAAGGAGCTTACACGCTTTCTGAAAGGAACCTGGGCTACGTACGTACCATTTTGATTGTATTAGTATTAGTTCTTTTAAAAAAAATAAAAAACATGTAAACTCTTCCAATTCTTCACTCAGACCTCAAAGGGATTAGACCACAAATTTGGGACTGGTTAGTTCTGATTTAGTGCTGAATTCAACCCCCTCCTCTTATCCTCTTAAACTGCATCAGAGCAAAATCTCCATGGATGGCACTGAGGTCACACAAGATTCATGACCTTCAAAATGTGCTCGCCGTGCAATTTTCATTTAAATTTGAGGCTAAGAGGGAATGCTGACTTGAGCGTTTCTGAGGATTACTGATTGTGTGGTATTAGGCTGCAGACGCGCTCTGCTTGTGTCCTAGCCTCTTATTTGTGTTCTCCTCTTTCTGACAGAGGTGACGGGGTTACATGAACCTACTGTGAGGTCTGTCCTTCTCCACCCAGCTTAAATAACACTATAAGCGACCTTAACCCCCAGAGACCCAAACATACAAAAAAACTTCAAAAATATTTTTAAACCTTTTACATGTTGTTGTAGGAGGCACATGCTGCAGGAAAAACAGTGTTTATTTTCATATTTGACCTCCAAATCCCAAATGCTGTCCAAATCAAATCCAATGCAATCCCATGGACAAGGTGCAACAAGGTGCTGTACGTCAAGGCAGGTTCACAGGTCGTCTAACTTTGTGGCCAAGTAACTGAGCCTATTTACACAATCTACCACCCAGTAGTGTTGCCGAACTGGACAATAGGACCTAATAGTAATATAAATGTGATTTTAAAAAGAAAAAAGAATGTGTAGGTTTATTTTTGTGGAATTAAATTTGATGGTGTAATATTACCACAGTGGGCCTCACAGGGTTAACAGACCATATGGTGGAAAAACATTTTCAAAAGTGTGGGAAATGAGCTGCCTAGTCAGCGATTTCAGACATTTTCAGAGAGGAAAAAAAAAACAAGTATGTCACAGTTACTGTGCATGACCCCTTTCACCTCACGGCTGAGCTTTTGGGCATCACAGATGAAAGTTCTAGAATCAGTGGTGAACTAGGAAATCTGGTGTTCAGTCTTTGGCAAGAAAAGCAGGAGATTCATGTCAGAGGTGTTTCCCTCAGCCGACAGATGACTGAGACAGGTTTGCTGCTCTGTGGTGTCTCCCCCAGCAGACAGATGACTGAGACAGGTTTGCTGCTCTGTGGTCTGTTCCTCAGCAGACAGATGACTGAGATGACTGGGACTGGTGAGTGAGACTGAGACAGGTTTGCTGCTCTGTGCTCTGTTCCTCTGCAGACAGATGACTGAGACAGGTTTGCTGCTCTGTGGTCTGTTCCTCAGCAGACAGATGACTGAGGCAGGTTTGCTGCTCTGTGGTGTCTCCCTCAGCAGTGGATGACTGAGACAGATGACTGGGACTGAGACAGATGACTGAGAAAGGTGACTGAGACTGAGACAGGTTTGCTGTTCTGTGGTCTCTGATGTCCCTCAGCAGACGGATGACTGAGAAAGGTGACTGAGACTGAGACAGGTTTGCTGCTCTGTGGTGTCTCTCTCAGCAGACAGATGACTGAGACAGATCACTGGGACTGGTGAGTGAGACTGAGACAGATGACTGAGACTGGTGACTGAGACTGAGACAGGTTTGCTGCTCTGT
>CM050219.1:26470000-26472500 GCA_027475355.1 Coilia nasus
TTTGAGAAATATTGATAAATAGCACGAATACATTCACGAAACACAACACATGACTAATACTGTTCACTAAATATATTTTACAGTAACTGATACAAATTTGGACTTGCAATGCAACATTAGTCAGTAGGCTGGTGTGTACGCAAGTACGCAAGTGTTTGCTTGCTGCATGGTTGCATGTTGAAAATTGAAACACAATCATTTTCTACAAAGAACCATGTTCACAGTAAACACGGTAAACACTGTGTTGTTGGAGACAAAAAGATACTGTAATCATTATCTCTTTCCAATTTGGTGGCATGTCTCAACCTAGGGCACATGTGTCAAACTCAAGGCCCGCGGGCCAAATGTGGCCCGCGACGTCATTTAATGTGGCCCGCAAGCGTTGAATTTTTAAGCTTAAAAGGCCTGATTTCCTTATAACAAGTCAATTGACCATGTTAATGTCATAACGTGTTTTTCCTTTGTAACGGTGCGGTAGCAGTTGTACACCACGCTACTGTACTAACAAACACCATGCAGACACACGTTTTTAAACACAGCCCTTTTATTTTTTACCACCGAACGCGAGCATGCATCTGGCAGTGACGGGAGTAGGCTACAGCATCTGGTACAAACACAAAAACGAACTTTATCAATGACTTGCTTTACTTCAGGAGTTACCAACTGAAGATGAAGGAATATGGACATGGAAAACATTTTACTTTTGGTAAACAATAGATAGCTAGAAAATTGGTGAGCTAATTAGAAACGAGTACAGCTTATCTTGCAGTTGCAGATTGACTTCCTGATGTCAGCTGAAAGACCCGATGGGGGTTCTCAAGGGACAATTATAGTTTGGAGAGCTCACGTCAGAGGTATGCATGTTGCACCAGTGTGTGGGGAAGAGGGGTGTTTGTGTGTTTATATATTTTATGGTGTTTATGAAGTGCGTGGTGTACATATTTTTAAAAAGAGTATTTTCTGTTTTTAAACAGAGTATTTATATCTATTTTTGTACTGGTTCTTAGCTTTTTCATTGATGATTTATGATTGATTTTGCACATGTTTTGGTTGGATCTGTGGGCTAGAAAACCCAGGAAAAACCAAATGGCAATCAGTTGGATTTGAGGTGAGCTACTGTGAACACCTGACTACAACCAGAGAGAGAATTGTGCAGTAAATATTTTTGCTATTGCTTTAGCTACATTATTAGATTTACTTTGTCCTTAAAAAGTTTAGTTTGCATTTTGAATAGTTACATTTCTGATTGATTATTTTGTTTGGAGTTTTTTTTTTTCTCTGGACACTTCCTGCTTGAGAGGGAAAATAAAACCCAGTTTGACCATCACGCATCGACTTGCTGTCCTGCCTTTCAGGCTGTAAGGCTAGCCTAACTACATCCTTATTCACTTGGATAATTTGATTGATGAAGTACATGTAATGTGGGTTTCACAACCTGACAAATTGAAAGCACTTATGTTATAACAGAGCAACAAGCAAAACATTTGTTTCCATCTACGCAAATACTATATATGAAATACTTGTAATTTGATTAAGTAAAAAAATCAGAGTTATTTAACATTAAGGATTAGTTGCATTTATTATACATTACATTTAGTTACTTTCCGCTGCATTTATACTGTCTTACAGTTTCATTTGGCCCTTTGAGGGCAGCCATTATGCTGATGTGGCCCTCTGTGAAGTTTGACACCCCTGACCTAGGGTTTTCCTGTTATTTGCATGTTATCACACATTCGTCTTCTCTGTCCATGCTCTCCTCCACTGAGCCATTGTTTTGTTATTTGAGTGGTTTAAAAAAATGTGGGAAAGGTTTTATTTTAGTGTGTAAAAAAACTGTAACTGAGGCCTTTTTGTAGCTGGCTAATTGGTGTTCAATTTTGTAAGTAAGTATTTTCAGGTGTGTGTCTGAGTGTTGTGTGTTTTGTATGTGTTTTGTATTTTGAATAGATGTGTTTTGCCAATGATACATCGGTATTTCATTTTTGAACGAAGTGTCTTATGTATGAAACAGTGTGTAGTGTGCAGGAGCAAGTGTGTTGCAAAAAGGAGCAAGTGTGTTGCAGAATTGCAACTAAAATAATGTAAAGTAGCGTTTGTGTTTAAGGTATGGTTACACTGTGTTTAAGGCATGGTAACACAACTTCAAGTTATGTTACTTTGGTTTAAGCATATGTCTATTGCGTTCAAGCAATGGGCAAAAACTGTAAAACCATCACTGAAACTCTACGACTGATTTGACAGCACACTAAGGATTTTTATTCATTGAAACTAGTTCCAAGCCAAGCAAACTTTTGCTGTAGTTTTTCTCTAAAATTTGGAATTGATCTGGTGTGGTTCTGGCATAGCCCTGCCTATCTCACCACTGTGTCACAGTCTGCAGTATTAGCCTCTAGACTTGGTTTTCCCCACACATGGAGGGCCCCTATCAACATTATGTATGTACTGTATATCATTTGTATGTGTAAGGCAAGCATACTGAGTAGACAATGTACTGTACATT
>CM050219.1:26477500-26480000 GCA_027475355.1 Coilia nasus
TCTCCTGAGCACTTAACTATGGGATGGCTTGCCAAAAGAAGCAGGCTGGCAGTTGATTGGTTGTTTATGGTGGTTGCAGTCTCCTTCTTCCCTCAGTCTTGCGGCCACTGACTTCACCGCCCCACCCCACCCCACCCCACCATCACACCCTCCACAATCACACACACACGCGCACACACACACACACACACACCACACACACACACATCCACACGCACCCACACAAACCCACAAACACAAACACACACCACACACACAAACACACACACACCTACACACACACACACACACAAACACACTGGTTTTTAGAGGGGGTTCTGGTTATATGTACCGTGTGATGGCGCTAATGCCCCTGGCCAGTGGTCATTAGCTTAGTAATGGCTTTAATTCAAATAATAACTTGATGGCTTTAAGCGTGAAATCGAGAAAACACATGCTAAAATTACGATTGAAGTTTGATGCCGAACAAATAACAATTTGTGAGTCATAACAATTATAACACCTTAGTTTGACTGCAAAAAAGACTGAGCTGACTAGAACTGATTACTACACGGCAGGGTGCCACATTGTGAAGCTCAAGTTTGTCAACACTCAGTTTTCTGTTCAAACAAACAGAGACCAGAGCTGTCCAATTTTAGCCTGGTAAACCAGCCCCTCGTACCTCATTTCATTTTGTGCAGAGGGTATGGCGTTGCTGCCGTTGGCATTCGTGTATTCGGACCAAGCGAATTGTGCTATTTAACAAACACCATCTAATTCAAACAAACACAACCACCATTTCATTAAAACAAACACAAACAACATTTAATTAAATCATAAGTATTGTTGTGAGTGTTTTGTGTAGTGATTGATGTAACGTCACTGAACAGGTGACTCTAACTTTAAAACTTTTATGTATATGCTAAACTTTCGCTAATCTACCATGTGCTTTGGGTACATGCTAACCTTAGCCCTTCTTGAACCGTCTGTTTCTTGCAGAGCCCCTGAGTGCAGGCCATATGGCATCTTTGAGCAGGTTCACAGGGTCAGCATCTACAAGCAAATATCCACCGGCTCAAATGGAACGACCCGTACCACCCTTGGAAACGAAGAATGCGGCCAGGCCCTGTGCTAGCGAGGACTCCTCTGTGGAGGCGATTGTTTAAAGATGGCGGGTCCAGAGAGCCACAGTGGGCCATCTACAGGGCCTGAACCGCTGACCTCTGGAGAAACACAGCTGGCCCAGCCAGGGGGTCTCCCCCTACACACACACACACACACCATACAAATACACACGTGCATGCATGCACACACACACACACACGCACGCACGCACAAACACACACACACACACAATACAAACACACACGTGCACACATGCGCGCACACACACGCACACACACACATCCACAGCTTGAGACGATTGAGAGTTCAAACACATACACACACCATACAAACACACACATGCACACACACACACACACGCACACACACACATCCACAGCTTGAGATGCTTGAGAATTCAAACACATACACACACACAGACACACACACATACATACACACACACAAAGACACACGTCCACAGCTTGAAATGAGTGACAGTTTAAACACACACACACATACACACACAGAGAGACACACACGTACACACACACGTCCACAGGTTTAGACGGGTGGGGATTTAAACACACACACATACACCCACACACACACACCCATTCACAGCTTGAGATGGGTGAGGAGTCAAACACACACATACACATACACACATACACACACACACGTCCACAGATTGACACGGGTGAGGATTCAAACACACACATACACATACACAGACACACACACACACACACACACATCCACAGCCCGAGTCGGGTGAGGATTGAAGAACATATAAATGTCGAAACAAAAGACGTGTGTCAAAACAAACTTGCTTGCTTGCTGCTATCTGTGCAGTGGGGGTTTTAATCTGCTCATGTGAGGCCAGCTGTAACTTTATCTCGATCTGTGTCGACGACTCGTCCCCACACTCTTGTACCCCTTACATGGCCAGGCACACAAAACATGGACAGGACGCGAAGAGGGGGAGTCCAGGCTGTCCAAGAGCAATATATACCAGTAAACAAAAACACACTATCAGATGCAGGAGGTAGCAGCAGGGGCATACATACACTCACTCTACAACTCAGTAGAGCACTAGTACAATTTCATACTGGAATCCATCCGCACAATTATTTATAACGTTTGATCGCCTTTGTGAGCAGAGGCTCTAAGCTGGCTCTTTAAAGGTGATCAGAACAACTGTTATGCACAGCGAAGACCTTCTTTTTAGCTAGCTGTCCATCATCTATTAAATACTGTACACAGAAATGTTTTTTTTTTCCCAGTGCTGTTTCTGTCCAAGTACAGTGAGAGTGGCTCGCACACTGAAAAAGGAGACACAGGTCTATGAAGAAGTTGTTGTTAAATAGTAAGAGCAGAGCAGACGTTTCAGCATTGCTTTTCTCAGCGCTCTCTG
>CM050219.1:26485000-26497500 GCA_027475355.1 Coilia nasus
AGTCTGTCGAGCCGCCTTCGCTTAGCAGATCAGCCTACTCCTGAACACATGAGAACTCACCCAAACGCTGCAGGGACTATCAGCCTGACTGATGAAGCTGAAGCATTAGCATTAGCCACAACATTTTAAAAAAAAAAACCTCTTGCATCTACACAAACAACACGAACCAAAAAAAAAAAGAGGTTGAGGAAGCTTTTAGAGACTTTCTGTCTTTTTGGAAGAATTTCTCACCATAATTGGCTACTAGAGATAAGTGTCTGTCTAAGTGTCATACAGACTCATTACTTTAAAAACTTACAGCACAAGCCTAAATAAAGCTCCGATAGAAGCAATGACTAAATAGGCAAAAAAGGGAAAAAAAAGCCACTTGCAGCATTTTGCCTATCGTGACAGCTCGACTGTGGCCATATTTCTAAGGGCTATCCCTGGCGCAGCTCATCCTCACAAGTTGTGTATCTCATTGAGCCAAATGGGTGCTAAACTATGCTAGCCATGAGGGCTCTAGTCTGAAGATGTATTTGGAGTGTGGGTTAGCTTTGTAATGTTTACGTACATGAATCAGTGTCTGCCAAGTGAACATTTTCGCCAACCTCCGCTACACAAAATGCTCATCTCCTCCTCCCCATGCTGTAGATCTCCACTATGGAAGGACACCATACATGGTCTATGCACACCAAATGCGTTCATCACTTGTCGGAGGGATGAGGAAAGACAAATGCATCGAGGGGTATTTAAGTCAGTCCATAGCTTCAGGCATTTCTGCTATTTTAACACAGGATTCTTTTCCAGTAGCAACCTACAGCCTCTGGTCTCCATGCCTGGTCTGTCGTTCACTGTAACAGCAGTGAACTGTTATGCAATGTGAAGCTCGGATGGCCAAACCTCAGGAGCACTTTGGCACTGATGACGAGTGGAGTGGAGTCAGGCGAGTGTGGACTACATTTGCAGTGACTGAGGGGCTTAGTCCTTAACCACACTAAAGCTCTCTTTACACACTATCCAAGCATTGAAAATCTCCTGTGTATATTTCCGATTAGTACAGTAAGCTTGCACTGAAGCATTATAATTAAGGCATCTAATATCTGTGCTGTGGTATGGAAAGAAAACTGAGAATAAATAACGCTATGCCCCAGATGTAAATGGGCGCTTTGTTGCAACCACACCGTAGAGTGTTTAATCGAAATGTACTAACATCATGTCACAGTGCTCATATGTGTTACCTCTGTATTTAGAGAAAGGCCAAAAGGATAAAACTATAAAGGTAAAACTACGCTTTTATAATTAGTCTGTGATAGATGATGGATTCTTGGTATTCTCGCTGAAAAGAGTTTCTAAAAAAAAAAAACAAAGAGAAAGTTAATGGTGTGTACAACAGCCAAAAGCACTTTGGCGTTAAAAGGATAATTTCTTTGTTTCGGCCCAGTAATGACTGCACAGTGAAAACAAACGTGTAACTTTTTCACAGAATTGTCATACACAATTAAAAGGTACCAGGAAACCAATGTCCACTGTGTAGCCTACTACTCTAAGGCCCTGTCCACATTAATGCGGATACATATCCAAACGCATAATAATGTATTCGTTTGCGCCTCCCGTCCACATTAACACGGCGAATTCGAACACGGCAAACGGAGCTTTTGGAAAACGACCGCTGAAGTGGAGAGATCCGAATACGCCGGCTTGGAATGGAGAATAAAACATTGAGGTGCACTGGAGTTTGGCGGGACTGGAGTGACGTAACAATCACAACATTTCGGATTTTTTGATAGCAGACATTTCTAAAAACGACAGTGTGGACGGAGATTGTTTTTACTACGGATAAGCGAATTTGTATTTATCCGCATTAATGTGGACATAGCCTAAGTCAGAGAATATGACACAAAAATGAATAGCTGAACAGTACATAGGTGAATAATACCAGCCTGCCTGAAATGACAAAAAAGTAGGCCTATATTTAATGCTAAACATAATCTATAGTCATGATTTCATCCGGGCTCCTCAATGAAGAAGTGATTTGTATTCATTCAGTAGATTCTAGCAGTCTCCTCATTCAGCTATCTGCACAGCAGACAGGAGAAACATGACATTTGCTGGTTGTGGGCAGCATTTAGCAAAGATTGCCTCTAATAAGCATAATGAGTCAGGCAATCAGGCCCTGATTACTTTGGCCAGCCATGAGAACTATGCTGTTTGATGTGCAGGCCTCTGTGCTTCCACTGATGCCCCTGCCTCTGCCATGATATGGATGCTAAACAACGCTAAATGCTACACTATGTGTTTAACTGCGTTAGCCTAAATGCCTCTTAAAGCTGCTAAAGTGGGCTGTATTATAAACAATGGTACCTGCTTAACTATGCTGACGTGTTTTCAGTGTTAAGACATGCCATCATATAAAGAAGGAGAGGTGGTTTTGTGAAATCACATTGTCTTTCTTATTGCGTTTAGGATGCATGTCAATTTTGACATCTCTGGTGGTGGCTGTGATCTCCCCAGCTCCTATGACGACAGTGTAAGTGGGTGTTTAATTCAATATGTGTTTTGTGGCAGTATTTTCTTCACTGCTTTTTAATTTTTTATATAAAGATATATATATATTTTTTTTTTTGGAGTGGGGCGCATGAAGTGCAATTTTGTGGACGTCTCGAACGTAACCAGCTAATTAAAAGTGTCACACTGACGCTTTCTCACCACAGGCAAAGAATAGGCTACAGGAGCACAGCCAAAACACAGTTCCACACGAAGAGCTTTAAAACAAAGATGCCATAACTGGAAACAGAGATCAGTCGCAGTAGATTTCACCACGAGCACTCAACTAGATCTGTATAAGATGACTCTTGCTGAAGAGTCAACATTACGACATCAACAAAACACAAGATCCTAAATTGAAGGGAACGCTCTTGAATGACCATTTTTCATCTCTGTTTCTGCGTGTCCTAAAAAAGCTGAATCAGTTTAAAAGACAGCCATCTTGTTGAGGATTCAACATTGTGACATTCAGGAAACACAGAATCTTAAGTTAAAAGAAAAGCTCTTAAAAAAAGATCCCATTAATCTCTGTATATCTGAGTTTCCTGTATTTTCATGCAATCTATCCTCTTAGTCCACCATTATACAGCGCGTGTGGTCTGGTCTGTGTGGCCAGGAACTACAGAGGGGATAGGGAAGACTCTGAGAACGCAAACATGCTGTTTGTAGACTCGGAGACTTTGGCTGAAAAGCAAATAAGTCTCTTTCTCTCTGCCTGCGCTGGCCCATCAGTTATGGCCAGCCCTTTAATAAGGACAGTCGTGTCTCTTTGGTTTCCTGGAAAGAATGTCCTTGAATTAAGGCACTAACCCGGTCATTTTGGAGAAAGGCAATAAAAAAAAGACTTTTCAAACTCAGTGTGCCGCTCCTTTCGTCAATAACTATACATTCCGCTAACACAACATGAACAGTAACCTGTTACTGAGCATGCATTTATTTAACAACATCATACTTTGTAGGCTGCCACGGATTCACTTTCACAGTCTTTTTGATTTTGGTCTTTTGGTCGTGAGTGGATGACGTAGTACCGTCCCTGTCTGGAGTTAGGTGTGCTGTCTCTCCCTCGCACAGCATGACCCAACAATACATTTGGAACAGACCATGTCTGCATGCTGGTTGACCACTAATTTAGTGCTATATAAAGTACAACATGTGTGACACTTAATTAAGCTGAGCTCTTCCAGGCCACAATTCACTTTGGGTGCGGAGGTGTGTGTATGTGTGTGTGTGTGTGTGTGAGCGTGTGTATGTGTGTGTGTGTGTGTGTGTATGGTTGTGTGTGTATGTGTATGTGTGTCTGTGTGTCTGCATTAGAGGTGTTTGTTTTACAGCTAGTCTAGCCAGGGGTAATTTCGAGAGCTGTACCTCCAGTGTATACTGAGAAACAGCGGTTAAAACCCCATGGTTACATGGTTATGTCTGATGCTTTTTTCTCTATCAGACTGACATCTCCTTAATACCTCACAGGAGGCATCATGTGCCCCATTATAGCACTATTACTGCTTCACACTGTTGGGTCAACCAGGATAACCGTCACATGTATGAGCATACCAGAACAACAGACCCTGTTGCGCAATATGGCGTGTTTAAGAGGTTAGGTTCAGTGGCTGTGGACAGACGTGACAAGTGGCTTTCATTAACAGTCTGCAGATTACGCCACCCACTCATAAGGGAAAGTGTGGAGACTGAAATGTGGAAGTCTGTCTTCAAGGAATGTTAATGTACAGACACACCTTAAAAAGGATATTGGTAAGGATTTTTTAAAGGAACTTACTGATTTAGAAATGTTTTTTATTGTTCTGAACATACAAACATCATGAACAGTCATGAACTTGTATGTGCTTTGATTAAAAATATATATGTTCTAGTTTTTGTCCCCCATTTTTTTCAGGTAAAGGTAATGAGTTCATCATGATTTCATTCTGCAGTAAAGGAAATTCTGTGTAGTTGTCTGTGTAGTGGACTATTGCAAAAAAAAGGCATCATGCAAAAGAACTCATTTCGAAATAAACCTGGCTTAATTATTATAAATAGTTTACAGCTTTCCATTACTTCCACTTCTAAACCTCTGGCTACCTTTTATTTTTTTCTCTCTGTAGTGGACAATCCTCAAAATAATGTCATGGCATTGCAATTGTAACATTGAAAGTTTGACGGTGTTAGCGCCACCTAGAGTTATCAGTTAGGACAGAACATGTCAGTCACAGCATGTCTGTCACATGGGCAGAGTAGCCATGGATGAGGCCGACCGCAGGCCGAGAGTCATGTGGCGCTCTCTCCTCTTCCTGGCTGGTCTTCTATGCTTGGACCCAAGCACACACACACACACACTCACACACACACACAGATACACACACACACACACACACACACAGCAGGCGATTCGCACAGCTCCTGTTTATTAAGCAGTTTTGTGGGCAGTAAAATGCAAGCACAGGGTTATTAGCCTCTGTCTTGGTCTGAAAGCCCAAGACCAAACAGTTTGGTAATTACAGCTTATAAATGCCCAGGCACTTTAGTTTCATTACTTATTGCTGAGCTTGGCGAAAAAAAAGGGAAGAAATTATTTGTACAAATTACAAATTTGTACAAATTTGTACAAACACCTTGGTATGCAAACCTCAGGCAAACTTCCCCTTTTCAACCTTTCCAAGCCCCATTCATTTGCTTAGATTAAGCGTTAGTCACCTTACTAAGCAACTTGTGCATACATGCTGTTCTCTCATAATACAGTGACCGACTCAGTGTGCTAATATGTCTGAATGTACACTGTAAATATAATGATCTCCCCATGTGGGCATTTAACACATTCATACACCAATTTACCTTTATTTATTGACAAGCAACTTCAGATCTGACCTACATGATATTAAGACCACTGGGTGCTTCTGTCAGAACACGGACTCATATGGAGAGTTTAATGTGGGTTTTTTTTAGTCACAACTTAAAGAAAAAGTCATGATGAAATCATTACAAAATCGCCATGACTAAAAGTATTTGTAGACTATTGTTACGTTAACTGTGATGCAAGTGAACCTGGTTAGGAAGCTGCAGCGCATTACAGTACCTCACACAGAGAGTTCTGTGTTTCTCGCCGTTTCTCGAGTAAAAAACGGATGAAACATGAAATCATGGGAAAAGGGGCTGCACCAGTGACTGGGGAGTGGAAGTGAATGGAGACGAGGGCACCCACAGCCGACTGCACTTTATTGAAAGCAAATGTTGTGGTATAGCAGAACTGGGGCTTATGAAAGCCAGCGTCAATCTGCACAGATCTGCACAGTCCCAGAGGTTTCATGTGGGATTCGACTTGGGTATAATTGCGCAGAAGTGTGAAGAATTTTGATGATATTAAAAAGCAAACATAAATAAATAAATAAATATACAACATATGTACAGTCTAATTGACGGCAGTTAGGCTGTCAGGCGGAAATCTGTTTTTTTTTTGTTTTTTTTTTGTTAGAATTGCTGCGGTTGCATATTTCTCTCGCTGCGGCGCTGAGGATTGCCTCTGTTGTGGCTCCGCCCCAGGCAGCGCTTAACCTCACCTGTGCAATTTCCACCAGCCCCACTCTTGCCATGAGGTCATTGTGGCTTTCACAAATTTCACCTCAAAAAAATATGGGAATTATTTCTTGGCGTATAATGAGGCACAATCAACAACAGCTAACAAAGCAGGGAATAGATATTGTTAAAGCCATATGTGTCATAAAAATAAGCATAAAAGTCTATATATAGCTATACCCTATTATATGGAGAACATCATTCGCAGCTGTATGGATGAGGATATATTTTATATAATGGTTTCAGATAGTTATTCCACAGACGGCGCTGCAGAAATCCCACATTCTACACTGGGCCTGTTAGGGCTAAAGCCACCACACGTCAGAAAGCATTTCAGCACTAAGACACTGACACAGAGGGAGGAGGAAGCACATCTTTTTAAAAGACAAAGGAGAGAGGGGAGGAAGCCCAAATAGAACAGCAATGGCCTGTTGCTTGGTAACTTTGCTATGGTTACCGCTGCGTGACCTTCTATACCGTCTTCAGGGCCGTATGCACACCAACTGCAGGTGGCAGAACACTGACATAAGTTTACACAGATCTTAGCCGATTACGGGCCAGATCTGTCCCGGATGCGGAAAGCAGGCTGTGCCACATGATACCCGAAACTGGTTAGGAGTAAGCGCTTCCATCTGGAGTTCCTCTGACGTTCCGTTTTTTTTTCCTGTCTAGTATTTTTCTTGCCAGTGTGAAATCTCTCAGTCATAACACATTAAAATCATTTACGGAACAGATTGTCTACATTGGATTGAAACAGTCAAATGGCCATCAGGCTGGCAGGGTGAAATGACTGGTGTAACGTGTTCTTGCATTCACCACAGGCCTGTCAGTTTTCCATAAGACTGACACTCTGCCGCTGATTGATAAGTCAAATTTGCCATTATAAGGCAGAAAACACCCACAGAAGTTCCATAATTACTGCATGAAAAGGTATGGCAGCAGTGATGAAATGCATGTTTTTTGGACTTAAAGGTGTTTTTCTTAGAGCCCTTACAAAAACATCCAAAGCTTGGCACTTAGCTTAAGTGCGCGTTAAAGAATTTGTTGCCAATATCAGCCAGGTTCTGAGAGAGAGAGAGAGAGAGAGAGAGAGAGAGAGAGAGAGAGAGAGAGAGAGAGAGAGAGAGAGAACTTGAATTTGAACTTTGTACTTGAATTTGAACTTAAACAGCAAAAGTACATGCCATTAATTGTATTCCAAAACTGTTTGTTACGTTTCTCTCTCTCTCTCTCTCTCTCTCTCTCTCTCTCTCTGTGAGTAATAAGTAATAACTAATCGGAAATATCTTTCTGATGTCACATTCCTTGACATTAAACGGCTACATGTGGCTCTAATTTTCTGTGTGATGGCATGCTATGAAGCCATCTATCACAGATCACCTTCAAAGAGGATTTAAAACACTGTCATGTTCAACATAATTTATCTTATGTAAACACTAATATTACGGTCCACTGCACAAAGGAGTGATTTCATGGTAATGGTTACGGTTATGTTAGCTAGGAGCAAAGCTTATGACTCACGGGTGAATGAGCAGCAGTGTTTGTGTGTTTTAAGTGCATCCAGGGTTAGCAGCAGTAGGGGGATCGGAGAAGATTTTCATTTATTCTGGAGGGGAAAGCCGAATATCTCACCTGAGCTACTGAGTAAGGGAATGAATGAGAGGCCATTGTGGCTACCTCTGCTGACACGGTCATTAGGTGGGGATTGTAAATGAAGGTATTACCCCGTCCCCAATCCCTACCTAGCATTAGCCGTTGCATCAGGCTATAATCCACAGCTCACGGGTGCAGATGCTAAGGCCGGCTAAGGCTAACGGCTCATTAGGTGAGTTGCCAAATACAACAAAGTTAGTGATACATGAATAATATTTTATCCCTCCAGTAAAAACTAATATCCTTTATGAGAAATATCCCCTTCAAATCCTCTGGATTTCCTGTCTGTCTCCTTCCAGGTCTCCCTGCTGTATTAGCCCATGTGTTTGAGGGGAAAGGCCACATCAGAGACGGGGTTTTTGCGTGCTGTCAGGGCAGGGGACTGTGTAAAACGGGTGGCAAAGTCCACCCAGCTAAGCGATACGTTATGCCGTTTCCAGGCATTCTTCCCCCCTTGGCGCGCCGTGTGACTTGATTGCTAATTGGGGCCTCGTTAGGTAGGCTAGGGCTGGCTTGTTTGTTGTTTGTTGTTCTGGCTCCTCGCTTCTCCTGCTTGCTCTCCTGGCTTAGCTGACGTCTTTGCCTCAGCTTTTGGTGTTAAGTTGCCCCGTGCATGCTCGTTTGCTCGCCTTGTGGAAAGTTCCAGAAAGCCTTAGTTCGTTTGCTTGTAACCATGCCATGATCATCACCAGGAAGCACAGGATGACTACTGCACACAACACAACGATGAGCTTTTGCTTTAAGATATAAGCTTTTGTTTCTCCCTCAGGTCTGGTGTGGTATCATTTCTTCCACAGGGTCGTTTATATCTCCACGTGAGAGCATGAAGTTGCACTAAGAACCGAGGCTGAGCGGCTATTTCAGTAAAACAATGGCGCTGTGTGTGTGTGTGTGTAGAGGAAGGTTCAAAAGATCACAGTGACCATTGTGTTGGAAAAAAAACATCTTGGAGTTGGTTTTGGAAAATGAAGCGCTTAAGACAATGGCTGATGAAGCCATCAGTCCTGCCCACCATTAATAGCAACCAACCCAAGACTCTGGGGTACTGTTGGACGATGGCACTATGATCTCACCGGTGCTTTGAGACCTGGCATGGTTCACAGGTAGTTATGGAAAGAATAAAAAAAAAAAACAGCAATCTGTGTGTGTGTGTGTGTGTGTGTGCATGTGTGTGTCTGTCTGTTTTGCATTTGTGTAACAGACGGTCTCTTACTGTGGCGACGTTACCACTCCAAAAGGTTTTACAGCTTCTTACATCACAGGCAAATTACAAATAACACACTCCAAAGAAATATTCTTTATTCAGTCGTTCAGTCTAGACACAATGTTTTGTTGACTCCAGTGTTGTTTGTGGTGTTTGTGTTGTGTTGTGTTTCTAAGGATGTTCAGCCATGCAGGCACCACATTCATTCAGCATCCATGCAGACACCACACAAGAAGCCTCAACCAAAGCTAAGCATTTTTAGTCCATGCAGCAGAATTATTGCTGTCAACTTAACTTATTTTATTCAGGGTCTGCGCTGTAAACAAAAAGCATAAGGTGTGATTATGGGAAACATTTTGATTACCATCAACATATAATTAGCAGTGAAATGCATTTATTTGAACTACTATTGCTGGTGCTCCTCTAAATTGTTCAGCAAGATTATGTCTGTTTGGATAAGTACAGTTCTGTATTTACAGACAAAAACATAGGTTAAAAACAGCTTTACTTTTTGATTTAGAAGCTTCTTGTTGAAATTGAAAAATAAGTTGTTGGGATGTGGTGGTGGGAAAAATAAACTGTTGATTTTATTAGAAATGTAACAGTCATAACTTAATGTTAACTCATAAGGTTAATAGGTGCTCTGTTCAACCATATGTCATCTTTTCTTAAAACCGTGCATTGTGTGATTATTACCTGGTCCCCCTAAGGGGATTGACCAGGAATTGCAATGACCCTGTCTGTGTGTGTGTCTGTCCGCCCACAATCAATGGCCATTCCAGTCCAGAGCAGCTGTATACAATGAATGGGGGACCAGGTTGCCATCTCTGAGTGTGCTTGTTCTATTTTGTACTTAAGTGAGTTAGTTAGTTAGCTTGGTTTATTCCCATGCAGCGTAGACTCCCACTTGCAGTACACCAGAGGCCAGAAGACACCCAGACTCTGGAGACTGTCTGTCAGACTGTCTTTCAGACCGCTTTGCCCAACACCCTTCCAGTGTCCATTGTTACCAGGAGCCCTCTTACCCCCCGCTTCCTGCTGAGTGCTTCCGCACGCCCTGTTCTCCTATTCAATTCTTTGAGTCAGTCCTGGTCTTCTGCCATCCGTTTCTTTCTCTTTTTAAGTCTTTTTAAATCTAAATATGTTATTGTGCTTCAACTCACCTTGTCACTTTATCCCTCCCTCTTTCTCTCTCTCTCTCTCTCTCTCTCTCTCTCTCTCTCTCTCTCTCTCTCATGCATTCTCTTTTCTTTGCTCTCTCTCTCTCTCTCTCTCTCTCTCTCTCTCTCTCTCTCTCTCTCTCTCTCTCTCTCTCTCTCTCTCTCTCTATGTCTGCTCTCATGCATACCAAAGCCCCTGATGAGGAAAGCAGCATGCCGCTTCAGTTGGGTCCGACATGTCAGTCGCTGCTGACTCACCTGCTGATTCACCTGTCCAGCACAGACAAACATTATTCAACAGTCCAAATGACACCTTCAGTCAGTCAGATCTTCTAATCTAATGTCGACTGCTGTGTATTACTGTAGCTTGAGAGATATTCAGTGAAGTGTTAAGCAGTTTAGACCTTGGCTTATTGTAAGGTTGTGTCTATCACAATCACATCTGCTTGATTCAAATGCTTCCCTAATGTCTCTTTTTTTGGATCATAAAATGGATGAAAAGGCTAAATGCATTGTGCAGATAAGGGACAAGACAGACTATGTGGCAGCCTGCAATAAAAAAAAATGCAAGAAATGATCTCCAACCTGTAATCTTTATAGAAGAAAAATATTTATATAGGTTATTTTTTTTCATTTGCCTTTTATTTATTATTATATTATCACCTTTTTTTTTTTGTTATTATTTTAATACCATTCATATTTTTGCTTTGGCAATATTGTAATCCTATGAGTTATGCCAGTAAAGCTATTTGAATTTGAATTTGACTATGGCCTTGAAGACAGTCTGGACCAGGAAATGAAACTTGGCTCCAGTGCCTTTGTAGAGAAAGCCAGGGCCAGTTATCGTTCACGGAGCACGTGTTATTTTCCTGACAGATGCTTGCGTAAACCAATTTAATGATATTTAGAACAGTGTCCTGCTTTTAAACATCCATTCATCACAAACGTCCCGGAGTGATTTTCTTAGGTGAGGCAGTTTACAAAATAATCCGGCATAGACTTGACTTGGGCCCCACACGCCTGCTACAACCATCACCAGATTTTTTGGGCCTACGGGTGCGCCTGACAGAACACTCAGGGGTATCTATAGCCTTCTTTCAGAGGTGGAAAAGTGAAAGAGAGAGAGATAAAGAAACTGAGTGAACTTAAACTTGTATACTCCAACTCTGTTTGTTGAATTTGTCGGCTACATCTTGTGAACGTGGCGCTGTGATTAACTATAGCAGCTGGATGGACTCCCTGCCTTTGTGTGTGTGTGTGTGTGTGTGTGTGTGTGTGTGTGTATGTGTATGTGTGTGTGTGTGTGATTCAGGATGTCCGCTGCTCCTTTAACCAATCCAACTGTCTACATCACTCCTCTTTCCTCAGCGGCTTTGGCGAGTGCACTGTACGCACCAGTAAGAAAAGTGAGAGAGCTTAACCCCGATCGCTATAATAAAGTATTAGCTATTTACTTAATTAGCTCTTTGTTTGTGCATTCCTGATGTGACTGCCACATCAGTGGACAGAAAACCTGTCATAAGCACATTATCTAGAGTTTTGGTGGCAATTTTGTGCTGTAAAAGATGTTTTGCCCTGTGTTGTGGTCCCAGGCTACATTTCTTTTACATTTCTATATTACATATTTTAATTAGTGGGCAGGTGTGGCCTAGTGGTTAGGGAGTTGGTTGAAATGCCCTTGAGCAAGGCATCTAACCCCACACTGCTCCAGGGACTGTAACTGAAACCCTCTAAATATCTAAATCTAAATAAGTCGCTCTGGATCAGAGCATCAGCTAAGTGTAATGTAATTATACTAGTTGTAATTATATAATATTATTTTTATGCGTTTGGCGTGTATTTATATATTATTTTCATTACCTGTTCTTTCTACGATCCTCACAATGACTTTTTGTATACATTATACAAAAAACTGGATATCCCATACAAATATTGCTTCATAAAGAGGCCAAGTGTTATGCAGTATCCCTTTTAAAACCCATGCTGAAGATGAGGGAGCAGATCTCTGAACTGGCCTGCTGTCTCGGGGCTGTTTTTAATGTGATGATGCCGGTGATCCCATTTCATCCCACCACCAAGCAAAGGTTGAGAAAGCAATTAAAATGGATTCGGAAATCAGGAACAGGTTTTTCCGAGAAGCGATTGGGAGGGCTTGTTTACACCCCGTAAATATTTCCATTGGATTGGCTCTTTGGCTGGGTGATCAGTGCGTGGACATGAAGAACCTCTCTCTCGCTCTCTCTCTCTCTCTCTCTCTCTCTCTCTCTGTCTCTCTCTCTCCCCCTCTCTTTCTGTCTTTGTGGCCCTGCAAGCAATAAAAGTAATCAGAATAATTTGTCCAGAGAAGAAGTCTAGATGGGATAATGGAAAATTATCATTGAATCATGTTGTTT
>CM050219.1:26500000-26562500 GCA_027475355.1 Coilia nasus
GAAGGAGATATAAGAAACTACAAATTTGACTCGCTTTACGGCAAGAAACTACACATTTGACTTGACTTTATTGCAAGCATTACAGTAGCGGAGGAGGAGAAGAACAGAATGGGGAGCATGATGGAGAGAGAGCTCAAACTACAGTGAACATTGGACCGGCTTACCTCGTTGGCAAAAACTTAAGGAGGCTACACAATGCAAGACCGATGGTCACTTGGTTTTGTTGCTACTGGACTTGTAAGTGATAATTATTTTTTCATCAGTCTGTGAAGCACAAACACTTGCAGGCATGAATTATAATTTTGAACTTTAGTCACTCAAAGCAAGAAGCCCCAACACAGAAACCAATGCAGCAGTAAGGAGATTTTGCTTACTGTTTCAGTAATAATGTAGCAATGCAGCAACTAAAACTGTCACTTGTCTCTGCAATTTTTTTCCAATAAAATGCTGAAGATTTTCACTGGAGACATTGCAAATGGCTATTACATGCTAAACTGTTTGGATAAGATTTATAAGTAAACCTATCCTGCTATTGCTAGGCTGTTTCAAATTTAGAGTTTCACGCAGTGAAAAAAACAAGCAATGCCATTATTTTGTTTTTCTTTGTTTCATACTTACATTAAATCATGCAACATACTTTATCGTGTTTATGGACATCCTTAGTAGGCTTTAATTGTAATTTAGTAACTAATTTAGTAAGCTAAATTATCTACTACAGCGATAATGGACAATTCCACTTCTAACCTGTAGGGGGACTGAAGAGGAAAAGTGCTTTGGTGTTGCTGTCGTCATTCATTCATTCATTCATTCATTCATTCATTCATTCATTCATTCATTCATTCATTCATTCATTCGTTCATTCATTCATTCGTTCATTCATTCATTCATTCATTCATTCATTCATTCATTCATTCATTCATTCACTTTCCTTAGGCTGATGTGTGGTGAGTGTTCTGCACATAGGAGCTGTCATTCGGTTCAATAGTAGGCGCTATGGAAATGTCCTGTGTTTTTGTAGTGTTGATGTTGACATGGTAAAATTGCCATGCAGACTAATCATCCTTTTAAACTTGTAAACTCTGTGACAGCAAAATGTGAGAGTGTGACATAGCCTACTTTGGCTTGTTCTTTTTTTTATCTCTGGTTTTGCTTGCTGACATGACTGCTCTCCTTCTCTGTCTCTCTGTCTCTGTCTTCGTCTGCTTGGTAACTTTCATTTGGAATGGGAAATATCGAAATTACCCTCTGAGACACATGAGCACGTGACACACACACACACACACACACACACACACACACACACACACACACACACACACACACACACACACACACACACACACACACACACACACACACACACACACACACACACACACACATGACTTCAAAGAGACATGTCTGGGATGCAGCTTTTTGCAATCAGTGGTTTATGTGCCCTGAAATGAAAGCACATAAAATATGAAATTTCTGCATGTGGTGCTGTGCTGTACTGTGGTAAAATGAGTAAGAAAGAGAGAGAGCGAGAGAAAGAGAGAGAGACAGTACTGTATGTTTGAAAAAGAAAGAGAGGTTATCTGTGTGGGCGGGCAAGTAAGAAAGAAAGAGACTGTATATAAGTTTATGAGAGTCTGGTTCTTGACTGACGCAGAGATCTAAAGATATGAGGAAGCAAAATTGTTTCGCGGTTAGTCCATGGTGACTGTAAAACTGTCGTGTTTTTCCTTAAAGTGTTTTTGCCCCTGTCCTGTCTGGGGCATCTGGAGCCTCCGGGAATAACACACGAACATCTCGGCACGGCATATGTGGCACTTCAAGACTGAATATTTAGAGCCTGGGGCCCTGATTCCGTAGCCTGGTGAACCAGCCCCTCGTACTTCATTTCATTTTGTACAGAGGGTCTGGCAGTGCTGTATTGAGAAACGATTTCTTCCTTCAGGTGTGGACTTTCCTGAAGTTTAAAACAAGTGCCGCTGCCTTTACCCAATCGCTAACGTCTGGTCGTGACATGCAATTAGCCTACCTTTTGCACTACAATTCAAATGTAGCACACAAAGTTGACGTCACTGCTCACAAACACTCCCTCTGTTCACTGATTGGCTAGGTAAAAATTCAAGCACTGCCAGACCCTCTGTACAAAATGAAATGAAGTACAAGGGGCTGGTTTGCCAGGCTGTTGAATCCGAGGAACACTTTAAATGAGTTCCTGAGGAGTCTTTATTCCACTGCAGAAGAAATGGTAGACCTATGGTCAGTCGATGTAGGGTTGGTTGCTGTACTGTTTGTACACAGACATCCTGCCGACTTTTCAGAGAGCCAGAGAGTGAGGAAGGGGGAAGAGAGAGAGAGAGAGAGAGAGAGAGAGAGAGAGAGAGAGAGAGATCTTGAAATGTTTCAAGTGTGCTTCCAACATGTCCTCCATGTGCTGAAGTTGCCTCCTGTAGTCCTTTAATTCAGTGTTAGAGTGAACCGCCTCTGCTGTGATGTTGCCCAGGCGTAACAGTGGAACATGTGGCCTGTTCTTAAGCCCTTTAAATGCTGTGCAACCCATCTTTAATAAACCCACAGCCGTCTCAGCAACCCCTCCCTCCCCACACACTCACACTTCCACCCATCCACCCACCACCCCTCTCCTTCCCTTCCCGTTTATCTGACCCAACCGAACAAGAGTGGAAAAAATTCGAGAGAAAAATGGATTGGGTCTGAATTCAACTTTTTTCGACCACAAGGAAAACTGAGCCACCATTCGAGCTAAGCCACTCTCCACGTCTAAGCGTTGGAAACATCTTATTGTTTTCCTTTACTTATGCTTATGTAAACAGTCGGGTGTGTGTGTGTATGTGTGTGCGGATCTTTCAGGAAACATGACTGAGCATGATGTCCTTAAGCTGTGGTGAAGCTCAAAACCAGCAGGCCTGAAGACTGTTCCATTCGCTCCCATTTCTCCACAGTGGAAAAAAGAGAAAAGAAACAAAAAAAAAGCTGAGAAACATTCTCACATTTGCACGCAGAATGAAGGGAATGTGTTCAGTGGCTGTGTTTTCCACATTCTGCTTGAAGACCAGAGAGAGAGGGGAGGGGGAGGAAGAGAGAGAAAGAGATAGAGAGGGGAAAGAGAGAAAAGACAGAGACAGAGAGAGAAAAAAGAAAGGGGGGAAAAGAAACCGAAAGAGAGGGTGGTGAGAGAGGGAAATAATGAGAGAGCACAAGAGGGACAGAGAGAGAGACAGAAAGAGAGAGAGAGAGAGAGAGAGAGAGAGAGAGAGAGAGAGAGAGAGAGAGAGAGAGAGAGAGAGAGAGAGAGAGAGAGAGAGAGAGAGAGAGAGAGAACTGGGCCCTGCTTGTAGGGATGAAATATGATGAGTTGTTTAACCCAGAGTCCTGAGTGTGTAGCCGTGCAGAGGTGCAGAGGTTCAGAGGTTGTGCTGGTCTGAAGGTGTACCCATGTGAATCATGTGCCATGGGGCTTGGTGGTAAGTTAGCCATAGGCATGGCCCTTCATGTGGGGGGCCAATGAGCATGGATTGGCAAACGGGCATATTCAGTAGCCCCCACTGCTGCTCTTTGGTGGTAAGTCAGCAATAAGACAAGGGCTTTTTTCATGTGCAGGGCCAGGGGAAGCAGATGGGCAGATTCGGCAGCCTTGTAGTGCAACAGTTGGCCAGGAAGCATGCTGTGTAGGACACTGTGATTTTAGTGGGTCACACAAAACAAGCAGTGTGTAATTTCAAAAGTTAAAAAAGCAACAAAAAAAAAAAAAAGAAAAGAAAAGAAACTAATTTGTTTCACGGCCAGAGTTGCTGACGAATGTTTGTAAAAAAAAAAACACACACACACATCAGGAGTTACGAGGGCCGCTGGCCTGCCATTTTTATTAGGGCGCGAGGCCGACGTCAGAGCACGGGGGCAGATGTGCCATTTTTAGTCGAGCGTTGGCAGCGTTCAGCATGTACACTTGTAGCACCACCCTGGAGCTGTGGTCTGTGTGGCGGTGCTGCAACTTAGACGCCAAGCTTCTCTTTCTCCCTCTTTCTCTCTCTCTCTCCCTCACACTCTCTGTCTCTCTCTCTCTCTCAGTAGTCTGTGGGGGGAAATAAAGCTCTTTATGTGCAGTAAAACTGTCTTCACTTAGAATCCTCACTTTTCCAAAAATAAACAACAGAGGACTGCACAAACATCATCCCACACTCTGTCTTCCGCCAATCCAAACTTCCCTGGAAGTGGATTTCACTGTTGTAGTTCAGGTTCACTGTTCACTGATCACACAGGTTCACTGTTGCAGTTCAGGAAGGGCTTAGAAGTAGAAGTCACTATACTAGGAAAGCGAGATGTCATTTCAAGCAAGTCAACAAATGCCCGAAGTAGAAAACGGTAGATAAAAGCAGTTAAATAGAATATGGATAGTAAAATGTACAATCATGTTTACAACTAGCAAAGACAAGTGTCACGACATTGCAAGCCTGCAGGTGTTCCTCTTAACATTGAAGGGTGGGGAAGGCAGTTGGCCACGCATTGCCTCAAAAACATTTGAAAAATGTTGGCTACTGATTCCTAATTGCCGACAAACACAGTTCAGCCCAGTTCATTTTAATTGGCACAAAGGCCTTGTCTTCAGCCTCACACCACCCGTAGGGGCCATGCCATGCTCATGATATTCTGTTTGGTAGGTGTACAACGGGCAACAATTAGTCACGCTTTTTTATAGCTTTTCTCTTTCGACGTCCATGTATGTGAAAACCACTGCTTGTAATATTCTTGATAAAAGCTGAATGTAGAATTTAAAATCTGGATTAATTAGCACTAGATCAAAGTCAGGGTTTTTTTTTTTGCCCGTTTTTGTTTCAACCACATGTGGTCCACAGATTCGGCTCGAGCATGTGGTTTTATTTAGTGCTGTGGAGAGGTTAAATAGGAAACTTGGATAAGGGAGAGCACAATGGATCTTTTTATGTGGCAAATTTTTAAAACTTTTCTTAGGTTCTTTAAAACATATATGTTACAGATCTTATCTGTGCTTTGCTTTCTGGTGGCAACTGGGCCTTCATTTCAAGTCATTTTAAGTATGACATTTGTCATTTTAAGGGTAACAAGTAAAAAGAACAGGAAGCAAATGTAAGAAAGAAAAAAATCTTTATTGGTTAAAATAGCATTTCACAGATATGATTAATGATGTTTTATTTCGGTTTTGTTCTGTCTCGTCTCCTCACATGCTCTTGAACACTGTACAACAGTGGATTTCTATGGAGTGACTTCATCTCATCACACTTGTATCAAAACAAATATACAAACCATTTTTTCTTGTCTGTCATTGGATGGAAAATCTGTTATTGACCTCCAGGTCAACTCCCAAAAGGTCCAGCTCTATGTAAATGTGGTCACTGTTTTGTTTGCCTTGTGTGTGGTAAAAAATAAATTAGTATCATGCATATCAGAGAACATTTGCCACTTTTTGCATCATATTACAACCTAGCCAGGATTTCAGTGCAAACACCATTGTAGCTGAAATAAGACTCCTGATTCCTGCGTGATCGAGTACCAAAATGCTATGATGCAAAGTTGTGGAATTCATAGTTGTCCAATTGAAATGTTATTAACTAATGTTTGGTGGTGGAGCTACATTGGTGCATACCATATTTCAATATAGTGACTAAATATTAGTCCAGCTCTCTAAGCAGTCTTCTAAAAAACTCACATTTGTGACATAGTTAGCTTGATTTACAGTACTAAAAATCTATCTCTCAAGCAGCAAAGATTACATAGAATAAAAAAAATGTAACAAAACACTCTCCACTGCCTTCTTCTCCCAATAAAAAAAAAAACAACTAAATAAAATATCATCTTTTGAGAGAAAATGAGAAAAAAAATGCTTTTGGACAAAAAAAAAATGCGAAAGAGTCAATCTGTGCCAGTCTAACACAACTTTAGTCCAGACATCAAACACATAAAAAATAAAACAAAAAACAAAACAAAACAATAAAACTGACAGCACATAAATTCAAAGTTTATCAGGAAATGACAGTCCACTACAGTTTCTGAAAGAGCGACCTTTTTTACTTATTGAGAACACTTACTGAGAAGTGCATTTCTGAAATTTGGATTATGATCAATAAATATGCAGTTGGGTTAAGTGACTTTACGTATTAATAGTACGATTATGACCTTGGGTAGTAGTCAATCCTCATTAGTGGTGCATGTCCTGTGTGTGTGTCTTGCAATAAATAAATAGTATGCCATGACATGTAGGGTACTCACAACCCTGTTTTACTTGATGGATCGTGTGATTGATTAACTGACTGACTGACTGATTGATTGATTGCTTGATTGATGGATTTGTGGTCTTGCAAGAAAAGGGTTATGGTGGGACTTGACACCAAATGTTTTGTTTGCTTTTTGCTTTTCCTTTCTTTTTCATGGTTACTTAATGTTAGGCTGTTTGTTTGTAAATAAACAATGATACATCACTGTGAGTGCAATATTTCCACTTGCATTGTCCTTTTCTGTGTATGTGTATGTGTATGTGTATGGGTATGTATGTGTATGTGTATGTATGTAACTGTGTATGTGTATGTATGTGTATGTATGTGTATGTGTATGTGTATGTGTATGTGTATGTGTATGGGTATGTATGTAACTGTGTATGTGTATGTATGTGTATGTGTATGTGTATGGGTATGTATGTGTATGTATGTAACCGTGTATGTATGTAAATGTATATAACTGTGTATGTGTATGGGTATGTATGTAACTGTGTATGTGTATGTATGTGTATGTGTATGTGTATGGGTATGTATGTGTATGTATGTAACCGTGTATGTATGTAAATGTATATAACTGTGTATGTGTATGTATGTGTATGTAACTGTGTATGTGTATGTCTATGTATGTAACTGTGTATGTGTATGTATGTGTATGTAAATGTATATAACTGTGTATGTGTATGGGTATGTATGTGTATGTCTATGTATGTAACTGTGTATGTGTATGTATGTGTATGTAACTGTGTATGTGTATGCATGTGTATGTATGTAACTGTGTATGTATGTATGTAAATGTATGTAACTGTGTATGTGTATGTATGTGTATGTATGTGTATGTATGTAACTGTGTATGTATGTATGTAAATGTATGTAACTGTGTATGTGTATGTATGTCTATGTATGTAACTGTGTATGTATGTATGTAAATGTATGTAACTGTGTATGTGTATGTATGTGTATGTATGTGTATGTATGTAACTGTGTATGTGTATGTGTATGTATGTAACTGTGTATGTGTATGTATGTGTATGTATGTAACTGTGTATGTATGTAACTGTGTATGTATGTAACTGTGTATGTGTATGGGTATGTGTCTGTGTCTGTGTCTGAGTGGATCATTGAATTGCAACAACACAGGTTGATCAAACCAAATAAATCACCAAGGCATAATCTTCTATTGTGAAGTGAGGGACTGTCATAGGGATCAGCGAACAGAACAAGAGTCTTGTGCCCTTCCCTCCTCCACGGCTGTTCTGTTGTTAAGGCTTGTTAGCTCCACTAGTTTCAAAAATCATCATTAATGGATAGTACCTCCAGCAGTGTTAAGTAATTGTCTGTTGTTTTCTTCTTTAAAAAGTCTCTGATGACTAGAGTCTGGTAAGGCCAGTAGGTGAGGAAGAAAAGGGAGTGGGGGTGCGGGGGTGGGATGTGGGTGTGATCAGGGGGTGATGGTGGGGGCTTGAGGGGAGGTGGGTGGTGATTTTTTGGGTGGTGGGGGAGGTCCAGGGGAGGAACCACCTCGCCACCCGGCCACCTCGCCACCCATACCCCCCCTATATTCCTTGTTTCTCCCAGCACGCACGCACGCACGCACGCACGCACGCACGCAAGCACGCACGCACGCACGCACGCACGCGAGATGGCCCCTTTGTGCTTTCTGTTGTCTGGCCTTGGTGCCCCGCTCCCACACACACACTCTTCAAAAGACAAAGGCATTCGGGAGGCAGTGGAGCTGAGGGGAACAGTAGTGGGGTCAGAGGAAGAGATGCAGAATTGGGATGCCAGCGGTGATGGTGGGCTGATGGGGGGTGTGGGAGGGTGTCAGGGTGGGGATTGGACTGTCTAGGCTAGACATCCAGATTGGCCACCCATGCCCAGCAAGTGAGGGTAACGATGGCGAGACAGGATGGTGGTCACAGGGGTAGGGGTGGTGCTGGTGGGGTGATGGGTAAGGTTTGGGGGGTAGGGGTGCTCTGGGACGGCCACCTGGCTAGACGTCCAGCCGTGCCCGGCAAGTGAAGGTAAGGATGGCGAGACAGGATGGTGGTCACAGGGGTAGGGGTGGTGGTGGTGGGGTGATGGGTAAGGTTTGGGGGGTAGGGGGGCTCTGGGACGGCCACCTGGCTAGACGTCCAGATCGTCGGGCCGTGCCCGGCTGCTGATGCGGCTGCTGGCCCGGCTGCAGGGCCTGGGGTCCAGCAGCGCCAGTGGCTGCAGCGCCAAGGGCTGGAGCTCGTGGCTGGGCGCCAGCTTCTTGTGCTCCTGCGTGTCGTCGGGGAAGTCGAAGGCCTGCGCGTGCGAGTTGGAGATGGTGCTGCCGTTCTGGCCCAGCCGGTTCTGCTCCGTGCTGTAGTTGGCCCAGTTCTGCTCGTTGGCCTGCTTGTTGAAGTTGCGGCAGGAGTTGGTCCTCTCGCCTGTGGCCAGCTTGTAGCCTGGCGGGGACATGGGCGACAGCGGGGCGGTGGGCGACGAGCATCCGTTGTAGTAGGCGTACTTGGTGGTGGACAGCTCCTTGGGCGTGGTGCTGGTCAGCGTGCCACCGGACGGGTAGAGGTTCTGCTTGCCCTTGACGCGGTCCTTGATGCGCTTGAATGAGACGTAGAACAGCTCCACCACGTTGAGCCCCAGCGACACCAGCGACACCACCAGCATGAAGATGATGAAGACGGTCTTCTCCGTGGGCCGAGACAGGAAGCAGTCCACGCGGTGAGGGCAGGGGTCGCGCTCGCACGTGTACACGGCGTCCAGCGTGAAGCCGTACATGTACCACTGGATGACCAGGAAGCCCACCTCGAAGAGCGACTTGAAGAAGATGCTGACGATGTAGGTGCGCAGGAGGGCGCCCTTCATCTTCACCTTGCCGTGCTCCTCCAGCCCGTACTTGAGCTTCTTCAGCTCGATCTTCCTCAGCGGCACCTCCACATCGCCCCCATCGTTGCCCACCGCCTTCAGCTCCTCCTCCTTGCGGTTCAGCTTCTCCTCCTTCCGCATCAGGTAGAAGACGTGGGCCAGGTAGAGCAGCGTGGGTGTGGACACGAAGATGATCTGCAGCACCCAGAAGCGCACGTGCGAGATGGGGAAGGACTTGTCGTAGCACACGTTCTCGCAACCGGGCTGCTGCGTGTTGCACTTGAAGGCCGACTGTTCGTCGCCCCACGCCGACTCCACTGCCGTGCCCAGCACCAGGATGCGGAAGATGAAGAGCACGGACAGCCAGATCTTGCCGCCGGCCGTGGAGTAGGCCTGGACTTTGTCCAACAGTCTTCCCAAAGCACTCCAGTCACCCATCTTGAGGGAGTTCTAACTGCAAGCAGATCAAAACCAAATAGATCATATATCTAAATAGAGCTGGCCTCCCAGATTACACATACACCTATACACATATACATATTACAAATATATCCTATCTAGTATCTCCTTTGTAAGTACTGTGAGGCAACGGCCGTTAGGAAAGTAGTCTGCACAGCAGTTATGTGTGATGTTGCAAGCACCAAAAAGATGGTAGGGCACTTGACATCAAAGGCATTTGAGATTGGTTTGCAGACTCCAGGCATCCGATTAGGCTGGCATATCTGATTAAGAAATTACCTACAGTTTTGACATTTGGTTTAACGGCAAAGAAGGACTTCAGTATTTTTGCTTAAATGTTTTGCAAAAAGCTCATAACAGCATAAACAAGAGCCTATCATTAATGAAGGACAGGAACTATATCTCAATTTATGTGCAGAGAAGTTGCATCATGCATTTTAAACTCCCCTTTAACTGCCGGCATTTTAGGAATTAGGCTATGCTTGACTTGTTCTGCATCAGTTATGCGTAAAGTGCACTTGTATCCTTTTTGAATTCCTACCAGGCCCTACAGAGACTAAAATACTGTAATGTATGCAAGTCTACACGGAAACCCACAAAGGTCACGTTACGTGTGCAGTAGTGTGCCATAGTGTTTTTTTCACCCATACGTGTCATTAAGGTTGTAACGGCCAGCTTTATTCTCGCTTGTCTTAGTGCGCGTTTGCCAGCACCGCTCCAAGGCTCAGAAACATTGAACCTCAGAGTGGAGGACTGTGGCCATTTAAACAGACAGCTTCACAGGCAGTAAAGAAGCGAGTAAGAGACCATAAATGCGTTGCCGGGTAGCAAAAACTGAACCAACAAGACCCAAGTTGTTATTTAAAAAACTGCCATTGGTAGCTTACCCCGCTAATCATTCAAAAATAAAATAGGAAGGCCCATGGCACACGTTATTGTTATTTGTGCGTTTACATACTTCTTATCTTATTCGGCTTGAAATGTAAGAATCAGTTTTATCCAAGCTTGGTTTCTCTTGACTTTATCCATGGCATGAAGTCCCTGCATGAACGGAATTCCTTGCTTACTGACAAAAACGCAGTGATTACAGGCTATTTGTTGCTTTTTGATCACCCTCTGGACCACACATGCAACGGGCATCGCAAGCTGACTTGGGAACAATATGTCTCAGTTCGCAGAACTAAGCGCGGTCAATATGTGGTTCGTGATTTACCCATCTTTTCCCCATAAAAATCTATATGGGTCGCTTTGGTTCAACTAAATTAATTACTCATAGCAAATAATTTGTTACTATTGACTCCCCATTTGTTATGTACCCTAAGAAAACTCCTTTTATTATCCATTTTAGGTTAGTGCCTTCATCTGCGATTTGAAACTCACAATATCAAGCTGTGTATTAAAATTCGCAGGTAGGCCTAAGATTCCAGATAGACCACGGGCCTAATAGAGTTCCATCCAGAAAGAACGTCACATTCCCACAGCTGTGAAGCGTGTGCCCTCCAGATGCGCGACAGGACTAAAACAAATTGCGAGTTCAAGTGAAGTGTGACCGGTCTTAACAGGGAAAAGAGCTTTATCCGATTACAATCTATCAGTGAAAACTGATCCCAGTGTAAATATGGTTTATTTCCCATTCAATTTTTGTCTGAAAACCCCTTAAGATGTCAAATAATTAACTGTTAATTGGTCTAAAGGCTGTTACTGTCGGCAAGTTCACCGTTTCATTTTGCCGTCAAATGTGTACGCGACAGGGTAAGATACAGATGTTCAGTCTTGCAAAGTAAACTCCTTCTTCGACATCTGTAGCAAATATCTGAAAATGTGGTTTTATAAAACCCAGTATTACACACAATACAACTCCTTCTTTATTTAAACTTCATCTGGTTTAAATGATACAGGCAAAAAGCCGGTTCATTTGAAATAACCTCCAAGATGTTTGTGTCTCATGTGCGCACAGAAGTTGAAGATATACTCTCACAATCAAAGTTCGCACAAACTTCTAGTTCAACATAAAATTATATTTTCAATTGTTCAGTGTTCGAATATTTGTGTAAAACTTACCTGGAAAGTCACCCAAGAAGCAGAAGAGAGCCCAGAGGGACTTTCTCCGTAACTTCTCCTCAAACAGTCACCGCTTTCTTGAAATCCAAGTCCGGGACTATAGAGAAACTGAGCACCACTTGTCAAACTTTCCTTGCTTATAACAGTCTTCGTGCGGGTTCAGAGGGAAAAAAACAGAGAGAGAAGTTTTGTCACCTGATTCCCTACGTCAGACCTCTGTCCGGACCTCCTGGACTCTTTACTGAACTCTTTCACCAACGTACACATCTGAACACATGGAAACTCATAGTAGCCTAGAGTTTTACACTTTGTATTTATGAGTTTACAAAACTACACACAGACACAGTGTAGTCAAACCGACGGTGGGTAGCCTACACCGTGATTGCTTTGCACACAACATCTGTACGTTTGTGATCCTTATAACAACGTTAATAAATCGGAAATGTGATTTGAAGTGATTGTTTATTAGGCATATTAGATTTTTGCACAATATTATAACATAATGTTTTCAGCTTGTTTTGGACCCATATATTTCTATATTTATTTTGCACAACAATCATAACAACATTTTATTCATTGTTTACAGTGAGGTTATTTTTCTCCTTTTTTGAAATATCTCTGGCCTTTTAAAACTTACATTTTTATACTAGTTGTTTGAAACATTACAGGCTTGGAGCGCAGTGCATATCCTAATTAAAAATATGGAGAGTTGCGCCATCTAGTGCCTATTGTGTGCAGTACAGAGCTGATCTTGTGAGGATACAATTATCTTGTAATTATTAAATATTTAAAGAAAAGTCAGTGTTACTTGTATGTTTTTGCACTTAAAAACATGCGCCTCACTGGGTTGTCCAAACACATGCTGTATACTAGTAAGTCACCCACTAAAGGTAGCCTAAGTGTGGACAGCTATGGTGTAGGTAGTAGATCATAAGCATCTCTGTTCCGGGCTAACGTGCTTTAAAGGGTGACTGCTAACCTGCAGCATCAGTGTGAGGGTACTGTACTGTGCGTGCGTGGTTGTTTGAACACAACCTTTTAGTCTTTTCTGTTTACTGACAACTAATCTGCTGTTACTGAACAGGTGGATGATGTAACACATAGATGGGGTATGTGAGTAATAAATGAGCCATTGCCATTCCACTGTATGTTTCTATTTAAAACAAGAAGAGGAAGAAGAAGAAGAAGAAGAAGAAGAAGAAGAAGAAGAAGAAGAGGAAGAAGAAGAAGAAGAAGAAGAAGAAGAACAACAACAACAACAACAACAAAAACAACAACAACAACCAGACTCAGCATATGAAGTCATAGGCGAGGCTATGAGCCCCTAAACTAACTCACAAACACAAACACACACACACACACACACACACACACACACACACACACACACACACACACACACACACACACAAACACACACACACACACACACACACACACACACACACACACACACACACACACACACACACACACACACACACACAGATTTCATTTGAGTTGTCACCTGTAGAATGTCGTATCACTGACAACATCACATACATTGCATGGAACAAAATACGGCTTTGGCCCTATCTTGTAGTGTTGTATCGCCATCTAGTGGCCAACATTGAACTCATTCCCGAAGAGATACTGTACATTCATAACCCACAACTTCAAGACTCTACTTCAAGACGTCGAGACCTTTATTTTCATTATACAGTTGCCTGTACAACGAAACTAAGCACATAGGCAACTCAGGCAGCATGGACACTTACACAAACACTTTACAGTTTTTCTCAACTGGTTTGGTACATTTCTCACATCAGAATTAAAATTCTCAAAAGTTCTTGTTCAATTGTCACATCATCATGCCATTTGTGCAGATGAAAAAGGCAGTTTCTCATTGCATTAAACAAATTGTAAATGCTTTTGTCCATCCATGCAAATGATTGTGTACAATTTTTACACACAAGTACAAGTTTTTTTCGTACATTATCAATTGCTTTTGTCATGCTAATCAAAATGCTTTGTTATGGGAATCTATCAAAAAGTCTCACTCCCCAAAACATTTAGGCTATAGTTCATCATATAAGTCTTACAGTAACATGCAAAATGATTTACCAAGCTATCATAACATGTCAAGCACATTTCTATACATTTCCATAAGACATTTGTAAATATGATCTAAATTGGTAAATTGCTTGAATCTAGACTTTTTGTAATGAAAAGAGTTGAGAAACCAATGATCAACATTTTTTTTGACTGAGCTCAAGGGAGCATCTCATGAACAATCTACTGGAAAGTATATAACCAGAGCACAATACAAAGTTACAATGTCTGACAATGGAAGGACAAGAAAATGGACAACAACAGGGAGAAGGAGAGGAAGAGGGGTGAGGCTGCATGGTGGAGGATTTGGAAGAGGATGGATTAGTCACTCCAGAAGATGCTATCCACGCTGCCGGTGTCACGTGGGTGAAAATTTGTTGCCTGACAGACGAGAATGTGAAGAAGCTGAAGATCAGGATAAGGATTTAGAATTTAGGGAGATGTTAATATTTTTTTGTTTACTTACTGTATGACCTATGTTTATATTTTTGACCTATGTTTACTTACTGTATTTTACCTTTGTTCTGTCCAGTGCTGTCTTTTTTTTCTTTACGCACTGCAATGTCAATGTCTGCCAATAAGGAAGTCATTCTGTAAATGTGAATCTTGTCTTTTACAATCAATCTCACACATATACATTATATGAGGTGAAATGTACAACACTTGTCATCACACCTAAACCACATTTTACATCAAAATGTCCCTTTGAAATGCACTATTCAATTGCCAACATGACTAATGAATTTGACTGTCTTATCCGTACACAGTGACACAATGACTACATTCTGATGGTACTGACACATATATTGACACAAAAACTTGCTTTTGAGGGATGAACTAAGCATTTTGAGCAAGAGACTAGATTTTGCAGGTGATCCACTGTGTTTTGCTATTTGTCCAAACTGTTTTGAGAAATGCACTCGATCTCCAGCAAATTGCAAGAAAGATTCGAAAAATTTACCAAAGCGATAGAGAAAAACTGTAACAAAGACTGAGGACAATAATAAAAAAAGACTACACACAAACACAAATAGCCACACACAACTTAAACAAACAAAGAGTCAGCCTGCCAGACAGACAGACAGGCAGACAGGCAGACAGATAGACAGGCAGGCAGGCAGACAGACAGACAGACAGAAAGCCAGCCAGCCAGACAGACAGACACACAGGCAGACAGACAGATAGACAAACAGACAGACAGAAAGCCAGACAGACACACAGACAGAAAGCCAGCCAGATAGCCAGACAGACAGACAGACAGACAGACAGACAGATAGGCAGGAAGGCAGACAGGTCGTACTGTAGTTGCTGAAGAGTGGGACTTGAATGAATGAGGGAGGGGATCTTTTGTGCCCAACTGACTGTCAGGCAGTTTAACTCCAGTACCTTCCTCCAGCAGCCCAGGGAGAGGGCACAGGGAAGGCATCAAGGCCTCCTCATGGTCGACATGCGTAGTACAATATACATGAATCATTTTAGTATCACTTTTAATAACACTAGGAATTAAATATGTTTTATTTAATAACAGTTTTGGACTCCCCCCTCAGTATATACACTCTCAGAAAAGAAGGTACAGAATTGTACTTTTAGGGGTACAAAGCTTGTCACACCGGCAGTACCCTAAGGCACATAATTGTACCTTTTAACCACTGTTTTTCAACTAGTTTGTACCTTCTCCAGGGCTGAATAGGTACACATCAGTACCTTAAGGTCCAAATATTAGCCTTTCTTGGTACATTAATACGTATTGTACCTTAAGATACAGATTTGAACCCCTACTGTCCCCATATTTCTGAGAGTGTACAGTATAGATAAGATAGATGAGCCTTTAATGTCCACCTACTGGAAATTATTTTTTTGTGGTCCATACAATACAGTGCAAGCCTCACAAGCATGATATACACAAAACACGCTTAATCCCAATTCCCCTCTCCACACCCAACATATAGTTGATATATACACAAACATATACATGAACACAATAACAACAACAAGTCTTATCGCCACAGGGCCCCTTGATTTAGGGCCGCTATGGCAGAGGGCACAAAACTCTTTTCGTAGCGTGCACGTTTCCATGGCAGCGAGCATTATTTGTGTCCAGATGGACGTAGAATGAAATATGGGATAAGGGAGTGGCTGCGGTCGCGTACAATGGCCGAGCTCTGTTATTGGTGGCTTTACTGCTGAGCTCTGTGACGTTTGGGGTGGAGAAGCCTTTTGTCTTGGATGCAGTGTGTGTATGTGATGTCTATGAGTTTGTTCCTCTTGACAGCCGTTAGCATGTTGAAGAAGAAAGGTAAACAGTATAGAGAAGAATGGGTTGGAGCAGGTGACTGGGGAAACAGAAACTGCTTTGAGTTTACAGATGGCTGAAAGTCTCTGTTAGTGGTATGTTGTTTAAAGGAGAACTTCGGTGTAAAATGAAAATTGGCATGTTAAAACATCATACCGAGTTGGTATGTGTACTGAGGAGCAACATTAATTTAGCCTGTTGCATTCAGAGTTTAACTATTTTTTACCGTTTGTCCCAGAAGGCTAACAATGGAAGTGGTAGGTGCCCTTAGACGAAGCATGACGACTACGCTATTTTTAAACCATTAAAACAGCTCGAAGAAACTCCACACTCCATCAGTAGCACAACAAAGGCTCTGGCATTCAAAACGAACCACTGAGAAAATTGTAAATGTACACAACGTTTATTTAAAAAACTGTTCTTACATGCAGTAGTTTGCAGTTGTTTCTCGTCGCCGCCATGATGAAAGTCCAAACATTGTTAGCCTTCTGGGTCAAACTATAAAAAATAGTTAAACTCTGAATTCAACATGTAAGGATCCACTTTCTCAGACCAACGACGGAGCTGAGTGTGGACGAAGGTTATCGCATGTTCTGGACTTATGGAATGGAAATAATTATAAACATGTGCATGGCAAACATTAGAGTAACACTTATATGACCCGTTTATCTGACTCCATGAAATAATAGTTACCTCCAATATCACTATACAGCTTAAGAGCTAAAAGCACAGTAATGGCATGGCACACGAAGAGATGTATATGAATGGTAAATGAATGAACAGTTTATTAACCAAATACAAGTTAACCTTTACAAGTAACACAGAGATTCACTGTAATGACCAACTCAACCAGAGATATAAAGAAATCAAACTAAACTCCAAATAAAAGATAGAGAGAAAGAGAGAGGGAGAGAGAGAGAGACACACAGCGTGTGGGAGCGTCGTGGGTGAAAGACAGCTCAATGAGTTTTCCACTAGCATTGCCTTAAGTAGCCAACCTGATGCCAGTTGTTCAGCACACCATGAGGTGTTATCTTGGGGGCAGGGGTGTTGGAGACAGCCCACTGCCTCACACTACTCAGTAACCTTTGGATCTGAGATCTTTATTAGAATAACCCGAGTCTGTTTCAGAATTGAGACCAGTATATCACTCACAATGAGACCATCAGAATGAAACCAAACATGACATGTACACCTCATAGCATTTCTACAATACAACATACCCTTAATTATCCTGTCCTTGCCCTAAGGATGACCTGAGTAGGTCTCCACACCAAATGTTGGCAGACCACAGATAAGATCAGTGGGGTGTGACACCTAACTAAACACAAGAGCATACAGTGGGGGAGCTCCTCTGAAGCACCCTTTATTGTGATAACACAAATTCCTCTGTTGAGCTCATTCAGAGTAGTCATCCTTGAATCCAGATCCTTACAAACAGGCTAAATCAATTTTGCTCCTCAGTACACATAACAACTCGGTCTGATGTTTTAACATGCCAATTTTCATTTTACACCGAAGTTCTCCTTTAAAGCTGAGATTATTGTCCAGGGTATTTGAAACAGTCAACCCTGTCCACTGATTCACTGTTATTACTGATGGAATTGTGGGTAATGTCAGTTGGTGTTCTGGAATTGCTGAGGATGAGTTCCTTGGCAAATGTTGAGTGGAGGTAGTTGTTGGTGCACCATTTGAAATGCTTTGTGAGAGATGTGGGACTTACACATGCTGTGGAAGGTGAAGCAGAGGCATGTGCAGGTGAGCAGTAAATAAAAATCTGTTTAATTATGGAACAGGAAGTGGTGAATTTTGTCACACTCCTACTGCCATTCTACTGCAGTACTGTTTTCAAATTAGAAACATAACAGGACAAAAAAACGAATTGTAATGTGCTTCCACACATTTATTGGAATTAAGAAATTCTCAGCAAAATTAGTTCATTAGTCAAAGACATAAAACATGAATATAATTTTTTGTCTGGCTATTTTTTCCTAATTTTGCATTCAAAAAAGAATTTAGTGGGAAATCGAGATTTTAATTCAATGATTAATCAAAATCTTAATTTAATGATTAAATAATATTGATTGAAATATTACACACCATAGATACATTCTATGAGGACATACAGGCCTAGGCTAGTATCTTCCCACTATATACAGCGCACACAGTGTTTCTCTAATTATGACCTTTCTTTAGCACTTTCTTCATTGTGTAAAACTAAAAAAGAATCCTCTCCAATCTAAAAAATAACTCCTCAAATGACCGTAGTCCCACCACTAAGGTTTTTTTTTCCCCCAAATTAGTATACTATAAATTATATTCTGCAACATAAAACATTGACATCGTGTTTACATTTACTCTGGAATCCAACTAAGTAAAATTTCTGGTTGTCCTGCACTGGAGAAACATTTTGCAATGTCAACATATTAAGTGTTGCATAAGAAAAAAACAAATGGCGAATATTTGGTTAGAAAGTCCATCCCTCTACAGGGTGTACATGTATTCTTCTGTACTCTAGCTGCACCCTCTGGGTGTCATGGATGTGCACATCAGCTTCAACTGTCTGGAACTGAGGAGCTCCTGGGTGGACTGCTCTTGTCTTTGCGGCCCTTTCTGGTGCACAAAGAGTAAGTCACCTCTGCTACATTCAGTAGCAAAGACACGCAGGCCAGCGCAGCCATGAAGATGCTGAAGATGGTCTTCTCGGTAGACCGAGGCACAAAACAGTCCACAGAACTGGAACAGGGACACTTGATCTCCGAATTCATCACAAAGCCAACGAAAACATACTGGCAAATAACAAAAGCCAACTCCAGGATTATTTTGAAGCACATCCGGATGAGGTAGTGTTGCAGCAAGGGGGTTCTCCTATTCACTTGCACTGTGTTGTCCGTCTTACTGGGTGATTCGACCATTTCCACTTCCACTGGCGGACTCTTCGTTCTCTCTTGCTTGTCTTCCTGGTGCACAGCGTATACGGCATAGAGCACGTGCACCAGGGTTGGCGCCGAGACGCAGAGAACCTGCATGACCCAGAAGCGAATGAGTGAGATGGGGAAGGCGGCGTCGTAGCAGGTGTTGGCACAGCCAGGCTGCTGTGTGTTGCAGATGAACAGGGCATGTTCGTCCCACCACACCAGCGAGGCTGCGGCCCCCAGTACCAGCACCCTAAAGACGAACAGCGAGTTCATCCAGACTCTCCCGATAACGGTGGAGTGGCCCTCCACCTCGTCCAGTAGCCGTGACACGTAGGCATAGCACCCCATGGTTACCTGAAGCGTCTCAGTGGCAACCTGCAAGCTGAAAGGTTGAACTGGTAGATGCCACAGTTAGAGCAAGACTTTATGTAGCTGCAAAAAAACAATACCTAACTGACCACACATTTACAATTGCCACTGGGAGCAGCTGACCTCTCCCCAGAATCTCACAAATGTAACCTTATAGGCCAGTTAACTGAGGAATGAGGTAAAGTTGCACCAAATGCCAACCGAACAGACCTATTAGTGGGAAGCTGCTAAACAGGGACTTTTTTAATTCCATAAAGTGATCGTTATGGGGGAATACCCCAATAAAGTCTAAATCTGCAAAAAATGTATATAGCTCGTCATACCTTCAGAACATTGTCGCAGTCTATATCTGACTAGGCATATGAGCCAAGTTTTTATGAAATGAACTCAAAATAAATCATCAATATCACATCACCACGCTCTAAACCATTAGCGTTTTCCCAGAAAAAAACACATTCTACCTCTTAGCGGAATACAATAACCTTCACATGGAGAACATGTGGTACTGTGTGAAACTGAACAGTCTTCTTGTGCTGGACCTGCTGCAGAATCCTGTTGATTCTGCCTGTGTGTCAGCTGTTGTTCTGCACCTGAAGGAATGCTACAGCCTGCTTAAGGGCCTGCTTCTGCAGACAGACCCTCTGTTGTGTAATTTCTGGGCCGATAGGGGACAACCAATGTGCCTCAGGGTGGATTATCTGTCCAGTTGTCCTGTCCCATGATTTGTGAAAAAGTGTTTAACCTTTAAAAGTTATGGAATATGATGTTATGGGCCATTAAGCTAATGCATGCATGGCATAGAGCACCATCAGGCTATTCTTACGTTAGCAATTTAAAGCAAGGTTAGATTTTTTTTTAATCTGAAATAGGTCAGTGCATGTATTAGCTTAGTTCAAGCACCAATCAATGTGTTAAAAACTGCATAGAATAAAAGTGTCTTCTGTTACAGTTTTTCTCAATTGGTTTGGTACATTTCTCACATCAGAATTGAAATTCTCAAAAGTTCTTGTTCAATTGTCACATCATCATGCCATTTGTGCAGATGAAAAAGGCAGTTTCTCATTGCATTAAACAAATTGCAAATGCTTTTGTCCATCCATGCAAATGATTGTGCACAATTCTCAGTTTTTTCGTACATTATCAATTGCTTTTGTCATGCTAATCAAAATGCTTTGTTATGGGAATCTATCAAATAGTCTCACTACCCAAAACATTTAGGCTATAGTTCATCATATAAGTCTTAACATGCAAAATGATTTACCAAGCTATCATAACATGTCAAGCACAATTCTATACATTTCCATAAGACATTTGTAAATATGATCTAATTTGGTAAATTGCTTGAATCTAGACTTTTTCTAATGAAGAGAGTTGAGAAACCAATAATCAACAGTTTTCTGAATGAGCTCAAGGGAGCATCTCATGAACAATCTACTGGAAAGTATACCAGAGCACAATACAAAGTTACAATGTCTGACAATAGAAGGACAAGAAAATGGACAACAACAGGGAGAAGGAGAGGAAGAGGGGTGAGGCTTCATGGTGGAGGATTTGGAAGAGGATGGATTAGGCACTCCAGATGATGCTATCCACGCTGCCGGTGTCATGTGGGTGAAAATTCGTGGCCTGACAGACGAGAATGTGAAGAAGCTGAAGATCAGGATAAGGATTTAGAATTTAGGGAGATGTTCATATTTTTTGTTTACTTACTGTATGACCTATGTTTATATTTTTGACCTATGTTTACTTACTGTATTTTATCTTTGTTCTGTGCAGTGCTGTCTTTTTTTTCTTTACGCAGTGCAATGTCAATGTCTGCCAATAAAGAAGTCATTCTGTAAATGTGAATCTTGTCTTTTACAATCAATCTCACACATATACATTATATGAGGTGAAATGTACAACACTTCTCATCACACCTAAACCACATTTTACATCAAAATGTCCCTTCGAAGTGCACTATTCAATTGCCAACATAACTAATGAATTTGACTGTCTTATCCGTACACAGTGACACAATGACTAAACATTCTGATGGCACTGACACGTATATTGACACAAAAACTTGCTTTTGAGGGATGAACTAAGCATTTTGAGCAAGAGACTGCCTTTGCAGGTGATCCACGGTGTTTTGCTATTTGTCCAAACTGTTTTGAGAAATGCACTCGATCTTCTGCAAATTGCAAGAAAGATTTGAAAAATGTACCAAAGCGATAGAGAAAAACTGTAACATGAATGGAGATGTAATGGTAAACTTTATGTGCCAATTAAATAAAAAGAGAACACGAGAAACATTGTTGTTAACGACCCAATAATGCAGATTCTAATAAAACATGTCTTTATCGAAGTATCATTATGTGTAGTGAAGACAGTTGTTATCTTATTTATTTATTTATTCATTTATTCATTTATTTATTATCTTTCTCTGCAGAGATAAGCATGCAGGCGGTAATCCAGTTGAAATATATGGCCATTGTTTTCTTGCCCCTATCTGCAAAAGCACAATGAACTTGTTGTGCAGAGGATTATTGGGCCACATAGTTCACATCACATCACATCTCCTTCTGTATGCCACTGAAACATCACTGGCTAACAAAATTCTGCTTCAACATGTGGATGTTTAAAACATTGGATAACCATGGGAGTACAAACGATATTCACATCTTATTTGTAATATTGCCTGCTTTGTAATAGTAGGCTTACTTTATCACTGTCAATAAAGAACATAATTATATGCCAATGATTATATTGGTATAAGACTCTTTCATCAACACCAACTGGTATTGGGGAAAAAATACAGTAACTAAGGTAATCTTCACTTTGTCTTTCACTTTGTCTTTCTGATACAGTACTGATCTTACAGTATATTAAGTTGATTTCTATCTTTTTCTCTAAAGGGGATTTTTAGGAGAAAAGTATGTCATACTTCTAAAGCTGATCTAAACTAACAGAAAGGCTCTTATTTCCGTCAGGCACAGACTACATATTTATGAACATTGATAAGCCACTAAATAACCCACCATCATGGTTCTTATATTGCCAGATTCCAGACAATTTCCGCTACCCAAATATGAAAAGATATCCCTACTGACACCATCCTATGGACAGGTACTTGCAAGAATACAAGAGTTTTTTATACGCATAATGTTTTTTTTATTGGTTTACTATTTTTTATAAAATCAGTGCAAATAGTAGCTCACCTGTCCTGAAAAAAAAACCAAGATGTAGCATGTATGTATGGCCCTTGAAATGACCAAGATATGAGCTTAAAAGTAAAGGCAGTAAAAATACCCTGAAAGTAGCCTAGGGTCACGTGCCATCCTCAGTCAAACTAGGCTGTGGTGCAATGCCACACTTCACTCGGCTTCAGTTTTGTGATACACAAGCTCTAAATCGTAGATGTCACAGGAAGTGTTGATACATTATTCTGTTGTTGTTTTGCTGCCACCCTGTGGTATTAGGGTGTTATATTGATTTGGAGGGCGGTGACATAGTCTTTAGGGCTCATTCACACCAAACTCTCTGCGTATTCAGCGCGTGGCCGTATTCTGAGCGTATTCTGTCCGTATTCATTTAGAATGCACGTTGGCAGATGAGACCATTCCCACCGCAACCATGTTCTGAGCGTATTCTGAGCGCATTCTATCACCATAGAAACATATTGTACGGACAGAATACGGCCACGCACTGAATACGGAGAGTGTTTGGTGTGAATGGGCCCTTACCATATTGCCGGATGTTACCAACATGAACATCCAAACAAGACTTGGTAAAGGAGGATTTATTTTTTATCCCCAATCTGCTTTTTCATGTGTATGTGTCTTCAGTGTGTGCCCAGGTCCTGGTGTGAGGGCTGTGTCCTGGTATGACGTGTCCTGTGCCCTGGCTTCCTCTGTCCTTGGTGTAACACCAAAACCAGAATATGTAATCCACAGAGAGAGAGAGAGAGAGAGAGAGAGAGTCTGAGAGGTATATAATGTCATACCTTAAATTTCCAGTATTTATTAATTCAAACACACACAAGGGGTGTAACAGCACAATGCTCAAACTTTCACACCCAATTGGGCGCGCACACACACACACACACACACACACACAGAAGCAAACCCCACAAAGTAAGAAAAAGAACAATGACAAGACATCAAAGGACACGGTAAGCTGTAGTCTATCTAAAAGGGTGAGATTCAAGATGTTTTGATATTTTATTGCAAAGCTCAGTCAGTCAAAAACAATACAAAGAAAAAAAACATTAAAAAAAACTAAACTTATCAGTAGTAACATCTACCTCTCCTAAAGTGAATTAAGAAACAAGAATGAGTGTAGTGAACAGAAATTTGGTTTTGGACGCTTCACCCTTGCTGCTCTGTCCATCATGTGAATCCCCACATTTTCACATCTTAAAAAAACAAACATGAGGCAGTAAATGTTTCTGAAATTGTAAGACACCGTGAACTGCTGAGGAAAAGATGATGAATGATTGTAACTTAACCCTCACATTTTCCTGTAGATGACTAAATGTATCACTTCAGTCATAGGTGCTTCTCCCCTTCGTAGGAAGTGTTGGTCTTGTTGTGGTTCATGGCTTCCATGGCGATCTTCTCCATGCAAGGCTGCCATGAGGGGGAGACTGCGGCGGGGGCCATGAGGGGCTGGAGGTGTACGTTGTGGCGACTTCTGCTCTTCAGATGCCTGCAGAGGAGATAGAATCCCTCCAGGATGGTCAGAAACACAGAGATGCAGGCCACCACCAGCTGGAAGACAATGAAAAGGGTCTTCTCGGTCGGCCGCGATATGAAGCACTGCACCTTGTGGACGCAGGGGTACATCTCACAGTCGAAATAGTGCACCATTATGAAGCCATACAAGTAGTACTGGCCCACGATGAAGCCCAGCTCCAGGAGGATCTTGAAGAAGAGCTGAGTCATGTAGGAGCGGAGCAGCACGCCCTTGATATGCACTCGCCCCCGGCTGTCTGTGTACTTTGGCTTCTTCAACCCTGAAGTCACCTCGGCCGTCTTCATGTTCTCGTGCAGCTTCTTCTCCCTGGAGATGACGTGCATGGCATGGCCCAGGTAGAGCAGCGTGGGCGTGGACACGAAGATGATCTGCATCACCCAGAAGCGTACGTGCGAGACGGGGAACTTCCAGTCGTAGCACACGTTGGTGCAGCCCACACGCTGCGTGTCGCACTCCATGTTGGACCGCTCGTCGCCCCACACGCTCTCCACGCCGGCTCCCAGAACCATGATGCGGAACAGGAAGAGGACGCTCATCCACACCTTCCCCACCACCGTCGAGTGCTGCTGCACTTTGTCCAGCAACTTGGAGAGAAACCCGAAGTCTCCCATGTTGTCTGTGTCAAGTCTACCAAAAAGAGGAACAAACATGTTTTTTGTTAGGTCTGTACAATTTTACTGTGATAGGACTGAATGTGCTTAGAGTTGGCTTTTGCCCTCTCTTTAGTCATTAATCAAGTGACATTAGTTATCCATTTCTGAATGTCGTATAAAAGGTAATATAAAAACACTTAGTATATGATAATTAGCATTAATTAAACATATTTTAATAGTAGTAAACTAATTATAATAGGCAAAAGAAAATCTTTTTTGAGTTACATTTTACAACATCTTGATTCATTTTTATGTTTCTCTTGAAGGCTAGTTTGTATTGTCACTATTTGCATGTGATAGAGAGACAAAGTGCCTCTATTGCTCTCGCTAGTAGCCTGAGCTATTCACTGAGTAGGGATATTTTAAAACCTGTAAAAGTATTATTGTTTTTGAAATATAGCCAATACTGTTGTAAAAACAAAAACTGTCCATAAAAATAAACAAAACAAGCAAAAAATAACAATTTGAGGATGTGCGAAAAAAAAAAGAGAAGATAATAAAGAGAAGATAAGATAATTCATCATAATTCATCATCAACTGTGTAAGCATTAAACTCAGATATAAAAATGGTTCTTACCTGCTGTACTCTCTGTGTTGTTCTAAACGAAGCTCAGTCTCTTAATCTCCTCGGTAACAGCTGTGTAAGTACTGTGATTTAGAATGTGATATCGCCTGTCAGGATCTTATAGAGGCCGCATGGTCAGGTGGACAAGTGATTCAGTCTTCTCAGTTGACGCCTTTGACATCCCCCACATGGCCGGTTATGACCAGATGCTCTGGGACACATTTCCCTTTTTTTCTGATTTCTCAATCCAAAGTGTTAAGTGTGCTCTGTCACTTCCTGTAAAAGGACAAATGCACTTACAAAAACAGATGCTCTGGTTTGGTTACCATCTATAACGTGATTGCCTTCAACTGTCATGTCTGAAACTCATCAATGTCACCCAAGTCAATCTGTTACCCTGTGAATAATCATTTCTCAACTGAAAAAACTCATTACATATGTAATTGTATGGGAAATATGTAATAACAACATGTAATGGTTTTTTATTAATGTCTGAAACCTTATGATTGCCATTAATAGTAACAAATACATTCATAATTACGAACAAATTCACCTGCTTTCCACGTGTTGGCAAAGGAGAATGTATTGGCAGCTGAACCAGGGTCTTTATATTGGTAGCCACAGATGCTGGTTTGCACATCGGTACCTCTCACACACACACTCACACACCAGTTTCAAAGGCTTCCATGCAAGGTGCCACTCAGCACACCTGGAGAAGGATGGGATTCAGGTTCTTGCTCAGGTACACTTACACCTAGACAGGAGAAGGTGGAATTAAAACAGTGACCCTTCAGTGGCTCCTCCACCTCCTAAGCCACTGTCACCCTATATGTGGTTGCTATAGAGAAGTCACCCTATATGTGGTTGCTATAGAGAAGTCACCCTATATGTGGTTGCTAAAGAGAAGCCACCCTATATGTGGTTGCTATAGAGAAGTCACCCTATATGTGGTTGCTATAGCGAAGTCACCCTATATGTGGTTGCTATAGAAAAGTCACACTATATGTGGTTGCTATAGAGAAGTCACCCTATATGTGGTTGCTATAGCGAAGTCACCCTATATGTGGTTGCTATAGCGAAGTCACCCTATATGTGGTTGCTATAGGGAAGTTAAGTGCCCCACTACTGCTAAATGTGTGTTTGGAGATCTTATCTAGAAGACCGCTTTTTGTTTGACTGCGACAGAGGAAATGATACACTTTAGAAGAGACCGTGTATACTCCTATCATGTACAGGGTCAGTTAATTGTGACAAAATGGTCATAGGCAGACTTTTGTTGTACAGATCCAACAACAAACTCTTTGCTGAAAGGATAATTATTGATAAAGCTATAATAGCCACATTTCTGGGGTCACAGTTATAAATTTGTTTCTGTGGTTGCAGCTTAAGTGGTAAAGCTAGCGGACTTTGCAACAGTGAGTCAGGAGGCAAAAGAAGTTGGCCAGAAATCCCACTTCCCCTGACTAGGCCTAAGAATCCTTTAAGAAGACACTGGACCCCAAACTGCTTCTTGAAAGTAAAAGTCAGTCGCATTGGTCATAGTGATCACACAACACATCACAGCACACACAACAAAACTTAACCTCTGCATTTAACACACGTGAGCAGGGGGCAGCTATGACAACGGCGCCCAGGGAACAGTGTGTGGGGACAGGGCCATGCTCAGGACATCTTAGGGGGGAGGATGGAGGAGAGCGCTGGGCAGTAACTCCTCCCACCCACCTGTCGGGAATCAAACCTTTAGGCTGCAAATCCAAGTCCTTAACCGCTAGTCCATGACTGTGTCTTGCATGGCAGCTTTCAGCCGTCAGTGAGTGTGAGTGTGAGTGTGTGTGTGAATGGGTGAATGAGAGGCATTGCTGTAAAGCACTTTGAAAAAAGGGCTATATAAATGCAGCCCATTCATTCCATTCAGACCGCTTCAACATGAACTAAGTAAGGTGCTAAACAGACCCAGGTGATGGGCTTAGTACTCAGAGGAACACATGCATAAAGTCTGTATATCATGATGCTCTTTGTAGTGCTCTAAATATCTGAACCTTCTTAATAGTTAAATATAAATGGTTGATATATTAAACCTTGCATTCTTGATTCTTAACACATTTTAAAAGGCAAGAACGCGTATAGTCGGTAGTGCAAATGACACTGTCAAATGAAGTAAATGTGCCCGTGCCTGCGGTAATGGCCTGTGTTGATTCGTCGGCCAGGCCTTTGTGTACGCATGCAGCTGTGAGGCTTTTGTTACTTCTGAAACCAGCAAGTTCATGAAGTACGTGCTCACTGGAGGAGGAGTGAAGAAGTCCACTGTTGCAACATCTGTGGGATGACACAGTCTGATGAGTTCTGTGATGTCTCTGGTGTTATAAGAAGCTCTCGACACATTAAGTCACAAACTCCAAAACGAGGGGGACTGTACACTTGATCATTTTGATAAGCAATTGTGATTACACTACAGTTCTAAGGTAAGCAAACCTCATGTTGTTGGCTTACTTAGTCACTCCTCTTGAAGATAACTTTGTCTGAGTGATGTGTGAATTGAGTAATAACTTTATTACCGATACAAATGCTCAATATTGATTATGTTAGTTTGTGTCTTTAAAAACATTGCAGTAACAAGTATTAACATGTCATGTCATGAAATAGTAGTTCAATAAAAATATTTTTACAACCTTATTGATTAAACTGTCTACATTTATTTCCTGTTTGCATGCAGGGTTGTTGCTGAAAATCATATGACATGGGAGACTGGGGATTTCTCTCCAAGTTATTGCACAAGGTGCAGATCCACTCGACGGTCGTTGGTAAGGTGTGGATGACTGTCCTGTTCGTCTTCAGGATCATGGTGTTGGGGGCCGGCGTGGAGAAGGTGTGGGGCGACGAACAGTCCAATATGGTCTGCGACACTAAAAGGGCTGGTTGCCGGAACGTGTGCTACGACCAGGCTTTCCCCATCTCCCACGTCCGCTTCTGGGTTATGCAGATCATCTTCGTCTCAACCCCCACCTTGGTCTACCTCGCCCACGTCTTGCACATCATACACCAGGAGAAGAAGATGAGAGAGAAGTTGCAAAACAACAGTGAGACCAAGACTCTGAAGGTGCCCAAGTACACCAACGAGAAAGGCAAAACGTTCATCAGGGGGGTCCTGTTTCGCAGTTACATGATCAATCTTGTAGTGAGGGTCCTCCTTGAAACTGCCTTCATCATCGGCCAATATTACCTGTACGGGTTTGTGCTGTATCCCAAAGTGGAGTGCAGGAGCTACCCCTGCTATGAGAAGGTGGAGTGCTTCATGTCGCGCCCTAAAGAGAAGAGCCTCTTCATCCTCTTCATGCTGGTGGTATCCTGCGTGTCCCTGCTGCTCAATATTATAGAGATCATCTACCTCCTCTGCGCACGGGCGGAAAGACGACGCATCGCTCCCCCGACCACTCCTGCAACAACACTGGCAATGAATCACAAGACGTTTTGCTGAAAGACGCTAAAAATTCAGTTATTTTCAAAATATGAAAATGACTTTGACTTTGACTCAAAAGAGAATGAATATTATTGGAGATTTTGCTTTCAACTATGATTGATGTCTGTCAATAGCCTATGGAGGGTTTGGATTCAGGCTTCTATTGCATGTAGAGGACTCAACTGGCAGTGGATAGCATTGTGAAAAGAGAGTCTTATGAAGCCAACGCCTTACTGTATGATTGAAATGCCTGGCAATAGTTTTGTGTATCAAATAACAGACTGCAGGTGTTCTTGATAAACAGAGCTGGAATGACTAGATGGGCTGTAAACAACTAAGTAACTAATGTAATGCTTTAGTTTCACATCAATTTATGTACACACATGTTAACATGTTTGCATGAGAAGAAAATAAAAACTATTTAAATGATATTGGTTGTGCTTTGAAGCACACTTGTGACATTATGGAACAGCCATTATCCAAGGCCTTTTCTTGCCCAGTAGATGGCATCAGCATTAAAGCTCTTGGTGCAGGACAATCTGACACCACCTCCCACTATTAAAGGTCCAAACCTGAGCGTTATACTACAAAGGTGGTTAAGTGATACACCTAGTTTAATTACAGTTTTTCTCAGTCGCTTTGGTGCTTTTCTCAGATCAGAATGAAAATTCTCATCACTGTTAGTTCAACCTCCACAACATTTAGTCATTTGTGCACATCATAGTAGCAAGTTCTCCTTCCTCTGAACAAATTGCAAATGCTTTTGGACATGTATCAGTTGCTTTCATACAATACAGTGTTGTTTTATACCATTATCATTTGCTTATGTCATGTCAGTTAAAATGAACTATACTTATGGATGTTGAATAGTCGTTCCCAATAAAACTAATAGTCTTCATTTCATTGCTTAAGTCATTACTTACAAAATTGTTGAACTAGTTATCTGCCAACCAAATTGTATACCTTTTTTATCATTGTTTGCTGATAATGTCTTCTACATTGAACAATTGCTCTCAGGTGAACTTCACCTGTCTTTGTCCATATAATACACAACATCTGCTGACTTTTCTAGACACTCTTTACAGGGCCACCTCAACAAGTATGTTGTTGTGTGGGATAATGTATGTTTTTACCACTCACATTTGGTCAGACAGTGGTTTGCAGCACATGACAGGATGCTGGTTGAATATCTACCTACCTACTCCCCATTCCTTAATCCGATAGAGGAGTTTTTCTCTGCCTGGGGGTGGAAGGTTTACAGTATGACCGGCGTCCACATGCGCAAATGGCCTTGCTGGCAGCCATGGATGCAGCATGTGATGACATCATAGCAGAGTCATGCAGAAGTTGGATTTGCCACTCCAGGAGATATTTTTCTCGCTGCATTGCAAGGGATGATGTCCGTTGTGATGTAGATCAAAATACGTGGCCAGACAGATACCGTAAGATAGGAACGTCTGGATGTGCCAGAATGATTTACTATGTTCAGTTACAATATGTACTTTTATTGTTACCTGGTACCCCGAAGGGGACTGACCAGGTACTGCAATGATCCTGTCCATGTCTGTGTGTCTGTCTGCACGCAATGACCCTGTCCGTCCACATTGTGGACCAGGTTGCCATCTCTGATTGCGCTTGTTCACATTTGTGCACAGCTCTACCAAAAGGGTGTTACTTATGTTTGTTCTAAATAAGTGACTGTAGTGTATTTTTCTTTTGCTGTAGAATTGCAAAGAGCATATACAGTAAAAATGTGAAACATGTGTATTCAGTGTCTTGTACTCACCTACTCCCCTAACTACAGCAATGTGTAACTTTACTGTAGTTTTCAAATGGCTGCACAAGTAGTGTATAGTGCTGTCTTGCGCATTTTCAGGTCGTGTCACAGAGTTCTGACCTTTTTTTGCATTGTAAAACCTTGAGAGAATAAACTGTCATAATGAAAACATGACAAAGCCATTTGACTATCTTGTTCGTAAACCATGGTGTCAAGACTTCTCATTTTGGTGGCACTGGCAATTTCATTGACATAAATACTTGCTTTTGAGGAATGGACTATCCATTTTGAGAAAGTGACGCGCTTTTGCAGGTTATCCACTAGGTTTTGCGGTTTGCACTAATTGTTTTGAGAAATGCACTAAGAGCTGTGCAAATGTAAATACTGATTTGAGAAAAGCACCAAAGCGACTGAGAAAAACTGTAATCAGGTGTACGACTACTTCTGAGTTAAATAAACCAGGTTTATCACTTTGGAGTATACCTCCCTGTGCTTGTATATGCAATGTATTGTGTTTGGTCCCAATCATTAAAAGAAAAACGTTTGTGTTAGAAAGACTTGTCATGAGATTGTTGACATACACAAACTTACATCTGATGGTTTCTTTGAGCTTTTATGCAAAATGCTTTTCAATCTAGAAATGGATGGGGACATTTAATGCTCATTTACTACTAACACAGTGAATTTCATAATGGTTTCCATCGTGTGTGTGTGTGTGTGCGTGTGTGTGTGTATGCATGTGTGCATGTATGGGTGTGTGGTTTTTTTTCTAGTTCCTTTTTGAAAAACTCTCCAAATGAACCTTGGGCTCTGAACTGTAATAAGCTCACTCAGCAACTTCTCTCTGAGGTCAGAAATGCTAGCAGGGCCTCAACACCCATTGCAAAACAAAACGGGCTTTTAAATATTTGCATTAACATTTTTAGTACTTCTTTGAGCTCTTTCTTTCTTCTTTATTTCTTCTGTGTTATTCTTCTGGGACTTCTTATAACCATACTAATATCTCAGCTGTAGGTTTAACCATGCACATTGTGTTTCCAGACAGTGTCATAGCCAGCTGAAAGGTTTAAGGGCCTCTTTGTAGGGTACTGTATGTAGCTCTGGCTACTCCGTGTACAGTATTTGCAGCTCACGTGTATGGAACATGACAAGCTCTGGGTGGAACATGCCAACACAGAAAAGAGTCTGTCACACAAAATAACCCCTGTTCAGCAGTCCAGGGTCCACTATGGCATAGAACAAACAAAAACATCACCGAACAAGGCAGGTCATACTGACAGTGTTCACTGTTTCCAGTCCTTTCAGTCACCTCTTGGAATTGACACATCACTTGCTTGACTGAATCATTTAAATGACTTTAACCATAGACACTGATGCAGTGCAATTTGGGTGATGCCAGAGGCATAGCTAGCCAACGGGGCAACACAAGTAGCTGTTTTGGGGCTGCAGTCTACTGGAGAGGACTGACAACCTTTAAGCCACAGTGTTGGCAATACCGTTTTCAACAACAGTTGTCATTCTTTTGCCTAGGGCCTGAGCACAGATGAAAATGTCCTCTGGTTGTAACCTACTATAGGGAGAGAATGAGGGAGGTGAGGTATTGGGGTGGGAAATGAGGCGGGAAAGCGAAGAGGCAAGCCAAACACTCACATACACCTCAAGAAGGACTACACTGGCACGTTTACAACATACCTAAAAAGCTGTTTATTTGTTATTACCTCATTGTTATTTGGATGTACCACCAGCTTTGGTGACAACGTGGCAGCCATTGTTGTCCAGTATAGGCTCCTCCCCATGGAATTGCTTCCTGATTGGGAGGTTAACACCCGAGTGTTCACAAACACCACCCATACTTCTGTTCGTTCTAAACAAGTCTGAACCTAGCCAGAACCTAGCCAGAACAAGTAATGTGTGTTTTCACACTCATATTTCTTCCAAACCCTTGAGGGAAATTTCTTCGTCTACTTAAACCTTAATGAGGTCTGATTAAGAGATACATTTGCATAATAATTACTGTATGTGGCGATTATGTGGACTACAGTTTGAGTTGTAAAATGTGGTTGTCTTAATTTGCCCGTCTTATGGTAAATGTGATATATGTAAGGAGTCAGATCCACTTGCTACTGACACCATGGGAATGTTTCATCGCCGTGTGCATCACATAATTCCTAATTATAATTTCTTCTGAAGAAAATCAATAAAAAGTGTTAAAAAAGAAAAAGAAAAGAGAGGTAACATGTTTCAGGCAGTCATAGTTTAGGCTTGCTTGTACAGGAACACACAGTGACCTCTTGCCCTGTTTTTCGGTGGTGACGTGGTTGCTGCATGACATCACATTCTGGTGAGAGGAGCTATTTGAAGAGTTAGCATGCTGTTAGTTCAAGCCTGACCAGACATCAGATAAGATTTTTTTTTTCTAAAATGTAACTAAACATGAAATACTATACTGTAGACACTTTATCTTTTCACTTCATACACACATGAGTAATAAAATCTGTTAACATTGTGCTGACAGGGCAGCTATCTGGGAGAAACAGCCTGAGTTATCTATCCAACCACTGCGAAAGACCAGCTTGAGGTGAAATTGGCACGTTGTGCACACTCAGTCAGTTATTCACGATTTATCTTGCTTAGACAGACTTTGGGAGAGAATCGTGTGCCATGACACAAAATATATATATACAGTCAAGTATCAGAAGCTTCACAGAGAACTACTGCTGTGATCTGACATTGTTTTGTGCTAGCAGTTTAAACTTTGTCACGTGTAACCACTGTGTAGGCGGCAAAAAATATACCAGTTACAACAATGGTTTCAACTGGCTGCTAGCTAGTTAGCGTTCTTGTTTCTTAGCCAGCATTTTGTGATATAGTTCCTCCTCAGTGATAATTGAATTACACAACTGAGTGAAAAGACATGTAGAATAAACAGAAGGCTCTAAAAATTTAAAATAGATTTTTTTATTATTTCATTTTAAAAATGTCAAAAATAGTTTGACAAAGTCTAACAATATAAAAAATAAAAACACAAAACATATTTACATCACAGTTTTCTACTAAATATTGCTGAAAATATCACATCAATGTTATACATAATTCTTTTCAGTCACAGAACAACATCACAGAGAAGCGAGGTTTTCCATCATATCTAACTTAATCCAAAAAAATCTTAATGTAATTTTATAAGCTAACAACCATGTAGAATTTCCACAGTGACCCAAGGATGAAAAAGTCATGTGAGTTCACAGGTTTTATAGAGTAAAAACAGCAAATAAATACAGATTTTTAAAATTATATTATATTATCTATCTATCTATCTATCTATCTATCTATCTATCTATCTATCTATCTGTCTGTCTGTCTGTCTGTCTGTCTGTCTGTCTGTCTGTCTGTCTGTCTGTCTGTCTGTCTGTCTGTCTGTCTGTCTGTCTGTCTGTCTGTTTGTAATATGTGAGTTATACCATTATATATTAGTTTTTTCATTCTATACATTTTGCACTTTTCCACAGTCATCCTTTATTTGGACACTTCATTTGGTAAATAAATAAAAGTTTTAATACACTGTATGCGATAAGAGTCACTGGGTCTGTAAATTCAATTCAGTGTGATGTCAATATTTCCCTGCGCTGTAACCTGTCATGGCAATCATCGGCTGCGCTCGACTACGGTTATTTCTCCTGCACATCAGGTAGAAGATCTCCACCACAGTCAATAGCAGGGACACGCAGGACACCACCAGCATGAAGATGATGAAGATGGTCTTCTCCGTGGGCCGAGACATGAAGCACTCCACCTTGAAGGGGCAGGGGTCTCTCTCGCACACTACCTGGGCCGTGAACACAAAGCCATAGAGGTAGTACTGGCCCACTATGAACGCAGCCTCCAGGATCATCTTAAACACCAGGCTGGTCATGTAGCTCTTTAGGAGGCTGCCGCTGATGTGAACTTTGCCATCTTCGTTTGTGTATTTGGGCTGCTTCAGGCCCTGGCTCTCAGCTCGGCTCCTTATCTTCTCCCTGAGCTTGTTCTCCTTGTGTGTGATGTGTATGACGTGGCCCAGGTAGACCAGGGTCGGGGTGGACACAAAGATGATCTGCATCACCCAGAGTCGGATGTGGGAGATGGGGAAGGCCTGGTCGTAGCACACGTTCTTGCAACCAGGCTGTTTGGTGTTGCATACCATCTTGGACTGCTCGTCACCCCACACCTTCTCCGCCCCGGCGCTCAGCACCATGATTCGGAAGACGAACAGGACGACCATCCACACCTTGCCGATGACGGTGGAGTGTTCCTGCACCTTTGCCAGTAGTTTGGACAGGAATCCAAAGTCTCCCATTTTGTATGATTTCCACGGCTGTTCTGTTGTGTTCAAAGGAAAAAAAGATAAATCGTTATAAAACTGGGAAAATATGTTTAGAAAAAGCAGCAGGAAATTGCTCATACAGGAATGCTGTATTGTCAAAAACGTATATGGAGAGAGGCCTGAGGTTTTCATAAGATGGTTTTGTCTTGTCATTGTTGCATTGTGAGGCCTGAGGTTTTCCTAAGATGGTTTTGTCTTGTCAATGTGGCATCATTGCTAAAATTCCTAAAAATACTTGATCAGGATGATTTATATTAATTAGAATTCAGATCCTAAAGAGCAAACCTGAGGCAATAATGAATATAGGAAAGTGATGTGTACATGTGGCCAGAGATGGCTGTCTGTGAAGAGGCAAATCTAGAGCCTAGTAGTGCTCTGCATCGGGAACTCACTAGTGTATAATATAGCAAACGAGTGAACATTTCAGATACGGTAAAGGTTTTTCAGCCCTCGGGGGCTGTAATAGCCTGGGGAACCAAGCTGTTGCCTGTGTTACATTCTGACAGGCTATGCCTCTGCCTCTGTGCATGCAGCATGTACCGGACTTTGGACTGGACAACAAAGAGTTAAACAAATTAAAGTACAGATGGGCAAATCCTATAATTATCCAGCTACCATACAGTCTCACCTCATCTGACTTAACCTTACCAACACAGCCTCAGAAATGTTGCACGAAAAAGAAATAATAGTTATGCTTAGACAACTCATCTGGTCTAAAATAAGCCTAATCCCAATTCCAGTAGAATAAAGCAAACAGCTATTATTTGTAAGTTTATCAACATTTATTAACTGTGCTTCTGTCCGGACAGTATTTTCTAAAAGTCAAATATAGCATGTACCACATGCCACATTACAAACTAAGACTTTACACTGTATTTTTCTATGAAAAATCTCAACAGCAAATTCATGACATTACCCTTCCAAAAATTTTAAATTGACAAATGTATGCTTTTATATTACATTGTCATTTTCATTTTCTACAGTCAAATATGTGAACTCCTTGATGTACAAACATTGCGTCAAATCAACAATTCAGCTAGAGTAATGACACGCCTTTTAAATTACCTAGAGTAAGGTATTGTGTAAATAAGGCAAAATTGCCATTAAAACATATATAAGAAATATTTTATATGTAAAAATTACATGAAGGAAGATGCACAGGCATACCTTATGATCTGCTTCCCTCAATCAAAACCACCCACTGCAGTCAGATGCCCAAATAGTCAAATGCCTGTACCTGCTGTCTACCTTGAACTTTACCTAAGAAGTTGCACAATTCCTGCGCACAAGCAGTCTGTCACGTTGGCGTCCGCAAATGATAAATCAGAAACACAAGAAAAAAAGGCTGTGTTACGAGAATGTGCAAATACAACTAGTCAATGAATTACAGTGCTGAGATAAGCCAGAATTCTGCCTAAATTATTGTTATCTTGATGAATTAATGTAATGGTATTGTCCGGCCTTCATAATATGGCTCATGTTGATATATTTGTTTTTAGTTGTCACTGTGGGTTGGCATTACTGTATGTAGAGATATGTTGTACTTTATTTATTTATTAATACAATACTACAGCAACCTATTCCTTTTTTTATAAACATCTACTTTTTTTATATCATCCTGAAGTCACTTTCACTAAATATGGTCATGTGAATGTCTCATGAATATGTTTTCCATTGTCAACCAGGCTATACTATGAGGTCATTTGGATCCCACTCCCAGGCACCCAGGCCAGCAGAAAGGTATAAAAAGCCTTCACAGATTCACATCACTATTTTAAATATACAATATTGTCTAAAGATGCCTGTCTGTATGTTGGCAGCCTTTTTGTCAGTGATATTTGGGCTGATGGGAGTTGGAGGGGCTTTATCAGTGGCTTTTCTGGTGTTTTTAGCTATGCTAAAAGAGTACAGTATGGTAACACCTTATGGTATGGTAATCACAAAATAAGCCCACCATGAAAATAAATGTCTTTATTTGTATTTGAACATTTTATGGAATGTATATGGACTTACAGAATTAACCAGTGTTGTACAATTTGTCAGTACTATTTCTAAATATATACTACTGAATTCACATTCAGGTAGATATATTCTCATAGGTTCATAATCAAAAAGAACAGAGTTCATGATGATTTTGTTTTTCTTTTATTGAAAACAGTATCAAAGTTTCACAAGACCTAGCAATGTCAACATACCACTTTTGAATTTTTATAGATGTAGGTCACAACAGTAATTTGCATGATAAATATATTTATTGCTATATAGTACTCATCAAAATTTATGTTCCACACATATGGGTCCTGTGAGTTATATACAAATACTGTGCAAAATGCTTCTTTATATATGGCATTTAAATAACTTAAAATCATTCACATGGCACATAATTAAAAAATACAGTTTTAATAACACTTAAACCAACAATTGTTTCACACCCACTATACTATTAATATCATAGGGACTGAGATGAAAAAATTGAGGTTTTCCCCTCAAACACAAATCTATAAAAACCTCAAGACATTCTTATCTCTCTTTGGCCTGTGGGGCCATCAAACACAAACACACGTTCACGGTCATCTAAAGTTCAGTGGCCCCCCAGCAACCTCTTCTCCTCCTTGGCCCCGTCGAGGCTCCCCCCCAGGCTCTGGCTGTCAGTGAAGGTGTTGATTTTGTTCTGGACCTCCGTGTGGGTGTCAGGGCCAGGGCTCCAGCTGGGTGGGCTGGAGGGCACAGTGAGCCGGTTGGCAGGGTGAGCTTTGCGGCGACGGCCAACGCAGCACCTGGTGCAGAGCAGGTAGAAGAGCTCCACCACGTTGAGCACCAGGGAGATCACAGCCACGGCCAGCATGAAGATGATGAAGATGGTCTTCTCCGTGGGGCGAGACATGTAGCAGGCCACCGTGAACGGGCAGGGCTCTTTGGAGCAGGAGAACATGGGGATCATGAAGAAACCGTACAGGTAGTACTGGCCCACGATGAAAGCGACCTCCAGGAGGATCTTGAAGATGATCTGCGTAATGTAACTGGCCAGCAGCTGCCCCTTGATCCGCAGTTTGCCTGCGTCGTCGGTGTACTTGGGCTCCTTGACGTTCGGCTCGTGTCTCTCTTTGCGTGCCCGCAGCTTCTTCTCCTTGGAGATGATGTGCATGGCGTGGCCGAAGTACATGAGGGTCGGGGTGGACACGCAGATGATCTGCAGCACCCAGAAGCGGATGTGGGAGATGGGGAACTGCCAGTCGTAGCACACGTTCTCACAACCAGGTTGCTGCGTGTTGCACACCAAGTTGGAGTGCTCATCGTCCCACACTTTCTCTGCCCCAGCTCCCAGAACCATGATCCGGAACAAGAACAGGCAGGTCAGCCATACTTTGCCGATGACTGTGGAATTGTTGTTATATTTTTCCAAAAGGCCAGAAAGGAACCCCCAGTCTCCCATTTTTTGGTATCGTTTAGTTTCACCTATAAGTACAAAAAACACACAAGTAAAAAAAAAACATTGGTGCGTAGCCGACATAGCAGTTTCAAGGATCTGTTTTTGGATCTGTATGTTCACATTCCATCAGTTGATGACATGGTGCGTACTATAAAGAATTTAGTGCAGTGCAACAATCTGAAGAATTACAGACATGCATCCCTGTACAAACTAAGTGAACTAAATAGTGTGTACTAAAAATAATTGAACATAAAAAAATCTCTGAAGATGCTGACATTAAAGATCACACAGTAAAAGACAACAATTCTATTTGCTGAAGGTATTCCATTATCATGGGAGAGTAACAAAAAAGTCAGTAACAAAGAACAGGAAAAAAACATCAGTGATTGGGCTTAGACAAACATTCTTTGGGTCTTTTAAATTTCTTTAGTCTTTCTAGTTTATCAGTAGTTAAGAATAAGAGGATTACACTTAATTGTTTTTAAACAATTCAATTTTAAATTATCAGTGAATAAAACAAGAGATATTTCTGGTATCTTACCTTACAGCTACAACCACCTGTTTCTTCCAGCGCAACTCCAACCTGACTAATCACCTGCAGGGTTTGAACCTTGAGTTTTTGGCCCCTGTGAGCATTGCGAAATATTACGGAATATAGCTAACTGTCACGTCGGATCAGCAGAAGGCAGGCTGGATTTTGAACACAATTGCTCACCAGTCTCTGAACTGACCATTAATGATTGACAGAAGGAGACTTTTTTTTCTTCTTCTTGTTTTTGATATAGCCAAACCACTGCCATTTATCTATACTGCCATTACCTTTATCTCAGCAGGATAACAGAAAAATTCATGTAATTTATGAGTTCTGAATCACCGATGTTGTTTTGCCAGCTTGTCTTTTTCCAGGGTGTCTTTAGCTTAATGATTACGTGCTCAGTGGCGTACAGTGGTTCACTCAGTTTCCTTTCTCCGACAACTTCACAAACCTTTGTCACTACTCAGGGTAGTTTCACAAAAAGTCTGCATAATAACACTTTGTAGGATCAATTAGATGGTTTCAAGTGAAAACTCATTTAAAGTTCACAATCACCAAATGCGTGGTGTTTTTTTTATTTGAAAATGACATTATAATTGCTTCTACACAAACATGCCTAATGAATAGTAAACAAGTACTCAAAGCAAATGTTTACTTCTATGAAATCTGCTAGAAAAACAAAGGCTCATGTTTACAATATAATAAGCGTTGCTGAGTGAGACATGAGCCTTTGGACATGTGTTTAAACACTCAGATGAGGCACGCGACCCCTCTTAGACAATGTTTACACTGACCAGGGTGCATGCATGGGAGAGCTATGTGTTTGCAGAGGCTGGCCTGGCTCACGGCCAACACCAAACATCAGATGTGCACCTCCTCCATGTCGGTGCTGTGGTCCTCGGACGCCACACTCTTAGTCACCTGCTCCTTCCTGTTCTGCAGCTCCACCTCCCTGTTCAGCCAGTTGTCGATGACCTGCTGCTCCTTGGCCTTGAGGTCTGGACGCACCAGGACAGGGGTGACAGGTGTGACCGTGTAGTCCTGCCGCCGGTTCAGGCACTCCTTGACCTTCTTGACGCTCAGGTAGCCCATCTCCACCACGTTGAGGAGCAGCGAGACACAAGCAACCACCAGCATGAACCAGATGAAGACCGACTTCTCCGTGGGCCTGGACAGGAAACAGTCCACCTGGTGGGGGCAGGGGAACTTGCTGCAGACGTAGCGGGCCTCTAGGGTGAACCCATACAGGTAGTACTGGCCCAGGATGAAGCCCACTTCCAGCAGGATCTTGACGAAGAGGCTGATGATGTAGCTCCTGAGGAGCCGACCGCGGATGCTCACCTTCCCGTCGTCCTTGCTGTACTTCGGCATCTTGTAGCTCTTGAGCAGGAACTGGTTCACCTGCTGGTTGGGGACCTGCTTGCTCATGCGGGCCCGGACCCTCTTCTCGACGTGGACCACGTGCAGCACGTGGCCGAGGTAGACCAGCGTGGGCGTGGAGACGGACAGGATCTGCAGCACCCAGAAGCGCACGTGCGAGATGGGGAAGGCGTCGTCGTAGCACACGTTCTCGCAACCGGGCTGCTCCGTGTTGCAGATGAAGTCAGACTGCTCGTCGCCCCAGACATTCTCTGCGCCGGCGCCCAGGACCAGGATGCGGAAGACAAACAGAACGGTCAGCCAGATCTTCCCGATAACGGTGGAATGGGACTGCACTTTATCCAGCAGTCGACCGAGCAAGTCCCACTCACCCATGTCCAGCTGGCCTTGAATTTTGCGGGAGCCTGGAGGGTTTTTTGAGGGGAGAGACAGACAGAAGAGGGATAGAGTAGATAGACACACACAGACACACACAGACAACAGAGGCCACAAAATGTGATTTCAACAAATAAGGGGAAGGAAAATGAAAACACAGTGACCTTCAGTCTCCTTTTGTTTCCTTTGTTGACTTTGCGTAAGGGGTTCAGTGCTTCAAGGATGACGTTATCAGTGTACCTCAACACATTTCCGCTGATTGATAAAACTATGACTATCTCATTTTAAGAACAGCTAGTTCCAAGTCTGGTGTAGATCAAGATGAAGGTCTTGTTGAAACCCAAACATTTCTTCATTCTGCTAACATTATCTCCAACTTCCCAGATGCCCAGATGCAAAGTCATTTCTGGGTTTGAATGTATTTCACAGCCAATTTAATTAAGAAATTATCAATCATCATCAAAGTGGAAATTTTAAATGAGGTTGCATGGCACTATATTTAGATTACACTATCCATTACATTTTCCCCTTGACAGTTTTGCTGACGGTGTAACAGAATATAAATTGAGGGCTTTAATCCAAAAGCCAAAAGTAAAGTGAGGCTGCTTAAAGAACAAAAATGTTTAATGTTATGCAATAACAATTATGTAATTTGCGTTGCTTTCAGATGGTATAAATTACATTTTCTAAACAAATAACTTTTTTAATATCATTCTTTCACCAAGCTACAAAGCTACAAAAAAAAGGCTACTAAATAACTTATGAACATACCAACAGAGTAACACACAAAATGTTTATATAATTCATATTTTGAAGTTATCCAATTATAGTTAGCCAGTATGCTATCAATACACTGCAGTACATTTGTTCCAACTCCAACTGTACATTAACATCTATTACAAAAAAATAACACACTAGTTTTATGCACATGGTGAGGCACACATATTTACTTGCTGTACAACAATATTTATTAAAGTTAGGCTTACCTGAGAGAGTAATGTGGGTTACAGGTCTGGGTACAGGCTGGCTTAGTGTGGCAACAGGACCTTAAGGATGTCAGGGATAAAGCAAACTCTTCTTGCTGAGGCGCCAGCAGCCACATCACAGCAGAAAACTACAACTCCCAGATCATACATGGTGGCCATATCTGCATATTTACAGTATCTCACAAGAGTGAGTAGACCCTTCACATTTCAGCAAAAATGTGCTACAACACTACACAAATGAAACTAGGATATGTTTTTGAGCAGCCAGTGTAAAATGTGTATAAAGTTTGTGCCCTCTCAAAATAACTCACAGGCATTTTGTATACATAGCAGGCCACCGTAGTGTGTACTCCCCACAGTGAACATGTCCAAATTTTATTAAAATCAGTAATAATTGGTGTGAGCATCACTGTTATCTACAGTAGCACTGCCTTAATCCTACTGGGTATGAAATTCACCAGAGCTGCAGAGGTTGTTTTTGTGATTCTTTTCCGCACAGCAAGAGGACCTGGCAGGTGTTAGACACTGGTGCTCCTCCACCTCCTGCTTAAGGATGCCCCACTGGTGCTCAACAGGGTTCAGGTCTGGAGACATACTTGGCCATTCCATTACCTTCAACTTCTGCAGGAAGGCAGTGGTCATCTTGGATGTGTGTTAGGGGTTGTTATCATGTTGAAAAACTGTTGTGTGACCCAGTTTCTGGCCTGCTATTTACGCAAAAATGCCTCTGTGTAAAGTTGTTTTCAGAGGGTAATAAATTAATACTGCTACACGAGCTGTACACTGACTACTCCAAAACATTTCTGTAGTATTCTGTAGTATAAGATATAGCACATTTTGTTGCTGGAGGGTGTACTCACTTTTGTGAGATACTGCATGTTGGTTTTACAGAGGTCACAGGTATTTCTTTGTTTTTTAAGCCTTCTCTTTATTTTATATTGAAATCAGGCAAACATATGCAGCTTTCTTCCACTACTCCCCCACAAGAGATTACAATGCTGCTTTCCAAATTACACATCCCTTACATAATTTAGACGCTACAGATCCCTGCGCACCAAAACTACCAGACACAAAAACAGCTTCTTCCCCTCTGCCATCACCCTACTGAACAGCTGAACTACACATGCATACATACATACATGCACATATGTGTATATGTTTACTGTTATGCCCTTGTTTCCCCCCCTCCCAGCGCTTCTCTTGCACATGACACAAGAAAAGACTTGCCTAGGTGTCCCCTGCCCAACAACTCAAGACCCTTTTTTTTAGTGCCCCCCCAAAAAACTTTATGCCATATTGGTATATTGTCATACCGGTTGTTTAACCCACTGTGATACCATGTGCCTACTTGTACATCATTGCCCATATTGGGTGCCTGTATGTATATTGTTGTCCCTACTGTGCAATACAAGTACACATACTTGTTTAGTCTATTGTATTTATTGTATTGTATTATGTTATGTGTTATGTGTATAGAGAGCTAACATCTGCCGGAGTCAAATTCCTTGTATACGTAAGTATACTTGGCCAATAAAGCTGATTCTGATTTATTTATTTAAGCACATGCTCCTCATTATTCTTTATCTGAGTAAACAGGTACTGCATTTTGATTTGTTTTAAGTAGTACTGACTGTACACTGTCCAGAACTTTAATGGTAAGCACACTGGCTTTAGAGAACATAATTAAAATAAAAATTAGTCAAAACATCTACGAAGCAAACGTGAAGCAAAAACGTTTATTGAAGTTCTCCATGAACTCATGACAGAAGTACAGAAAGGATAGATTTACCTTCCAACACCAACAATTCTGTTATGAATCCACTGCATTTTACAACACATCAGAGCTTCTGATTATCACCTGTATTGCATCATCACACATAACTATAAATATACATTTTTCACATAGTTGTTTATAACACAACTGAATCAATATAGATGATTCAAGTCAAACCAACCTAAATAGTACAGTTTCTCAAAGAAACCATAGTCAATCCAAAGAAAATCCACTCCATCATTCTTTGAAAAGATTTCTAAAGAGTAAAACACTCTTCCTCACACATATCTATGTAAAGGAAATAAAGTATTGATTTCCAAGGAATGCAAACGAAATTTCTGCATGAGTTATGAATGGCTGTGTTGTGACTGCAAACAAACACTGCATTCTACAATGCACCTTTATAAAGAACAGTTATAAATCATAATGTATTTTACTATATATGCAATACAATCTCTACGAAAGGGTGCCTTTTAAATGAACAATTTAGCTTGACCTTTAAGGAGAGACATATCACTTTTAATCACTGCATTCAATTCAGATATTTGGATCTCATGTTTGGTCTAAAGCTCAAGAAAAAGTATATGCTTGATATCCCAGTGCTACAAGTCGAGGAGAAAAGCACAACAAAATCAGGCTGTGCTACCCAGCATGCGAGACCCAAACATCCACATCCACGCTGGCATCCATTGCACCAGTCCTAGCTGTGGGGAGGAATGGTGGAAGAAAGACAAAAGGACTGAAGCAACAATAGTTAAAACCCAGCCTTTTGTTAAAACCCAACCCCGAAGTATGAATAAACAGTATGTCACAAAAGTGAGTACACTCCCCACATTTCAGCAAAACAATGATTAGACCTTCACAAGAGATAATACGATAGAAATGAAACCTAGATGCATTTTAGAGTGATGAGTGTACAGATTGTGTAACAGTACAGATTTCCTGACATCTAAAAAAAAAAAAACTTTACACACAGACATTATTACACAGACTACTCAAAATATATACTATTATAACATATATCCAAATTTCATTTCCATAGTATTGTCCCTTGAAAAGATCAGATCATTTGTGCTGAAATGTGAGGGCTGTACTCCCTCCTGTAACGTACTGTATGTATGTCATATACTGTATGTGTAGTATGCCTTTAAAGCCGTGTACAGTACCTGAAGCGAGTGTGGCCAGTAGCCAGTGGTGCGGTGGGAGACGCCCAGCGTGGACACGGCGTGTTGGGCGTAGACCTGTGCTGGAGGCACCAGCCAGCTGTTTGCCATCGCCCAGCGTCCCTCGTCGGGGACCTGCGAGGCCACACGACAAGGCAGCAGGCTCTGCACGAAGATGCCCCGGTGGCCGAACTCATGGTGCAGCGCTCGGCTGAAGTGGTCCAGGTAAGCCTGACAGACACGGGCAGACAGAAGCAGAATAATGACAGCCGCGCTGCGACAATAACAAGTAGGCCACACTTTGCATATATACTTTCACTTCTCATGTTAGACGTTACATGAGATACTACGACCGTGTGTGTGTGCGTGTGTTAATGTGTGAATTTGCATAGATGTTTTTTTTTTTTTTTTTTTTTTTTTGCCTACTGTTGTTTTTTTCCACTGCAAATTATTTGATGGTTCAGGACTCTCAGAATATGACAAAAAGAGACTGCGTGAAGACAAATCTTGGGGACGCTTATAAGGGCTCATTCACACCAAACTCTCTGCGTATTCAGCGCGTGGCCGTATTCTGAGCGTATTCTGTCCGTATTCATTTAGAATGCACGTTGGCAGATGAGACCATTCCCACCGCAACCGTGTTCTGAGCGTATTCTATCACCATAGAAACATATTGTACAGACAGAATACGGCCACGAGCTGAATACAGAGAGTGTTTGGTGTGAATGAGCCCTGAGAGCTGCAGACACCGCTGCTTAACAGTGTTTCGTTTTGCAGAGGCATTCTACAGCATTTGTGTCTAAACTTTCACAACAAACTAGGACTGAAGTACGGCTGACCTTGCCTTGCCCTTTCATTCAAAAGCACACTCCTCATTCAGGCAAGTCATACACTTGTGCATTCAACCTCTTTAAGCAATATTAAAGTTAGATGACTTTTTTGGGAGTTAAGGTCATTGTCCTTGCTTCTCTATTAAATCACTCCGAGACCCTACTCTGCCTCTGAATCGGACTGTGGGCACTGTGTGCATTGCACTTTTCCAACAATGATGCAATAAAAACTTATATTGTGTGGCAATAAGAACAGAAAATGACAGGGTGTCACAACCAAGTGCAAAAGTGCTTAGCAGCAGGAATTCAGAGTAGGTAAATGCAAGAGGCTGTTGAAATGTATTCAGTTTGGGCGAGATGGTAAGAAAGGCATGGGGGGTCACACAGTGTAGGATTAATGCACAGGGAGCCAAGGACTCGGCAGCTGCAAGTAGGCTTGGGAGGAAGGCCGGTGGTCCTTCAAGAAATAGTTAGCACTAACTTGAGGCCTGACGTAGTCTTTTGGGTGACCTGTCACCAGGTCTATCATATAAGCCAGCTGGTTCATGTTAACCCATGTTGAGCGCCTGACTGTAGAGCTCCAGCTGGCTGTCCTCTCCAGCTGCTTTGTCCTGTGTGGATCACACGCAGTTGCCTGAATAGCTGTAGTCAGCAGACACCAATATGCTATGACATTTTAATTTAATTTGATTATTTTTACTGACATGTATTGCTTGTAAATTTGGTTCAGAAATTGCTGAGTGGCATCAAAATGTGTACTGGAAGTGTAACTCCACAACTACATAACCGTTCTCTGATTTAGGCAAAAATCAAAAGGAAATGATTTCACCAAATTAGTTTGAGGTTTCAGATACAAGTGTGGTATCAGACAGTTTGTTAATGGTTAGCATTACAAGATTATAACAGTCATCTCTGTGATTGTAATTTGACTCTGAAACTGACTGTGGAAGCTGAAAGAGCAGCTTTGTTGGGGACAGGCTGGTTGCAGGCCCAGGAGGAGATGTTCACCACCGCCCCTCTTCTCCTCTCCACCATACCAGGCAGTGCCAGGCGTGTCACCAGGCTGGCTGCAGTGATGCTTCTGTTCAGCGACTCCCACAAACGCAACTCTGACAGGTCAGTGAAGCCCTGACGAAGGTTCAGAGAGGCGTCCAGGCTGTTGACCACAAACCCAACATCCTTGTCCCTGATGGCATCCTGGATGGGTTTGCAAACAGACTGACCATGGCAAAAATCCGCCTCGACCAAGATGGCCTCCACACCATAGACCTCGGAGAGGCCCTTGCCTGTGCTGGTCAGACCTCTGATGTCTGGGCTGATCAGGATGATGTTGACGCCGTGCCTGGCCAACTCCTCAGCATATGAAATTGTCAGTGTGTCAGATGATCCTGTGTCAAAAACAACAACAGCAGCAGCAGCAGCAAACCCCTTGTTAAACAGGCTTCATAATGATAGGGCCTATGTGGACCTCGCAGAAAGCATGTTCACCATATCAAATTGCGGCTAAAAAAGGTTACTGTCGGAGATTATGCTCACCATAAATGACAGCCCATTCTCCATACGTCCCCACAAGGTCTCTGTTCCTGGCTAGTCGAGGTATGAAATGAAGCCTAAGCAGTTGGTAACAATTCCGAGCTACAACAACTGCTTTACTGGCTGTGTACAATGCCCCGACCAGGGCCAATGTCTCTACATAACAGTTGCAGGACCGAGCAATTTCCCTGTACAAAAGGTGAAAGCTGTCCACCGCAGCCATAGCTGTCACGGGTTTAGGTTTAGGACTGCAAAGCTAGGAATTAAACAGCCTGTATTCGAGGTTATAAAATACTGTCCCCTCTTTGCTCGCCAACAAAACACTTTAGCTAAGAGGGTTTTTTATTTATACTTAAACCCGCTATTAAAATACAGAGAATTTTAGGCCACAGATCGCTAGAAGTTTTCACGGGATCTTGCTTGCGCATCCTATACCGGAAGAGATTTTGACAACTAATGCCACGTGACGTGCTGGAAACGCCTACTTAAAGTCATAGACAATAACAGCTGAATATCAATCTGTTTTACTAACTGTTGTCCCCATAAACACCTTATACTGTATAGGATGTCTGTGGTTGTCCCACTATATGCACTATAAAACTATTGTCGAAGAACGACTTTACCTTACTCCGATACATTTATTCGCGTTGAAAGTGTTTTGGATGCAACCCTTTCCATAAGTGAGGAGAAAGGAGATTCCCACAATGCAATGTGCTTTGCTGTTTCCATAGCGACTTTAGTCAATCCAAGCGGAGGATACCTCATGTAAGCTAGTGGCATTTATTATGGTTATCCAGATCTTCTTGTCTTCAATAAACTGGTCTTTTCTCGCCGACTTTAATGTTCTTTCAACGTAGTTTCCAAAGCTTTCCATATTTTTGGGGACAACATATATTGACTGGCTTCATGTTTCAGAGTGACTAGCTGGCTAGTACAGCACAGCTATGGCAAATATAACTAGCTGGTCGTTGAAGTGTCATTTGCAAATACTTGTAAGATAAACTAGACTCGTAATTCCTATTTAGATACTGTAATCTTTGCTATATTAGTTGGTAATTCGAGTCGAGCGTTTCTTAGATACAACCTATACCTTTGATAGGTTGTTAGTGGTATGCTATCCTTATTTAATCTCTAGCACAAACACAGCTGTGAAATTTCTCCTCGCTTTATAATTATTAGCAGCTATGCTCTGTGATATCGAACAGGCCAGTCTGTAACATAGCTGACACAAGCTTGTAGTCACATTGAACTTGATTGTTGTCCTGAGGGTGGCTACCGTGTTAAATGCAGCTGTTCAAAGAGTTTGTGTCAAACTTTAATGGGTTTGATGTAATGTTGACTTATTATACTATTAACTTTTAACTGCTTTTACTGCTAAAACAGAATAACATTTGACAGAACACCACGTCTCACACCATCTACAGTAACATGCAACCCACAATTTCTTTTTAAAAACACTACTGATATATCTGTCTTCTTTCCTGTGTTTATTTTCTATGCAGAACATCCACTGACTCCTTCACATCACTGAAGCAATAATGTCTCAGTTCTCGGCAGAGGACGAGGCAGAGCTTCAGTCGCTCCTGCGGCAGCTGCTGAGGAGCACCAAAGAGCGCATCTCCGGAGCCCCGTCTGTTGAGTACGCTGAGGAGATACTGCTGCACCTGGAGGAGACGGACAAGAACTTTCACAAGTGAGAATCTCTTGAAGTTAAACAAAAACAAAACAGCAACAGCAAGTGTGATTACACGGCACACCACAGCACAGAACGAAATTTAATCCATCACACGTTAGCATGGGCCAGTTATGTACGGCACCTGGGGAACAGTGTGTGGAGATGGTGGTACCATGCTCAGGGTACCTTAGTGGCACTAGTGGCAGTTGGTGAGTTTGAACCTGCAATCCTGCGTTCACAAGTCCATTACCTTAACCGCCAGGCCACCACTGCCTCGGTTGAAAATGAAATGCATTTTATTTGTCATACAATTTTACAAAGTGCAGTGTGTAGCTATGAAATGCTCAGTCCACTGACTCCAATGACTGTGTGCATACATAAAAAAAGAAAACTATTAGATTTAAAAAAAAACTAAAAATTAGATGCAAACATTTAACATTCACAAGAGACTGACCTGGTTTCATGCCAAACCAATCATTAAAGTATTGAAACAGGACCTGCAAAACCAAGTGTAGTGTCACAAATATACAGCTAAGTATTGTAGGTCATACAAATTGTTGTTTTTAGGAGATGTGTTCAACTAAGCGCAATGTAAAACTGTAAAAACTTTGTCTATACTCTGGCAGTAATTCTTCTCAACATCAGTTTAAGTATTGATTTGATTCAGTATTTTGTAAGGCAAACTGTTTGCCATGTTTTAATTACTTGTGCAAAACTTCATTTATTTACAAGCAGGCAAATACATTTTATTGAAGCCTTCAGCTGTTGTTTGTTAAGTGTTTTATGAATAAAGTGACATTGAGAAATTCACATTGGCATTCAGGTAGAGGACTGGCTGTTCTTTGCCGTTTTAAATTAAAGTGGCCGAAAAATGTTTGACACTTTGGTTTTACCCCTCTTAATTTGTCCCTGCCACCTGATGGTTTATTCGTTTGGCTCTGGAAGCCCTGACTGTGCTTGTTTATTGTTTGTTTCACTGTGGTCTGGTCCAGCTACGAATTTGTGAAGTACTTGCGGCAGTATGTGGAGAGCAGCCTTGGGGCCGTCATCGATGAGGAGACGGACAGCTGTGCCAGGGGGGAGGGGCACGCCATCGGCACGGGACAGGACACGCTAGTGCACGCTGTGACCAGGAAGACCAGGGAGTCTGTGGAGTATGTGATCTCATTTAATTCCTTATCACCCATTCCAGAATCAGATCCAAAATCAGAATCAGATTTGTAGTCCATTTATAATCCACTTTTTGTGTATTGAATCACTACGTGTCTATATGTTGAATGTGTAAATAATTTGGCAGTAAACATACACAAGGAATTTGATTCTGGCAGATGTTGACTCCATAGTATACACTCAACATATACACACACAGTGGTGTGTAAGGCTTACTGTACACCAGTACGTACATTTACACACTTGTTATTCACAGACTTCCATTGCATGTCCGCAGAGGTAATTCTACACTCTGTTAGGGCCCCAAGCAGAAACTCATCACTTTCATTGAAAAATGTTGTGCCGCCACTGTAGGCTTAAGGTCGTCAGCCCTTCAAAGCCATTTACATTACATTAAATTAATATTACACTTAGCAGACGCTTTTATCCAAAGCGACTTACAAAAGGAGGACATAATGAGCTAACAGATGTGTAGAGAAACACAGAGTAAACAGACTACACACATTCACACAAAGAGATACATATGCCTTAGCTAAGTTTCCCAGGGCAGGGACACTTCAGACACACACACCCCCTACACACTCATACAAGCATGAGGCACCTATTTGAAGAGATGGTTAGTAGAGATTAGCTTTGTTAGTGGTGTGGGGGCCCCTGGGGGCCCTAGCTAGGCCTCTCTATGTTACAGTTAACCAGGCTGTCTTTCTGAGGAGGATGCACTTGTGATTACACTTGAGTAAGAATGCAGGTGTAAATGTCCCAGACCACCCACCTTCAAAGGGTGTCTGAACCTTTAAAAATGTAATTGTTGAATAATTTGGGATTGTCTTCACACACACTTTAGCTGTCTGATTGCATACAGCAAGTTTGGATCTTAATGCCAGAAGCACATGAAGTTATAGATTGCTAAAGAGGAGTGCAAAGGCTATGGGGAATATAAATGGCTTCTGTTGGCTATGTGGACACAATAAATAGCTAATGAGTTGTGTTCCGACTTGTTGTTGTTCCTAAACTAGAACATTTTTATAAATTTGCATTTTACATACAGTTTACAAGTATGTATTATGTATGTATTATGAAAATGAGGTAGGCATATCCTGTAAATATCCAATGCAATAGTTTATAATGTGTTTGTACCAAACGTATCAGACAAGGGATCAAATTGTAGTCGCTTAATATTAGTGTGCATTTGTGCTGTACATCGTGCTTATCTTATTGCCCTGAACATAGCCATCGTTGCCGTGTTGCGTACTGCAGGTACAAGCAGATGATGCAGACCCTGAAGAACACCATGATGGTGGTGGTGGAGTCCCTCATTAACAAGTTTGAGGAGGACCAGCTGAAGAAGGAGGAGATGCACAGGAAGAGCCAGCGCGAGCAGTCCAGCAGCCACTACACGGACAACTGCTCCGACAGCGACTCTTCCTTCAACCAGGTGAGCCTGTCTCACCCTCTGCCCTTTGCCAGTTTCTCTCACACGTTTCAGCATTCAGACAGGGCAACACCCTAATGCTCCGACACAACCCCAGCACTTCCTACACATGCACCTCAATTACCGTTCTTGAAGAGTGAACACCTCAATGCTGATGTAAGCCCCATCGTTGCTTACTTAACTTTAACTGTTGTACTGTTTTGATCCCTCGCCTCTGCATTTATCCCAAGTAGTGAATTACACAGCACACAGTGAACACACAGTAAGGTGAAGCACACCTGGGGAGCAATGTGGGGTTAGGCGCCTAACTCAATGGCCCTTTAGCGGTGCTGCACTGTATAACCAGACACCTCACTCACCTCACTCACCTCTCCTCACTAGCTATTCCTTAACACCCTAACGCTTTAACATAAATACCAGCACCACTGTAAATGTGCACGTTAGTTGCCATTACTGAACACCCTAATGCTTTAACCTTAACCTTGTAATCGACTTTCTGACTGGCTGATAAGGTGGGCATTATTTTTTTGGAAATGGCTACCTTTGAAGTAGAAAGTTTGCAATTGCAATGTGCTCATGAATGTTAACTCTAACAACTCGACTTGCCAAATTAATAGTTAAATGACTGTCTGTTCCACACTCTACTTTTTCCTCACAGATGCTATAAAGTAGCAAACCAACCAGTTATTTGGGCAGTTTATGTATATTTTATCTTAAATATGAAGGTGTGTGTGTGTGTGTGTGTGTGTGTGTTGCACTGCTTAGATGGTTCTTTTCTACCTTATGGTAGTTCTGTTCTTTATGCCGTTATACGTAAATGCACTGCTGACTTCACAAATCACCGCCCCACCCTACAGAGCTATGCCTTCATAAAGCACGAACAACTGCAGGTGATTGCTGACAAACTGGATCCCAGCAGGCCAAAGGAGGTACGCTATCCTGTGTGTGCCAGCGTTAGCTGCCCCATGCTCAGTTATCTGTCTGTTTGTTTTTCCTCTGAGAGAGCATGTTATGCCATTATCACTGTCTGGGCCCAGTGTACTTTGTGAGGTCTTATCTTGGGCTGCGTATCTTGGCCTGCCTTGGGAGTATGTCTATGACTGGAATGTTTTTGACTGGAATATACAGTAATACATAGGTTTATGAATCAGTTGTAATAGAGTACGTACATAATTATGTAGGTGAAACAGCAAAGCTGAACTACTGAGTCGCATATGAAAGAGTGCTCAATGCCCATACAGAAACTTGGGAATTAACATAACTTAGAACTAGACTTAGCCTAAATTAGTCTGTGCAGCCCTTAGCTGGAATATTACTATCAATTCCAAGTGTGTGTTTGTGTGTGTGTGACTGATTGTGTGTGTGTTTGTGTGTGTGTGTGTGTGTGTGTGTCTGTCTGTCTGTGTCTGAGTGTGTGTCTCATTGTGCGTGTTTGTGTCTGCGTTTGTGTCTGTGTTTGTGTATGTGTCTTTGTGTGTGTGTGTGTGTGTGTGTGTGTGTTAAGGTAAGGTGGGAGGCCCTGCAGTCCCTGTGCTGTGCTCCCCCGTCTGATGTGTTGAGCTGTGAGAGCTGGAGTGGCCTACGCAGGAACCTCTCCGCTGCCCTCGCTGACCCCGACCCTGACCTTAGTGTATGACGCACACACACGCGCACACACACACACACAGACCGTCTCTTCCCACATGCATGCTCATCGCGCACACACACAAAAGAAGGAAGAGAACAGTACTCCCATAGCCCAACCTCCTGACCTTGCAAGACCTCAAGCACACACACACACACACACACACACACACACACACACACACACACACACACACACACACACACACACACACACACAGAAATATATGCATGAACAGTCACGTCCCTAGCTTTTATCTCTCTATCTCTGTCTCTCTCTCTCTCTTACTCACTCTCACTCTCAAACACACACACACACTCTCTCTCTCTCTCGCTCTCATTTTTTGTCTGCCTATTTCCCTCTATCTTTTGCTCTCACATGTCACTGTCACCGTTTTAACACCTTTCTCAGTTTGTGTGGCTTTATGCTACATAGCAACACTGAGTCTTATAAAGTGTGTGTTTGCAGTTCACAGACGCAGGTGAAAATTGAACAAACATTCCCAGGATATCACCTCATTATCACACTAAATGACTGCTGCAAAAATGTGAAAACCTTGCTAGTCTTTTTTTTTGTGAAAAATAGATCACAGAAAGAAATGACTTGCCAGTCTGTTCATTGCCTTTGCAATGCATGATATTTGCGATGTTTGTTTTTACACTAGAGAATGTGGTATGTGTAAGTGTGAGGTGTAAGTATGTACAGTATTGTACAGTATGTGTGTTATGTTCATTGATGAGATGCATTGTCTTAGTCTAAATGCCAGTGGTTTTCAGAGGTATTTACCAAGCCAAGAACACAATATCAGTTTTTGGTGTAATAAATATATAAATGTTATAATCATATTCCTTATAACTCATTATTAGTTTTAACTTATGTTTGTCATTGGTATTTGGTTTACTACATGTGTGTGTATAACATGTAATTATAATATAATATAATATAATATAATATAATATAATATAATATAATATAATATAATATAATATAATATAATATAATATACATGATTTATATATTATGTATAAGCTTTTTAGTAGCAGAGCATGTGTCTAGTGGTGCGCGCCAGTCTGTGTTTGTCTGTGACATTTCTGTGGTCACCGTGTTCTGTGTTGACCAACGAGTGTTCTTTCCTGTGTCCTTCACAGGATAAGGTTTTGCGATTCTTCGCCAAAACATTCTCCTCTTGCCCACTTAACGTCACCAGGGACATCTACACCAGCCTAGGTAATCATTTCACTTACGACCTGTGGGGCTTGCTTCCTTGTCTGCATCTTGATAACAGCTCGGGGTCAGCAGAATTTCAATGAGAGAAGAGCATTTAAGGTCCTCACTGTGATTCCAGACATAATCCCCCAATGTTTTTTTTTGTTTTGTAGTCTAGCAGGTCTTCAAGAGTTTTCTATGAATCTCATAACGAAGTAGTGAAGTTTGGAGCTGAATAAACAGCCTTTTGATTAAAGAGGCTTTGATGACCTTGAGTGTGTGCCTGTGTGTGTGTGTGTGTGCACGCGTGTGTCTGTGTGTGTGTTGTTGTCTGCTTTGCCTTTTTGAATGGAGTAGCTAAAAGTTTGGAGAATGACTTCCTCTACCGCAAAGTGAGCTTCCCCGTGGCCTCGGATGGCCTGGACGCCAGCCGGCAGGATATGACACGCCTCCTAAAACAGGTGCCGTCTCAGCGACTGGCTTGCACACCAATACATGCCTTAAAATTCAGGATGCAGAGCTTATGCTTATGCTTATGCTTATGCATATGCAGTACTGTGCAAAAAATACTGTAAAACTAGGAATGCCTTCAAAAATGGAAGTGTTAATCATTTATTTTCATCAATCAACAAAATGCAGTTAATGAACAAAAGAGAAATATAAATCAAATCAATATTTGGTATGACACCCCTTTGTCTTCAAAAGAGCATCAATTCTTCTAGGTTTACTTGCATACAGTTTTTGAAGGAACTCGGCTCGTAGGTTGTGTCAGACATCTTGAAGAACTAACCACAGATCTTCTGTGGATGTAGGCTTCCTCACATACACAACCAATTTGGTGTAATCGGTTGATGATACACCTGACTATAATCCTACAAAATCCCTGACTTTGTGTGTACCCCTTTGTGTGAATTGATGCTGGTTTGAAGACACCTGCCTAAAACAGTACTGTACAGATATACTTGGCTACCTCACCTGGCTTATTTTCTGTCATTACAGATGCGCTTAATGAACGACTTCCAAAAAGAAGTGACCTCCTTTTGGATACGGCACCCAGAGAAGTGAGGGGCCTGTCTTACGCTTCTTTTGCTTACAAGTCTCAGTGCCACTTCATTAAGACCCTCTGGAATAAAACACAATGTGAACTCAAGTTGAGCTTTGACCCCAAGTAGCTGACAGAATGTGTCCTTCCTTCTTAACATGGCCCCTAATAGAGACCACTTCACCCAACTGTCAACTATTAATAGCATTGATAGGCACTCTCTGTAAGAATCAGACAGGCTGTCATGCATTAGCATGGTAAACCAGCCTCACGTACTTCATTTCATTTTGTACAGAGGGTATGGCTGTGCTGCCATTGACATTGCTGCAGTAGGTACAAGCCAATCCTAGCCAATCAGGGAACACGGGAAGTGTTCGTCCGCGATGACGTTGAGTTTGTGCTCTACAGTTGAATTGTAGTGCGTAGGCAGGCGTAATTGCATACGTGACAACTAGACGTTAGCGATTGGGTAAAGGCAGAGACACTTGTTTTAAACTTCAGCAGAGTCCACACCTCCAGGAAGATATTGTTTCTCAATACAGCACTGCCAGACCCTCTGTACAAAATGAAATAAAGTATGAGGGGCTGGTTTACCAGGCTAGTCATGCATGGCCCTCTTCAGTTTTCATGGTCTATCCAAAAATTTAAGCTGAAGGGAAGACACATCATTACCAGTAATCTCCCCAGGCCATAGTGCGGGGTATAAAGTATATCCCTTTTACTGGCCTGAATTAAAGTGCTTCCCGGCTTATGTGATGAACTAGTGTTGGTTGCTGTGTGCTGCAGGTACATGGAGGAGATTGTTGAGAGCACGCTGTGCCTGCTGTGTCTGTGTCCAGAGCCCGGTGCAGAGCCCCATGGGTCCGACACAACCCTGGGGCCCCTGCACTTCCTCTCCCTATTAGACACCAAGGCCACCTGGTTCAAGAAGTGGATGGTGAGTTCATTTAGTGTATGAGGAATGTTATCTATCTTTCTATCTGTCTGTCTATCCATCCATCCATCCATCCATCCATCCATCCATCCATCCATCCATCCATCCATCCATCCATCCATCCATCCATCCATCCATCCATCCATCCATACATCCATCCATACATCCATCCACTTACTTATGTATTTACTTACTCACCTACCTAAACCTACAGCCATCACCTGCAAACCAACTGACAAGCTTGCTAGCACATTTCCTCTAGTTTCTGACAATACCCAGTCATGCTGTGAAAGCTTTTCTTACATTTTAACAGTGTTGCATCCAGAGGTACCATCCATCCAACAGCAGTCAAGCACAATAGTGCATTATGTCAGATCCTCAATGGCTATGGCTTCACATTACCATAAACCATCGAACAGATATTTAAGCATGACACAAAAACCTATGACGCCTGCTTAACCAGTTTGATCAAGTTTTACCACAACTTAGCTCATCAGGTTAGCGCTGGGTGTTTTCCTATGAAAGTGAATGTATTTAGAGGAAAGTACGTGTGGGGCATGCACTAGATCACAGTGGATGAGGTCAAAGAAATTAAGCCGCACCCCCGCCCCCACCACCCCCTTGTTTTTCAGCATGGCTACTACAGCAGAACTGTGGTCCTCCGGCTTCTGGAGAGGAAGTACAAGTCAGTGGTGAGTCACCAGACTGTGTGTGTGTGTGTGTGTGTGTGTGTGTGTGTGTGTGTGTGTCTGTCTGTCTGTCTGTCTGTCTGTCTGTCTGTGTGTGTGTGTGTGTGTGTGTGTGTGTGTGTGTGTGTGTGTGTGTGTGTCTGTCTGTCTGTCTGTCTGTCTGTCTGTCTGTGTGTGTCTGTGTCAGTGTGTGTCTGTGTGTGTGTGTGTTTGTGTGTGTGTCTGTCTGTCTGTCTGTCTGTCTGTGTGTGTGTGTCTGTGTGTGTGTGTGTTTGTGGGTGTGTGTGTGTGTGTCTGTGTGTGTGTGTGTGTGTGTGTGTGTGTGTGTGTCTGTGTGTGTGTATGTGTCTGTGTGTGTGTCTGTGTGTGTGTTTGTGGGTGTGTGTGTGTGTGTGTCTGTGTGTGTGTGTGTGTCTGTGTGTGTGTGTCTGTGTGTTTGTCTGTGTGTGTGTTTGTGGGTGTGTGTGTGTGTGTGTGTGTGTGTGTGTGTGTGTGTCTGTGTGTGTATGTGTGTGTCTGTGTGTTTGTCTGTGTGTGTGTGTGTGTGTGTGTGTGTGTGTGTGTGTGTGTGTGTGTGTGTGTGTGTGTGTGTATGTGCGTGCATGTGTTCTTTTGCGGTGGCAGGGGAGTAAGTTCACACTAGGGATTGCTTGTCTCAGCACAGTAAGGACATGCTCATATGACTTGATTGCCTTAGAGATACCACAGTGGAGTGTTTATTTCCATGTTTGGTCAGACGGCCTGGCAACTGTTTACAGGTCGATGTCATCAGTCATGGTACAGTGCATCTGTGCCACTCATTTACGCTTGTAGCTTTTGGGTAAATTAGTCTCTGTGATGGGTCATCGGTAATAAAGTTAATATTTATATTGGAGTTAATGAAGTATTGTAGCCCATGGCAAGTTACATTATACCAATCACTGTGTACACTACAGGTTATTGATAAGAAACCTTTAAGTGACCTCAGTCATCGATGAGTAAAGGTTACATCTTTGTTCTAGTTCATAATTTCTACCTGCCCCACACTTAAATGAAGACACTGGATATAATATAAACAATTACACAAAGTAAAGGAAAATGCTAAACAAAGTTAGGCATAGTGATGTATTGTGAACATCACAGAGATTCTGTTGTGCCATTTGGCAACCAACCAAAACAAGGCTAACAACTCAGAGCCATGTTGTAGTTGCACCCATGGGACAATAGTGGATGACTCCGGCAGGGAAGTGAAGTGATTCGCTCTGCCCTAATGGGAACGGCGCGTTCCTGGGCATCTGCCAAGCGCCATCAAAACTCCCGGTTGTCTATCGGCTACGGCACATCTAAACAATTTACCTTTAACCCTGCTGTGTAAGACTCACAAGGACAAACCCTTTTTTAATGCCATGACCTGATTTCCGTCTCGGGGCTTAAGTCATTAACCCTCACAGGGAAAGAGGTGGAGAGTGATTTAATGCTGTAAATGCACTGTGGGTTAGGTTCTATTGTTTCACTGCGATTGGCTGAGTTGCGATGCATCAGCATCATCATCTGATTGGTCAGGGGACTCTGACCGTATCCACCTTGAAAAATAAATTTGTCCTGTAACCTGGCAACTAACTCCACAATAGAAAAACAACAAATCCGTTAGCTTTAATGAATTGATCTGTTCATTTGTTAGAGGGTAATATGGACCCTTTCAAGAGTAAAGTCAAAAACGATGCCTAAACGTTCTGTTTTGTTCCCAAAACTGCTTCTGCTACATTTAGATCGTTGGTAAAGTTAAAAAGGGAACCCACTGCGAATCGCTCTGATGCTAGTAATGGAACTCTAATTAAAACATGTTAAGTCATTAACCCTCACAGAAAAAAGGTGGAGTGTGGTTTAATGCTGTGAATACACTGTGAGTTAGTTTCTATTGTTTTACTGCGATCGGCTCTTAAAACAGTTAATAAGAGCTCAAAAGTGACTAACCAAACTATACCCCAGGCTTTGGCCTTCAGTGCCACCTCAGACATGCCATCATTACGCTCTTTGCCTCAGGTTCTTTTTCTACATGAAATTCAAAAACAAACAAAAGCCACACGTACTTTGGTGTTCTGTGGGGTTATTAAATTGCAACATGAAATCATAGAGGTGAGAGGTGATTAGGTAAGAGGTGATTCTCTCTCTCTCCTCTCTCCGCTCCCTCTCTCTCCCTCCCATCCTCCCTCCCTCCCTCTCCCTCCCGCTCTCCTTCTCTCTCCCTTCCTCCCTTACTTTATCTCTTTTCACAGATCATAGCGGCCGTGCAGCAGTGTGTTCACTACTGTGAGAGTTCTGACCCAGCTGGGGATGAGACCACGGACCTCAGCTACGCGACGGAGCACCAGCAGATCAGTACGACTCGTCCCGCCGCCAATGCACACACCTCCCCATCTGCCTCACAAACAAACATGGCCCAATAAAGCCGAGTCTTTAGCCTCCCTCCACATACAATTGAACCCTTGAGTCATAATATCAATGAAATCAGATCAGATCAGATCAGAATGAAACCAAGCACAAACAAATGCAATACTTGCACGTTAAAATCAATTCAAACAAATGCAATTAATTGCACGTCAAGAAATATTTAAAAAGCCAACTTTTGGCTCGAAGAATTTGATGAGTAGTGCTGATCTAGACAGCACTTGATTATATACAACAATTATGTAAATGTGGCCATACAGCTACAGCAGTCTCATTCATATTTAATGCAATGAGATGGATGGGCAGCAGTTAGTGTTGACTTCAGCAGAGTTTAATGAAGGCTGCACGCCGTGTAGCCCTGCCTGGGTTTTGCTGAGGCTGTCCGTTGGCAGGGACTTGCGGCCCGAGGATGTCCTTTGAATCACAGTGTTTAGGAAGAAAATTGGATATTATTTTCCCAGGCCTGTGCCGCAGCCGGTGATTAATAGCTTTCTCCAAAGCCGCCTACGCCATCCGAATCCCCGGGGGTTTTGCTGTGGCACAAGTGTTTTTTCACCTGCTGTGCAGCAGCGTTGAACTGCGCACGCACACACACACACACACGTACACACGTACACATACACACACATCTGAACACAGCTGAAGAAGTGGAGTTAGCACCCCATGCTGTGTCTGTGGTGTGGATTTATCAGACCTCCTGCTGTCCGTTTCACTCCTCTCTGTGGCCCCAATTCCAGCTAGCCCTCCACTCTCCTCTCCTCTCTCTCCTCTCCTCTCTGTCCTCTCTGCCCTCGTCTCTCCCTCCAGCCCACTCTCCACTCTCCTCTCTCCTCGTCTTTCCAGCCTACGCTCCTCTCTCCTCTCTCTGTCCTCTCTTCTCTGATCTTAGCCTACCCACCTCTCTCCTCTCTCTGTCCTCTCTTCTCTGATCTTAGCCTACCCACCTCTCTCCTCTCTCCTCTGTCCTCTGATCTTTCCAGCCCACTCTCTTCTCTCCTCTCTCCCCTCCCCTCCCCTCCTCTCTCCAGCCTACGCTCCTCTCTCCTCTCTCCCCTCATCTTTCCGCCCTACGCTCCTCTCTCCTCTCTCCCCTCATCTTTCCGCCCTACGCTCCTCTCTCCTCTCTTCTCTTGTTTCCTCTCTGTTCTCTCTCTCTTCTCCCTTCTGTCCTTTCTGTACTGGCCCCTCTCTCTCCCTCTCCCCCTCTGAGGTCGGCTCAGTTCAGAGAGAGGACGAATGATTTCACCCAAATTGAGTGTGTAGAGTGGATGAAGTGGATCTGAGAGAAGGGGACGCAATCGGAGTTAAATAAACATGATCCAGCATTGTGTGTATTTGTGTGTGTGTGTGTGTGTGTGTGTGTGTTGTGTGTGTGTGTTCGCTTGCGTGCGTATGTGTGTGTGTGTCACTCTCTCTCTGTCTCTCTCTCTATCTAGTTGTGGTGGTATCAATACTATATTGTCAGACAGTAAAAGTCTAACATATTTCCTTTGTTAAGTTATTGAAGCACAAGATTAGGTATTATTTAACAAGTCTCGCCCCTCAGTTACTCACACCTCTCCTGTTGTTTTAGCAGGGTGTACTCTTTAGCGTTGTCTGGTCGTATGAAGGTCCTTCTTCGTAACTCCACTAAAAATAGTTAATCAATCGGGTGTAGTCCAGGAAGATCTTATCGTTGTTTCTTTGCATAGGAGATACAGACTTTTCTTTATCGTGTGTTTAACCAAGGCCAGACTGTGAATCAGACTGCTCTATGGTTTGTGTTTTTTTCATTCCCAAAAGAAGCATTTTTTAATCAACAGTGTAAATGGCTTATTTATTGCCGATAAGAACTGATAACCTCATGTAAGGAAATCAGTTTGGTTAAGGATGACGTTCTTTTAAGCCTTTCTCTGAAAAAAATGTCTCATTTTACCAGAGATAAGAATTCATATAACTTCATGTGAGCAAATCAGCTTTATCAACCGTGACACTCTTTTCCCCTTTCCTTGTAAGGAAAGGATAAATACTGTATATGTGTGCATTACTCAGACCTTCTCTGGTGATTTTAACTGACCTCAGTCCGTAGTCATGTGCTTGAAGACCCTTATGCAGAATTCCGTGACAATATTTGGCTTCTTATACTTACTGGAAAATGTAAACATTAACAAAACAACACATTAGCTCACACCAATGATGCAGCAAATAAAAGAACCTGCAGAGGAACTGTCTTTTGTTAGCGGAAGCCACAGAGTGTACATTTTTTGATGTAGAACTTTTCCTGGTGGCTGTCACTGTAAGAGAAATGGTTTAGTTCCTGGCACTGCTGCTCGCTGGGCAGGACAATGTATTCATTGGAGCTTTGTCCAATAAGCAAATTGTGGAAAGATATGCCCTTGTCGGACAGCCGCGTCTCCTAAATGATATATGAACTGCATGCTGCTTCTTTATGTGATGTATCAATTGGGTTCGCTGAGGTGTGGCAGGAAGTACTCCCTACCCTGGTGTCTGAGCTCTCACAGCTCCCCCCGACACAGTCGCTGATTTTGTCCTCACTAGCTTTGATAAATGCTTGACATACTGTATTGCTGTGCTTGAGAGAATTCTCCTGAACTCCTGTGCCGGGCGAGATTGTAGAAATCTGCTGAATGCAGCCACCAGGCCCACACCACATTAACCTCAGGTAGCTGAAACATAGCCAACAAGCACCCACCACACACACACACACACACACACACAAACACACACCAGTACTGCCTCAATTTCAGGCAAGTAAAAGTTGCCCCCCAAAGGGCAAAAGTCAGCAGAGTGATTCAAACAGTGATTCGCTCTTTCGATTTGCTCCTTTCAACCACGAGAGCATGTGTGACAAGCTTTTGTGCTGTTGTTGTTGTTGCTGTCTGCACAGGCCCTATTCAGAGGATGCTGTACACGGGCAGGGAGCTGGACTATCTGTACTTTGTGCACTCCCTGTGTGTGATCGGCAGGCTCCTCATGTACACCAACGGCAGGAAGCTCTTTCCCGTCCGAGTCAACAACCGCAGAGGTACAGTAAAGCAGGAAAGGATGGCACCCAAAATTGACACACCGCATTCGCATCATATTTACAACGCACGTGCACCACATTTACACAACAGTCACAAAACATTTACACCCCAAGCAAGACTGAGGTCGCCTGGTAAACCAGCCCCTCATAATTCATTTCATTTTGTACAGAGGGTCAGGAGTCGCTGCATTGAGATACAATTTCTTCCTGGAGGTGTGGACTCTGCTCAAGTGGCTCTGCCTTTACCTAATCGCTAACGTCTGGTCGTCACGTATGCAATTAGCCTACCTACGCACTACAATTCAAATGTAGCACACAAAGTCAATGTCAAGGCTGACGAACACACCTTCTGTTCGCTAGGAGTTTCTCCGTCCTCATACATGAATTTCAACAACAGCGACTCCAGACCCTCTGTACAAAATG
>CM050219.1:26567500-26587500 GCA_027475355.1 Coilia nasus
TCCAGGTTATCTGTGGAGACAGATTAACCAATACAATTGAATTAAAAAAGGGCATTAAAACGGGCTGCCCATGGAGCGCAATTAACTTCATCCTTGCGCTCAACCACTGGATAAAGTGGCTGTGCCTCTGCGCTCCCGCGCACATTAAATCTCCAAACCCTGTACAGGCCTATGCAGACGATGTACAAGTGGCATCCAGAGATGAGGAGGTGATTAAAACCATGCTCTCCCACACTGACAAATTCTTAAGCTGGTCACGGCTGGAGGTAAAAAACACCAAGTGCGCAACGTTTTATGAAAGACGAAGTGGGGGCAACAGGTGGTACCATGCCAAAAAGGACAAACCGCCTTCCTTTAACATCATGGGCGAAGCAATTAGAGTCTACTCACGTCACGAAACGTACTGCTACCTTGGCCACCACTTTAATGTTGCGGGTGAATGGGGAGAACAAGTTCAAGAACTGGCTTATGAGTATAGCACCAGACTAGACCTGATAGATTCCTCACCACTTCCAATTCCCATGAAACTAGAAGCAATACGAGACATCGTTCTATCGAAGGTGCAACATCTTTTCGCTAACATTCACATCCCCAAATGCATCCTAACTCAGCTGAACAACAAGACTGTTTCTCTGGTAAGGCGCTGGTTTGGACTAAACTCACACTCCACAAGAGACATACTGTTTCATAAAGCCGGAGAAGGAGGGTTGGGGGTCCCTCACATAGAGTGGGTGTATATAGCCTCTAGACTTTGCCATCTACTGGGAATGCTGAACAATGACGACCCGTCCGTGCGTGAGCTAGCACGGGCATCACTGTTGCTGCATCTTAGAAAACGAAACGTCCCCTGTGCAGCCACAGAGGAGGACAGCTTCCTTGGTTTCGTAAAAAAACCCAATGGAAAGCTCGAGACAAATGCTCAAGGCTTTGGTGTACGTTCTGACTGGATGGACCTGAACGACATATGCAACAGCACTAATGTAAAGTTGCGCTGGAAAAACACATCAGGTCATCTAGTCAGAGCAGATGACAAAATAGTTAAGGACCCAACCATTTACGTAGACGCAACCATCACATTAAATGGTGACGTGCAGCATCTGAACACAGATAACTGCAGAAGGGCAATACTTGGATTTTTTCAACAACGCGCGATTCAGCACTGGACAGAGCTACGCCTTCAAGGAAAATTGGCCTGCCTGCCCCACGCCATGCATAGTGTCTCCCATTCGTTTCTGCGAAATACAGCCTTGCATAATGACATACAAAAATTCACCATCAAGGCGCGCCTACAAGTATTACCAACCAAAGCCAACTTGTCTCTGTGGTACCCAACGCAACATGATCCGTTCTGCATGATGCATCGCGACCAACAACGAGAGACCATGGCACATGTACTAAACGGCTGCGCCGCCTATAAAGGATTATACATCGCGCGGCATGACCGCATAGTAGCGCTAACGCAGCAAGTGCTGCGCAGAATGGACAATTTTACATCTATTTATGCTACGAGCTTGAAAATAGAATGGTTTGTTTTGACATATGATCAGTGCACCACACTGGAAGATGTTATCCATCATTCTCCAAATTCGCCTGATCTTACATTAATCAATGAAAACAATAGAACAGTTATTATCTTAGAAATAGGATGTTCATTTGATTCGTATATGGATACCTGTTACTCATCGAAATTACTGAAATATCAACCACTATGCACTGCTATAAACAACTGTAATTACTCCTGTAAAGTAATTGTGCTCATTTTTGGTAGTCTGGGCCATGTACATAAAATGTGTATGCGTGGTCTACAGATCTGTGGACTGCCAAAAAGAAAGGCAAAACAATTCACAAAATTCTGCTCAGTATCTTCTATAATTGGAAGCCTCTTCATCTGGAAACGCAGGTGCCACCTCTATCCTTAGTATGTCATGAACAGAACATTTTTAGTGCCGTTTAGGACTCCTTTAAGCCAAATTTGGATTGTGCCATGATACGTGTATATCTGTCAATCTAAATAAAGAAGTAAAATGTGTGTGTCTGTGTCTGTCTGTCTGTGTGTGGGTGCATCTTTTTCAGTGTGTGTGTGTGTGCATCTCTTTTGTGTTTGTCAGGGGGAAGGGAGGTTATTTGTCTCTGTCAGATTCTGTGTGGACATGATGCATGACAGTGTTTAGTGATTAGTGATTAGACTGAGTAACTTTGACGTGCAAGTAGATGCCATAGTTGATGTCCGACAGGTGTAGAAACATCCCATCCCAGTAAAATCTTAAAGTTTTGTGTTTATTATTTCCGGTTCCGGTAAGGTTTTGTTTTTCAGTATTGCTTGCTTTTTGGGGGGATTACACAAAAATCTATTAATTGTCTTTAAAACTCACTTAGCCAGTAAACCCATTTAAAGCATAAACAAAGCATACTCACTTCACATAGCAATAGCGAATCTGTATTTCCTTTGTCAAATAGTGTTTTATGAATACGTATTATCGTATACGATACGATAAGTTAATAGTGATCAACTAAATACACAGCCCTTGTGAAAATCATGTTTTGTTCCCTGACTTGTCATAAAGTTTGACACAAATGTGTCCTCTCCTCTCCTCTTCGCTCCTCTCCTCTCCTCTCCTCTCCTCTCCTCTCCTCTCCTCTCCTCTCCTCTCCTCTCCTCTCCTCTCCTCTCCTCTCCTCTCCTCTCCTCTCCTCTCCTCTCCTCTCCTCCTTGTTCTTATGTGTTCTTAATCACTGCTGCAAACCATGTCTCCTCCTAGGAAACAATAACAGTCTGAACTCCCTCTCCTCTCCTCTCCTCTCCTCCTTAATCACTGTTGCAAACCATGTCTCTCCCTAAGGAACAATATAGGTCTGACCTCCCTCTCCTCTCCTCTCCTCTCCTCTCCTCTCCTCTCCTCTCCTCTCCTCTCCTCTCCTCTCCTCTCCTCTCTTCTCCTCTCCTCTCCTCTCCTCTCCTCTCCTCTCCTCTCCTCTCCTCTCCTCTCCTCTCCTCTCCTCTCCTCTCCTCTCCTCTCCTCTCCTCTCCTCTCCTCCTTGTTCTTATGTGTTCTTAATCACTGCTGCAAACCATGTCTCCTCCTAGGAAACAATAACAGTCTGAACTCCCTCTCCTCTCCTCTCCTCTCCTCCCCTCTCCTCTCCTCTTCTCCCCTCTCCTCCCCTCTCCTCTCCTCTCCTCTCCTCTCCTCTCCTCTCCTCTCCTCTCCTCTCCTCTCCTCTCCTCTCTAATCACTGCAGCAAACTATGTCTCCGTAATGAACAGTAAAGGTCTGAAGTCCTGTCCTGTCCTCTGCTCTGCTCTCCTCAGCACGTCTGCGGCCCACGTCATAGTGCAGTTCACGCAGAGGCTGCTGTCCAGGGAGGTGCGAGTGCTGGCGGGGCCGGAGGCCCACATGGCCGTGTGCGGAGCCTTCATCTTCGTGTGCCGCCAGTTGTACAACACCTGCGAGGGCCTGCAGGCACTCAGGCCCTACGGCCTGCACGGCAGCATCGCCGCCACCTGGAGGAAGGTAACCTCACTGCCGCACGCCTGTCAGGGCTCGTCGGGGTTGGGCCAGCGCTGGTTTTTGTTGTCACCTCTGCCAGGGGGCGGGGGTTATGTAATCATCGGCGTTTGTTAGTTCGTTTCTTTGTTGGTTGGTTAGCAAGATAACTTAAAAAGTTATGGACGGATTTTGATTAAATTTTCAGGGTAGGTCAAAAATGGGCTAACTTAAAAGTCATTCGATTTTGGTGGTGATCTGAGCTGCCCTGGCGGAGGTCTGTGCTCTCTGAGTGCTTTTCTAGTTGTTGCTGTTATCTGTTGTTGACGCAACACTGCAACATTGTTCAACTTTCTGCCTCTGCCAAGGAGGTCATGTTTTTGCAGGCGTTGGTTTGTTTGTTTGTCTGTTTGTTTGTTTGTTAGCAACTCTAAGCAAAATTATATGAATGGATTAGCATGACACTTTCTGGGAAGGTTGGAAATAAACCAATAAAGAAATGAATAGATTTTAGTGTTGATCTGAGACACCGTCTATTCATTATTTGTAATTGGTAGATAGGACATGCCATGTAGCTGTTTGTTGCTGAAGCTTTGAAGACTTGAACACTTTGTTACAAGTGGTACAACTTGTTTCAGGAGTGGTTTTATATCAAACTTCATTTTGTTGGTACTTCCTCATGTGAGGAACAGATGGGACATCCACCTCTTCATTACTAGGAACTGCGGTAGTGTGCCTTGGAACACAACATGCTCGGGCACTTTTGTAGCATAACATCACTAAGCATTCCCCTTAAAGATGTCAGTTAACAAGCAAGCAAGGCCTTAACAGGGGCTGACTGGGATCACAGTCCATGAGATGCAGATGTTTTACGTGACATACAGGATCTTTTTTATTTTCCAAGTTTTAATCATGTACTCTATTTATAGTGGGTGTTTTTCTGTTCTTCAACGTAGCATGTCTCACCGGGTACATCCTCTTTTGATAGCAGTAGGAACATTGACGCTCAGGTTTAGGCTATGGTTGTGAAATATTTTCCTCTCGCATAAGAAATTTCATAATACAGCATCACAGTTGCTTCAAGAAAAGACTAAAAATACTTGAGAAAGTCATCCATTAACCTCATGTACGGGAACACTTGCTATGTTGTAAACTGCTCAGAAATAAATTATTTTATAATGTAAATGGCTGGTGAGGTGAGGATGCTACCTCTTTGGGTGTCAGTAATTAATAGAAAGCTTTTCAGAAGAATTGTCAGTCATGGTCATATCCCAGACCCATTAGTTGTAAGCAGGGTAGCCTCTGTGAACTGTGTGAGTATTAAAGTGTTATATAAGAGTAGAAAGGTCTCAGGGTCATCTACACAGATTTGGGCACGACACTCCCAAAGGGAGAGGCTCCCTTCATCTCTCTCTGTGGTTAAGGGTTATTTTTTATCAGGTAATTGCTCTGTTTTATCTCTTACTTAGCTGAAAATGCTGGTCGTCTGTGGGAGGAAGCCATGGCTTGGCTCTGCTTGAAGGTGTAACTGTAGAGTCTTTTTTTCTCGCCCAGTTACAGTTAAGGATTAAATATACTTGAACCCTCACTTACTTTTCATTGCATGCAAGAGATTGACAGTTTGCAACAATAAAAAACTGAGAACGGACTGTATGTGTGTGTGTTGTGTATGTGTGTGAAGGAATGTTTTGACAGTGAGTTGTTAGGGAGTTACAGGCCCTTGACGGTGCAAATGCTGGAAGACATGAGTCAGGGAGAATCGGCACTTCTTCTTGTAACACCTCCCCCGTCTTCCGTTGTCATGGAGACAGCTGTGACTGCAGCATGTTGTTTTGATTTCTAGTTGTCACAGGTGCCTGTGGCAGACGTTTGAGGACAGTGATGACACTGAACTCTGAACTCTATAAACTCTTTTCAGCTCACTCAAGCCATCTGGTGATAACAGATTGTATAACACCAGCTATACTCGTTAGACTGTCATAAAAAGGAACTGAGTGAGCCTTGATACTGTGACATAATATCTTTACTATTACCCATGCTAACATGTTGACAGCATCTTCATCCACTCTAGCCTGGTAAACAAGCCCCTCGTACTTCATTTCATTTTGTTCATTTCATACTTTATGTATTCGGACAAAGCAAATCTGAGCCAATCAGCAAACAGAGGGAGTATTTGTGAGCGATGATGTTGACTTTGTGTTTTACATTTGAATTTTAGTGCATAGGCAGGCTAACTGACAACCAGACGTTGGGTAAAGGCAGAGCCACTTGTTTTAAACTTCAGTCCACAACTCCAGGAAGAAATCATTTCTCAATACAGCACTGCCAGACCCTCTGTACAAAATGAAATGAAGTAGAAGGGGTTGGTCTACCAGGCTACAGTACATCCACTCTCCCTGTCTAACTAAACTTTCACAACAGGCCTCCGATGCCACCCTCTTAAGTGAATGACCTCGAGCTCAGAGCTCTCACATCCCACCTCTGAGGATGAGTAATCCCTCAGACTTCCAAGGACCAAAACAAGACAACAACAACAAACAAACAAACAAACAAACACAATGCAAACACTTGAAAGTTTTATCTAAAATCTCAACATCTTAGGCAAGAGCAAAGTGTGATCATAATTGCTGCATACATTTAGGGAAGTTAAAAAGAGAAGGAAGAAGATTACTTTTTTTTACATTACATTACATTACACTTAGCAGAACACTTAGAGAACATCGAAGGCACATAAAGAGATGGTTTTTCAGTCTGTAATGACATTAAATGACATAAAAAAGCACGGTGAACGGCTGTGCATTGGATTGTCTTCCCAGTCAGAGGTACTTCAGGTTCCCATGTTTTTGTCTCATTGTGGTGTCAAAGAGTAGGGGATATGTTCTCCCTTACCTTATCACTGTGCTGGGAGAGAGGAATGGAGAGTGTCAGAGATTTGGGCATAATTTTCAGATGGGATGATTGTCAAAACGTTATCTGCTGCTAACCTAAGTTGTCCTGATAAGATGTTGTTTGCCTGATATCAGTGATAAAGTGCATAAACAATATCTATTAGTTACATTTGCTGACCATATTTCACAAAAGGTTGCCCAGTGTATCATTGTCTAAACCTTGGTTTCACTCTTTAATTACACTTTACACTTTATTTTACAGTCCCCATATACTGTATGTATCCTTATGTGTATCTACATCATAAAGTATAGTTAAACAAAGTGTGCAACAACATGTAACACTTTGGACACTATAAATTAGGGTTAGGGTTAGAATTAGGATTAGGGTTAGTGTTAGGTATGTACAGTCTAAGTACTAAGTAATGTAAGTACATGTTGTTACAAGTAGATACACTGTAAAAGGGACTATTACAATAAAGTGTTACGGAGAGTTTTTGATGCCTGTGTGTCTGTGCGTGTGTGTGTGTGTGTGTGTGTGTGTGTGTGTGTGTGTGTGTTGTGTGTGTGTGTGTGTGTGTGTGTGTGTGTGTGTGTGTGTGTGTGCGCGCGCGCGCGCGCATTGCAGACGAGTGCGCAGTCAGAGCGAGTCCCCACTCCTGTGCCTGGGTCCCCCAACACTCTCTCCTCTCAGGAGCCCCCAAACACGTGAGTCACCCCAATCTCTTCACCACTTGCCCAGTGCCTGCCCAGAGGAAAACACTACTTCTTACAACATCATTACCTTTGTCTGTCAGAAATAAATAACATCTTATTGACTTCTGATCTGTTGCAATAACAATACAACCATTTCCGATTTTAAATTGAACTTAGATTTGACTTACATCAGGTTTCACTGGTTCCTGTTTCTGAGGAGCTTTCATGAATATGAAACATAGGTGACATTTTACTGGAGTTTAAATTGTTTGTCCTAAAAAACCCTTTGGAGAGAAAGACACAAAACAGCTTAATATATAATTTTTTTTTGCTTCTGGAGACAGTTGCAACAATGCTAAGAAATAATATTTTCCTCTGGGTGAGTTTTAATAAAAAGGTTTTGGTTGAACTTGAAGGATGCAGCTATCACAGGTACTGATGTGAGAGTAATGTGAAGAACACTGTTTACACTGATGGATCATTGTTGTTAATAGTTGTTGAAGGTGATGGTGTTGTGTGTGTGCTGCGTTGATGGATCATTGTTGATGATGTTGTAATAGTTGTTGTTGATTATTGTTAAAGGTGATGGTGGTGTTTGTGTGCTGCATTGGTGGATCGTTGCTGTTGATGTTGTAATAGTTGTTGTTAATAGTTGTTGAAGGTGATGGTGTTGTGTGTGTGCTGCGTTGATGGATTATTGTTGATGATGTTGTAATAGTTGTTGTTGATTATTGTTAAAGGTGATGGTGGTGTTTGTGTGCTGCATTGGTGGATCGTTGCTGTTGATGTTGTAATAGTTGTTGTTAATAGTTGTTGAAGGTGATGGTGTTGTGTGTGTGCTGCGTTGATGGATCATTGTTGATGATGTTGTAATAGTTGTTGTTGATTATTGTTAAAGGTAATGGTGGTGTTTGTGTGCTGCATTGATGGATTATTGTTGATGATGTTGTAATAGTTGTTGTTGATTATCGTTACAGGTAATGGTGATGTTTGTGTGCTGCATTGATGGATTATTGTTGATGATGTTGTAATAGTTGTTGTTAATAGTTGTTAAAGGTGATGGTGGTGTGTGTGTGCTGCATTGGTGGATCGTTGCTGTTGATGTTGTAATTGTTGTTGTTAATAGTTGTTAAAGGTGATGGTGTTGTGTGTGTGCTGCGTTGATGGATCGTTGCTGTTGATGTTGTAATAGTTGTTGTTAATAGTTGTTAAAGGTGATGGTGGTGTGTGTGTGCTGCATTGGTGGATCGTTGCTGTTGATGTTGTAATTGTTGTTGTTAATAGTTGTTAAAGGTGATGGTGTTGTGTGTGTGCTGCGTTGATGGATCGTTGCTGTTGATGTTGTAATAGTTGTTGTTAATAGTTGTTAAAGGTGATGGTGTTGTGTGTGTGCTGCATTGATGGATTATTGTTGATGATGTTGTAATAGTTGTTGTTGATTATCGTTATAGGTGATGGTGGTGTTTGTGTGCTGCATTGATGGATCGTTGCTGTTGATGTTGTAATAGTTGTTGTTAATAGTCGTTAAAGGTGATGGTGGTGTTTGTGTGCTGCATTGGTGGATCGTTGCTGTTGATGTTGTAATAGTTGTTGTTAATAGTTGTTAAAGGTGATGGTGTGTGTGTGTGTGTGCTGCAGGGTGGTGTGGGAGGAGACGCTGCTGGACAACCTGCTGAACTTCGCCGCCACGCCACAGGGGCTACTCCTGCTCCAGCAGACCGGCGCCATCAACGAGTGTGTCACGTACATGTTCTCCCGCTTCACCAAGAAACTACAGGTAGACACACACACACATACATGCGCACACGCTCATACACACACACACTCCCATGCCTCGTGCACGTATGTGTGTGTGTGTGTGTGTGTGTGTGTGTGTGTGTTTGCCATGCCTTTGTTTACTCTGTGTTCCCTTAGCTTGCTGTATCATCCTTTTGGAAGTCGCTTTGGGTAAAAGCGTCTGCTAAGTGTGATGTAATGTAATGTAATGCACACAGACACACACACACCAAATATGCACTCATGGTTGCACCCCCACCCGCTCTCAATCCTCACCTCTCAGGACTCATTCACACCAAACACTCTGCGTATACAGCGCATGCCCGTATTTGTTTAAAATGCATGTTAACAAATTAGACTATTCACACTGCCCGCGTCATCTGCGCGTATTATGTCCCTACGCAAACATAGTGTACACGGTTACGTGCTGTACACGCTCAAGTCGGTGTGAATAAGCCCTCAGCGAGACAGTGTGGCGCTAGTGTGTGTGAAAACACAAACAGTTAAAAAAACATTTTTAACATTTTTAACAAACAGATTTACCTAAACAATACAGAGAGAGAGGACCAATTGTGAAACGTTGCCTGGTCTCACTATGTACTGTGTATATGGCTGAAACAACAGTAAAAACCTACTTGACTTGACTTGACTTGAGATAGGGCAAACATCAGAGCCAAACTCACACTGCTGTGTTGCTATAGGGCTATGAATAGGTTATGTCGTTTTTTGGCTGCACAACTATAGCTTTGGCTAGCTATAGCTTAGCTTTGGCCTAAGTATGCTATAAGAGTTCACCTATATGTCACCAATGTAATTAATATGAGGGCAGTCATGGGCTAAGGACTTGCAGCCTAAAGGTCACAGGTTCAATTCTTGACACCGACAGGTGAGTGGGGTGGAGTGACTGACCGACCAGCTCTCTCCTCCATCCTCCCCCATGACTGAGGTACCGTCCCCACACACTGCTCCCCGGGCGCCGTTGTCATGGCTGCCCCCTGCTCACGTGTGTGATGGGTTAGATGCAGAAGTTGAATTTCATTGTGTGCACTATGTGCTGTGATGTGCCGTTTGATCACAATGACCAGTGGGACTGATTTCCACTGTCACTTTAATTTTTCTGATAGTCACCCTTGTACATCTGCCATAGTATACTTCTTGAGTTCACACCTCTTAAATTTCCCTAGTCTGTTTAGCTAAAGAGTCAGCCAATCTCAGGTGCCTCATGTCATATCCTCTCTCGTCTGGAAGCTCCCTCTCTGACACCCAGCCTCTTTCATCTGTCTCTCCTCTAAAATGCGCAATTGGGCTTCGCCACGTTAAAGTCAGCACTCCGGTTGACAGCAACGGATGCTCTTGATCCCCTCTCTCTCTCTCTTTCTCTGTCTCTCTCTCTTACTGATCGGCTCATTGGTGCTTTTTAATCACAGCGGTGACAGCGGGCCCCTTTAGCCTTAAGCTGTCTGTAGATCATGTACCTACCTTCCCTCTAGTCGCTATTTAGTCAGCAGAGAAAAGCATACCAAGAGGAGACAGGTAGACTGGAGTCACTTCATAGTGCAGATGAACGCTGGTCTTGCTTTCCCAAAGACTGTACGACCTGGGTTGCATTTCCACCCTTCAAAGACTCAGTCTTGACTCTGTCTCGACATATCATATTATGCGTTCCCCATCACAAGTTTGCGTGTGTGTGTCTTCTCACGGAGCTAATCTGTGTTTTTTAATCTCCTCACGGTTGAAAGGTGTGGTGCTCTTTCCCCCCGAGTGTGTAGATCATGTATCTAATTCGTTGTCTTCTCTCTAACAACCTCGCCAATGATAACTCATATCACCTCGTTAGTGATAAGGCCCCCTAATGGAGTTCGTTAGTGGATAAACCCCCCCACCCACACACAAACACACACATACACACAGCAACTACATGTGTCTGCTCTGGAGAGAGCGTGTTAATGTGTAGTGCACTTATTAGCAGGAATTGTGAGCAATCAAAGCGGTTATGTTTCGACATGACAGAGTTCATTGGGAGGACGACTCCCTCGCATGCCTAGCTTACGTAGTTCTTCTTTTACTGTAAACAAAATTCAACGCACGTATGCATACATGCCAAAACACACACACACACACACACAAGCGTACACACATCACATCTTGCAGCAGCTGATGATAAGTACTATTTCTGGTTAAATTGGACATACTGCTTTGAACGGTGCTGTACTGTGTTTGAATTTAACATGCTTTGTTGACATCTGATGTGTGCGCCCGTGTGTGTGTGTGTGTGTGTGTGTGTGTGTGTGTGTGTGTGTGTGTGTGTGTGTGTCTTGTTGCTGCATGTAGGTGAGCCGCTGTGAGAAGTTTGGCTATGGTGTGATGGTGACTCAGGTGGCGGCCACAGCCCCTGGTGCAGTCGCGCTTCGCAGCTCCGGTGAGAAAACGCTTTACATTCATCAAAGAAAGAAACACACACACACACACACACACACACACACACACACACACACACACACACACACACACACACAGCCCCTGGTGTGGTCACTCTTTGCAGCTGTGGTCACATTAATGGTCACATTTCTGGTCACATCCACATGTAGCTAGCCAGACAGAGGGTCGGACAGAAAACCCACAAATTCCATGTTCAGGCTCACACACACACACACACACACACACACACACACACACACACACACACACACACACACAGACACACACACACACACACACACACACAGACACACAGACACACACACACACACACACACACACACACACACCCTGAGTGGAGGAGATGACAAATTGCACGGCTCATTTTCTAAATCATGTAAAAGTGGGGAAGTCGAGTTACACATCCCCATTTACTGAAAAGAAAACATCATGAAACTTAATTTCCTCATCATCAAATTTCAGAGCATGTCACACCCATACACACACACTCACACACACACACACACACACACACACACACAATGTCTGTGAAGTCACCCTCAGCCGCGTAGTGGATGGGCCATTGAGTGAGCCGGTAATGGCAATGCAGGACTGTGGTTTAATATGTGGAGCATTTTGCACGGACACCTGCTTTGCACTCCTGCCCCACCGTGCTAAATGACTGTACTTTCCCAAATGAGTTTGGCCCGCACATGATGGAGTGACCCAACCTTGGACGCGTCGTGGTGAGGGAGAGGTGGTCCAGTCCAGTCCAGCTTGGTGAAGTGAATTGGATTTGTCGTCCGCTTGCCAGCCCTATGCATTCTCTCCATTCTCTCTCTTTCTCTCTGTCTTTCTTTTTCTCTCTCCCTCAATCACTCTCTCCTGCTCTTTCTCCCTCAATCTCTCTCTCTCTCTCTCTCTCTCTCTCTTTCTCTCTCTCACCTTCCTCTACTCTTCTGTATCTATATATCATTCCTGCAGAAGTGGTACACAAACATATTGGCAAGGTGTGAATTATGTGTGAAAGACATGGTGCCCTTGGCTTGAAACATGTTCAGTTGGTGTGTGGCCTGTCACTTACTGGACCTGTCACTGACTGAAAAAGTGAACCCCATATGTTATAGTAATTTTTAACACAGTGACAAAGTGACATATTTCTCGCCTTTGGTTGCTTAAATGTTTATGATTACAGCTCACAGCTAATGGAAACCCAAAATAGTCAGTATTTCAGGAGGTTAGAATATTGCATTAGACCAATAAAAATACACATTGTAGATACAAAAATGTCAGCCTTCTAAAATGTATGTTTACGTTTATGACCTTAGTAATAAATTGGTTTGGCATTTCACACCGCACTGAAATAAATTAACTTTGGGACCAAATTTGAATGAATTGAGATGCACCTGTTTGTTTTTGTTTATCTTGTGTCTCCACAGGCTTCATCCAGGCCATGGTGGTGGAGCTGTGGTCTACGCTGGAGTGTGGCCGAGAGGACGTCCGTGTGGTGCACCCCAAGTCCACACCCATGGACCCCATCGACAGGAGCTGCCTGAAGGTACTGTACAGTCACAGTACATTACATTACACTTAGCTGGCGCTCTTATCCAGAGCGACTTACAGATATTTACAGGGTTTTGGTTACAGTCCCTGGAGCAGTGTGGGGTTAGATGCCTAGCTCAAGGGCATCTCAACCATGGGTAGGGCGGGATTCGAACCGGCAACCTTCCGATCGCAAGACCGGACAGTACAATGCATGCAGGCTGGTCTAGATACATTAACTTGTGAAGCAGGTCAAAGCAGGCCCTCATTGTGTCCTGTTCTTAAATCACCCCTCAAAAGCTCCATTAATAAGAGTTTTCAGAGCCGAGGGCCGCAAAAAGGAATGTGGAGCGAGGAGGTCTTTTACAGGGTAAGTTTGGTGTAAATCAGTCCATAAACCTGTTGTTTGAGGTCACCGAGTGCTGTCTATAGGAAAAAGAATGAGAACATTTGATACGACATAGACCAAATAGCAAATGAGCACCTACCATTGCACCTAACATTTACTATGTGAATAGGGCATAGGAAGACAGTTAGTTTTTATGCCTCATTCAGTTAGTGTTCATTATTCGGTCTATGTTGCATACAAATTTTCCTACCAACAGCACTGAATGACTTCGGACAACAGGGCGATGGATTAGTTAACACTCAACTTTTCCTTTAAGTAGCCAGGGACACTGCCTTATATACAGTTGTGTGAGGAGTGCAACCTTGCACTCAATCCTGCCATACTGTATGTGTGTGTGGGCTGTGTGTGATTCTGTGTGACTCATGTGTGATTCTGTGTGACTCATGTGTGATTGTGTGTGTGTGTGTGTGTGTGTGCATGTGTGTGTGTGTGTGTGTGTTTGAATCTTACATAGACAGACTACAGAGGAGCCAGAAATGGAGCTCTGTGCACTTTTGTGTTGCTTTAGACCGTAAAAAAAAAAGACTGATTTTCTGAGAGATTCTTCTCTTGGTCCTTCTGTGTCAGTGTGGTCCTGCTGTTCATGGTAACAAAACCTCATGATGACTTGAGAAGTGTATGCTGCCTTTCTGACACACCCACTGAAGCCTGTCAGACCCGTTCGTAGATCGTCTCTGACAGAGGGATGAGGCAGAGCCCCGCGACGCAGAGTTTCAGATATAAATGTCCTTCGGAGGAATACATCATTTATTTTTGGAGCAAAGTCCCAGACACACAGCCCGTACACATGTTTCATGCTCAGCTAACGGCAAAACAAAAGTTAGGTCCTTGTCATTTTTTTTTCCTCTTTGTTTCTTTCGCCCCTGTTTCTTGTTTTGTTCTTTTGGTGATTTTTTAAAATAAGCTCAACAGAGACAGGTCGGCAAGTCAGTCTCGCTGCCAAGAACAGACTATTATTCCAGGCCGTGTGGAGATGTGTTAATGTATGCTATTGTGCTGTCTCCTCTCTTGCCCAAGGCCTCCCAAATAACAGGGAGCTGAACTATTTTTCATCTTTTCCATCATGTGTTTTTTTTTTTGCATAAAAATTCAACAGTCCTTCTCTCCTCTCTCTCCCTCCTCATATTGATGTCTCCTCTCATCTATCTGTGACTATGTACTGTATATACTAATGTATTTTTATTACTATTAACTGTTGGCTTTGTCTCTGGTTCAGGGTGGTAAGAGTATCTGTATTGTGTGTGTTGGGTTTTATTGTGTCAGGCGCTGTTACAGTCCCTCTGTCCTAAAGCCTGCTGAAAAACAAATGTCCTTTTTAAGGACATGTAATAAGTTGAAGAAGTGTCTTTCAGTTCCCTATGGACTTAAAATTCCAGTGTGACATGAGCTTCAGGTATATTACAACATAATGAGTTTGAATGTTTGTTAGGAGCAAAACTATGCTAGCCTATAGCATTCTTAATGTTACTGCTTTTAGCCAATGCTCACAGTGCTAGTTATGTGGCCATATATAGCATAAGCTTGAACAAAAATCGCTTTTTTTGAACCATTAACAAAGCTCAAAGTAACTCCACACTTCTTTGGTAGGATGACAAGGGCCCTGTTTGCGTTTAAAACGAGGCATTGAGAAAATGTGTAGATCGTTTAATAAATTAAAGGCTGTTTAGACAGGCCGTACCTCGAGCTAGTTTCCGCCATGTTGAGGTTCTCCTTTAAATGCGGCTAGGGCTTATCTTGGTCTGCATGGACAAACGCTGGCACAGAGCACCTAAGCTCAGTTTGGGTCTGATTAAATGTAGGCTAGACATGCAGTGGTAGCTTGACTTCCAGTCACTTTGACTAATTGTGTAAGTCAGACATTGCAAGGACTAAAATCTAGTTCACATGCATTTTAAATGGCTTCAGAATGATTGAGACAGACTCTTCCTTTCCTACCCTTCTCTCTCTTGCTCTCTCTCTTGTCTTTGTGTCTGTTTTTCTCTTGCTAAATTTGCATCTCCTCCCTCTCTCCCTCTCTCCCTATCTTTCTATCTCCTCCCTCTCTCTCTCTCTCTCTCTCTCTCTCTCTCTCTCTCTCTCAATCTCTCTCTCTGCTCCCACCCTGCTTTGTGTGGTGTGTGTTCCCTACAGTCATTCCTGACTCTGGTGAACCTGCTGTCATCCCCGTATGCGGCGTGGGAGCTGCTGGGAGGACAAGTGCTGCCCAACAAGAGCAGCTACAACCTCAGGGAGATGCCCACCTCCATCACTGTGAGTCCCTCTCCAGACACACACACACACACACACACACACACACACACACACACACACACACACACACACACACACACACACACACACACACACACACACACACAAGTGCTGTCCAACAAGAGCAGCTACAACCTCAGGGAGATGCCCACCTCCATCACTGTGAGTCCCTCTCCAGAAACGCACACACACGCATGCACACATATACACACAGGCAAGCACACACACACACACACACACACACACACACACACGCATGCACACAGGTGCACACAGAAACACACAGGCAAGCGCACACACACACACACACACAAGTAGAACGCCCCCGGATGTGCTCAGGTGAAACCAACACACAGACACACACACACACACACACACACACACACACAAGAGCACCCATAGATACAGTACACTTGGCTGGTATACATGCAAACACACACACACACACACACACACACACACACACACACACACACACACACACACACACACACACACACACAGACTTACTCACAGTCACGCATGCACCCCCACTAACCGACACTCTAAGAAACTTCTCTCCTGCCCCCAGCTGTTTCCAATGAGTCATGCAAAGTCCAGCTGAGTCTCCCTTTCATGCTCTCCTTCCCTCTCTCTCTCTCTCTCTCTCTCTCTCTCTCTCTATTTCTCTCTTTCTCTCTCTCTCTGTCTCTCTCTGTTTTTATGCCTTTTTGTCTCCTCATCTCAGATGGATGTCTTTGTACTGTATGGATATTTTGTTTTTTTTCTTTTTCTTTCTTTCTTTCTTTCTTTCTTTCTTTCTTTCTTTCTTTCTTTCTTTCTTTCTTTCTTTCTTTCTTTCTTTCTTTCTTTCTTTCTTTCTTTTCCCTTTCTTTGCCCCTTCTGTCACACTCAAACATGCATAGTGTACACATGTAGACACACACCAGCACAAACACATACACACCTCAACCCGCAGCAGCAGAGACAAACACAGTAACCCCTCAGATCTTCCCCATCTCGTCATCACTTGTAGTTCCACTAGTTGTCCTGCTGGGGGCAGACTTCCTCCAGTATTTGTCCCATCTGTTTGAATGTGCCCAGGCGAGGGCACTCGACATACAATGTTGGCCTTGACTTTGTGTGTTTTTGCCTTGCCTTGCCTTGTCAGCTTTGCCTTTACTTAGCCCATACATATTTAAAGATCTGCTCCTTCCTTTACTCTCTCACGATGAAATCTGTAGAGGCCTTGGACTTTCCACAAAGTGAGGTGAGAAGCAAACGGTGTTCCGCGTGGGTTAAATAATTCCCCTTGATTATGTGTGCATGTGAGAGTATACAGTCAGTCATACGCTGAGTCATAGTATCCTAACGTACACACTGCAGGGTTGTGAAGGGCTTTGTGATGTGGTGAGCTGCAGTCGATATTCTCGTTATTATTCTCTTTCTCTTTTCCCTCCCTTATTCTCGTTCTGACACTGTCTTTGTGCCTCTCTTTCTCCGCCTCGTTCATATCCCCCTCTCTTCTAGGATTTGATTGACAGGCTCATTGCTGTTAACTCCGACGCCAAGATCCACTCGCTGTTCAACTACGAGCAGTCGCACACATTCGGCCTGAGGTACGATCAATCCCTCTCTCTTTCTTTCTCGCTCTGCCACCCCCCCCCCCCCCCCCCGTCTCTCTCTGTCCCTGTCCCTCTCTCTCTCTCTCTCTCTGTCTCTCTCTCTCTCTCTCTCTCTCTGTCTCTCTCTCTCTCTCTCTCTCTCTCTCTCTGTCCCTGTCCCTCTCTCTCTCTCTCTCTCTCTCTCTCTCTCTCTCTCTCTCTCTCTCTCTCTCTCTCTCTGTCCCTGTCCCTCTCTCTCTCTCTCTCTCTCTCTGTCCCTGTCCCTCTCTCTCTCTCTCTCTCTGTCTCTCTCACACTCTCTCTTTATTTGTTTTTTTTTTCTTTATAGTTATCAGCCTCCTGTTTCCCTTTTCCCTTTTCTGTCACTTTCACATAATCACATACTGTTTTCTATTATATGCACACACACACACACACACACACACACACACACACACACACACACACACACACACACACACACACACACACAATGGCTGTTCTTTATGTTGTTCTGTGTGTCCCTTTCCCAGCACCTTTTTGCCCCCCCCCCCACCCCCCCCCTCCCCCCTCTTGTTTTGTTTTTTATTTCTCTCTCTATCTCCATTGTGCTACATGAAGTGCATGAGGAATATTCTCTCTTTCCTTCTCTTCCTCTCTGTCTCTCCTTCTCTGTCTTTCCTTTCTGTCTCTCATTCTCTATCTCCCCCTCTCGCTCTTTCTCTGTCTCTCCCTCTCTCTCACGTTCTCTCTCTCTCTCTCTCTCTCTCTCTCTCTCTCTCTCCCCCTCTCGCTCTTTCTCTGTCTCTCCTTCTCTGTCTTTCCTTTCTGTCTCTCATTCTCTATCTCCCCCTCTCGCTCTTTCTCTGTCTCTCCTTCTCTGTCTTTCCTTTCTGTCTCTCATTCTCTATCTCCCCCTCTCGCTCTTTCTCTGTCTCTCCTTCTCTGTCTTTCCTTTCTGTCTCTCATTCTCTATCTCCCCCTCTCGCTCTTTCTCTGTCTCTCCCTCTCTCTCATGTTCTCTCTCTCACGTTCTCTCTCTCTCTCTCTCCCCCTCTCTCTCTCTCTCCCCCTTTCTCTCTGGTTTACTGTCTCACGTTCTCTCTCCCTCTCTCCCTCTCTCTCTCTCTTTCTCTCTCTCTCGCCCTCCCTCTCTGTCATGTTCTCTCTCTCACGTTCTCTCTCTCTCTCTTTCTCTCTCTCTCGCCCTCCCTCTCTGTCATGTTCTCTCTCTCACGTTCTCTCTCCCTCTCTCCCTCTCTCTCTCTCTTTCTCTCTCTCTCGCCCTCCCTCTCTGTCATGTTCTCTCTCTCACGTTCTCTCTCTCTCTCTTTCTCTCTCTCTCGCCCTCCCTCTCTGTCATGTTCTCTCTCTCACGTTCTCTCTCCCTCTCTCCCTCTCTCTCTCTCTTTCTCTCTCTCTCGCCCTCCCTCTCTGTCATGTTCTCTCTCTCACGTTCTCTCTCTCTCCCTCTCTCTCTCTCGCCCTCCCTCTCTCTCACGTTCTCTCTCTCTCTCTCTCTCTCTCTCTCTCTCTCCCCCTCTCTCTCTGGTTTACTGTCTCTCTCTCTCTCTCTCTCTCCCCCTCTCTCTCTGGTTTACTGTCTCTCTCTCTCTCTCTCTCTCCCTCTCTCTCATGTTCTCTCTCCCTCTCTCTCTCTCTCTCTCCCCCTCTCTCTCTCATGTTCTCTCTCTCATGTTCTCTCTCTCTCTCTCTCTCTCTCTCTCTCTCTCTCCCCCTCTCTCTCTGGTTTACTGTCTCATTAGCCTGCTTTGTCCTGCTTATCTTCCTCCTCATCCGCAGATCAATAGCGGACTGATTCATTTTCTATCTCTCCATTTCCTGCTCTCTCTTTCCCTCTCTACTCCTCTGCCTCCCCCGCTCTTTCCCTCTTCTGTCTTCTTACCCACCCATCTCACTCTGTCTTTGTCTTTCCTCTTTCTCTCTCTCTCACTCTTTTTTCTCCTGTCTGTGTCTCTGCTTCTCTCTCTCCTCTTCTCTCTCTATCTCTCCCTCTCTCTCTCTCTCCCTCTCTCTCTTACGCTCCCTCTTGAGATCAACCTTCTTGAGGCAATAACTCCTCCACTTGTGAAAAAAAAATGCATAAGAAGGAGAAGACATAAAAAATGAGCCTGGAGAGAAATCACTCCAGACCCCTACGTTAAGACACCGGTCTTACTTTCTCATTTTATTGCAGTTAAAGGGATGAGATTTAAAGATTTAAATCGGACCCCTGGTCTGGCTGCAGTCTGCTTCACAATATGGCCGCCATGCACTATGGACACTCGGAGCATAATTAATCAGGACCCCACAGCAGCGTTTCCCCGCTGTTTTATTACAGGGCTGACTCAGGTAGCCACCCCCATGCTAACCACCATGTTAAACAGACATAGGCAGGCGGACTGTTTATTAGGGTCAGCCCAGCCAGCGGTGCATGCATTTGTCCCCACCAGAGGTGTCAGTCTCGGCTTCAGAAAGTAAAAACCTTGCCATGTGTTCCTCACAGGGGTTGGGTGGGCATGGATGAAGTGTGGGGGAGATGGGGGTTAGGGTTAGCCTGGTAAACCAGCCCCTCGTACTTCATTTTTTGTACAGAGGGTCTGGACCAGACACCGTCAGAAACGATTTCTCCTGGAGATGTGGACTCTGCTGAAGTTTAAAACAAGTGCCTCTGCCTTTACCCAATCGCTAACGCCTGGTCGTCACGTATGCAATTAGCCTACCTACGCACTACTATTCAAATGTAGCACACAAGGTCAACATCATGGCTAACAAACACACCCTTTGTTCGCTGATTGGATCGGTCTTGCTGCGGCCGACTAAATGACCCTCAAGAGATTCCGGTCCAGACCCTCTGTACAGAATGAAATGAAGTATGAGGGACGGGTTTACCAGGCTAGGTTAGGGTGGAGGTTAACCCTGTTACACGCCGGTTGTGCTACCTGTTGATTTTCCT
>CM050219.1:26602500-26607500 GCA_027475355.1 Coilia nasus
CAGAGAAGAGGAGATGAACAAACACAGAGGAGAGAGGAACAAGGTGCATCTAAGCAAGGAAGCAAAGGTGCATCCTTTGCACAAGCTTTTTTTTTTTTTTTTTTTTTTGTGAGGTAGGCATGCCGTGGTGACACGGATGACATGAAAACACTACCCACACATGACGTTGAATGTTTCAACATGGTGCTTGTGAGATCATTCCTTTTTACTCCAGAAGGTCCTTACTACCTTCCTTCATGAGAGGAAGGGCTAGAAACGAGGAAAGGAAAGAAGGAAGGGCTAATAAAGAAACGAGATGCACCTTTAAAAAGATCTAATAGTAAATAATTTACTACTGTGGGCAGAGAAGCAGGCAGAATCTCCTACAAAGCTCTGATTCTGATAGGAATATAAACTAAATAACCAAATAACTAAGGAATATCAAATAATAATAAAAATATGTTAACAATAAAAACGTTACGTACAACACTATTATTATCATTCAGATTCCTTCAGATCATAGTGACAAAGTGACAAAGCTCGTAGAGGTATCTTGTATGGAGAACGCTTTCTGCGGGCCACACAAAACTGCACTAAAAGGAAATGCACTCAGTTTTCTCAACAGCCTTTCCTAATGTGTCTGCTTTGTCTGTGTATGTCAAGGAGCATGTCACAGTCTTTCTTCACCACTAAAAGCATATTCATGTCCGTGATCGTTTCTTCCTCCCTTCTGCATATGCTTGGGATTTAATATCCTGTAAAATGGGCTGTCTGCAGTACACACAAGGATGTGTTTGTGTGTGTGTGTGTGTGTGTGTGTGTGTGTGTGTGTGTGTGTGTGTGTGTGTGTGTGTGTGTGTGTGTGTGTGTGTGTGTGTGTGTGTGTGTTTGTCTGTATGTATTTGTGTTTTGTATGTGTGTGTGTGTGTGTGTCTGTGTATGTACACAGAGTCTGAGCTGAGTGTGTTCCTGTCCTCGTGGAGAGAGGCCCAGCAGGACGAGGGCTGGATGGACAGCTGCAGAAGGCTGTACTGCAAGGCCATGACCACCAAGGCCAGCGCCATCAGTGGAAGCGGTAGGTCCTTGTCCCCCTGTGACACAGTAACATGGGGCAGCTGTGGCCTAGTGGTTAGGGAGTTGGTCTTGCAATTGGAAGGTTCGAATCCCGCCCTACCCATGGCTGAGATGCCCTTGAGCAAGGCATCCAACCCCACACTGCTCCAGGGACTGTAACTGAAACCCTCTAAATATCTGTAAGTCGCTCTGGATTAGAGTGTCAGTTAAGTGTAATGTAATAATAATAGTAACATGTGCTGCTTCCTGGCTTCCCTAATTAAAGTACGGTCATACAGGGCTGATAGTATTCAGGCACTTTGCATGATTTTAGGCTTGGTAGTGGTTGTCAGCAAGAAAAAAAGTACAGTTCTACACTGAAAATATTGAATAGGAAAAGCTTGTCGATGTTGGGAAGTTGTTATGTTTGAGTCGCCCAGAGGTCTAGTAAGAGAAAACCATCCTTTGCTCTCAACCAAAGAAACATTAGGCTAACATCAGGCTACACTTCAATAAGAGTGTCAGTTAGATTTATCAAATCCTATTCCAAATGTAGTTCATCAGACCGAGTGTAGCAGACGTTCAGACTCAGGATTTTTGTACTATCAGCCCTGAGTCATAGCTGAGCTTTCATTTGTTCAATATTCTTTTTTTTTTTTTTTTGACATATTTGATTTGTCTGTCTGAGAATAACATTGGGCACTTTCTGGCTTCCCTTACAGAAACGCATTCATAGCTGAGCCTTTTTTGCTGTGTATAAGTGTGATTAGCAGTGATTTAAGCAGTGAGCGTTGGATGTCCTTAGCGTTATATGTATGGGCTTTTATGCTCATTCATTACGAACATGTCACTGTGTAAATGTGTGTGTGTGTGTGTGTGTGTGTGTGTGTGTGTGTGTGTGTGTGTGTGTGTGTGTGTGTGTGTGTGTGTGTGTGTAAATGTGTGTGTGTTTCTCTGTGTACGTTTGTGAGTAGAAATAGAACCACTTGCACTTATACAGTATAGCTCTGCTTCTGTACCTATTCATATTTTAATGTCAACAGTTAGATTAATTGAAGCAAAAATGGAGAAATGAGACAAAGACATATGTATGTTCCCTGCTGGTGTTATAGTCGGTTAGCTTATAAGAACAACACAGTTTTGTGTGTTTGTGTGTGTGTGTGTGTGTGTGTGTGTGTGTGTGTGTGTGTGTGTGTGTTGTCCATTTTGACATTTCAAAGCCCATTAAGTGTGTGTCTGATTCATGGCTAATGTACTTTCTGTGTCTGAGCTCCCTGGGAACAAATGGGGCCGATCCATTCTTCAGCAGATGAAACGATAGCCGTCCCCATAAGGGGCGTGCTTCTCCCCACAATAGAGGAGTCAGGGGTCTCTCTGCATGCCCATCAGCAGCCTCTTCACTCTGGAGAAAGAGGGCAGATCTTCCCTCCGCTGGAGCTCAGCGCTGGTGCTTTTTATCTCTGACATTTACAACATGCCCTCGCGCACACTCAAAGGAACACATTTGCAACATCCTCTTACACACACTGAAAAGATATATGTTTCAGCTCCCCTATCTCAGTCCCAGTGCCAGCTATTCATCACCGAATACCCAACATCATACCAAGGCTCTTTTGAAAGACACTTCTTTACCTGCTGAATTTTTAGCACTGACAGTAGCTTTTGATCACTCACACACACATTCAAATATATCTAAAGATTTTTAAAGGCTAACCAGTTTTCAGTAAGTTCAGTTGCTTGTACAGCTCTTTCAAAGATGTCATGGTAAGAAAATTTAATTTTTTTGTTTTTTAGGACCTAGTATGTACACACACACACTATGCTTTTACCAAGAGACTCCGGTTCTATTTTGGAGCACAAAGAGGCACATCTGTCTCCCTCTGCCTTGATACCGGCTCCTCACCAGAGACTCTGATCACGTATAGAAATCGCTCTCCAAGACACCCATCTGTCGGGGTCGGGGTCTGCCGAGAATCCGTGCCTCTTTTCATGTGCGACTGAAGAAAGGCATCATCCGGTTGGGATTTCTTCTTCTCTTGACATTTTTGCTTCTCTTGTTTTGTATATAAGTATATAATCACAGATCATTAACAGCTATTCATGCACAAACCCAAAGATGTATTTGCATGTCCTACATCTATCTTTTTTTATGATCCATCATTTCATCCAAGCCTATTGATTAACTGTATAGGTTGTCAAAGGGCTTTTTGTTCCTAAAGGATAGGAGATTAAGATTTCGGGTTTTTCTTTTTTTCCATGCTACTTTATGAATGTATCAAAAAGGCAAGCTGATGAAAATGGTGCCTGTCAAATCAGGGGCTCAGTCTTTCTGCAGACCTGTTATTTTCCTTATGTGAATAGTGCGCTTGATTACCTCTAATCTGCTGATGATGGCTGGGGTGTGTGTGTGTGTGTGTGTGTGCATGCGTGCACACGTGTGTGTGTGTGTGTGTGGTTTGGCTTGTGTGGTAAGAATATTAGTTTAAGTTTAGGTTTTTGCAGTATGTCTACATGGTAATGTTCCTGCAAACAGCCATCCATCAAATGATAAAGTTGACTCGCATTACCAGACACATGTGTGTGTGTGTGTGTGTGTGTGTTGACAGGTTTGTGTGTGTGTGTGTGTGTGTGTGTGTGTGTGTGTGTGTGTGTGTGTGTGTTTTGACAGGTTTGTGTGTGTGTGTGTGTGTGTGTGTATGTGTGTGTCTTGACAGGTTTTTGTGTGTTATTAGGATATTAGTGGCTTATCGCACTGTGTCTGTTTGGGAATGTCCCTGCAGACATCCATCCAATAATTAAGGTGAATCATGTTGCCCCTTGTGTTTCTGTGTGTGTGTGTGTGTGTGTGTGTGTGTGTGTGTGTGTGTGTGTGTGTGTGTGTGTGTGTGTGTGTGTGTGTGTGTGTGTGTGTGTGTGTGTGTGTGTGTGTGTGTGTGTTTGTCTGTGTGTGTGTGCATGTGTCTGTGTGTGTGTGTTTGTCTGTGTGTGTGCGTGTGTCTGTGTGGGTGTGTGTGTGAGGGTGTGTATGTGTGTCAGAGAAAAAGAGACAGGCCTACACATCACTGTTACTCCTCTGCTCTTGTCCTCAGTGCTGTGTGATCTGCTGGAGAAAGCTGTGCTGCACCTCTCCACCTCCCCAGCCGACTGTGTCTTCCCTGTCATGGAGCCCAGCGGTCAGTACCACAACACACCCCTCTGTTACGTTCTATACGTGTAATGTGTCATGGAGCCCATCCCTCTGTTACGTTTTATACGTGTAATGTGTCATGGAGCCCAGCGGTCAGTACCACAACGCACCCCTCTGTTACGTTCTATACGTGTAATGTGTCATGGAGCCTAGCAGTCAGTACCACAACACACCCCTCTGTTACGTTTTATACGTGTAATGTCGAAACTGAACTAAAATAGACTGGATTTACAAACTGGTAAGAAAGCGTGCAGCACATAAGTAAACTCCTCGTCATTTTAACCTTCTTTAACTCCACACTTATTCTGCACATTGCATCCACAGACTGTTTATAAGAGAACTGGTCAAACCAACCAAAAACCCAGAGCATCAAGCAGCTGTGGGAAGAAATCGCCTTGATTGGTGTTATTTTTTATTGAGACCTAGACCTTTATGATGTGGCAGGAAAAGAAGAGAGAGACCCAGCAGTGCCAGCACCAGAATAGTAATGGATGCAGCTCTCCATACTGCGACTTTTCAGTTTAAGTGGTGGTCATACTTCATACAAACTATTGTTTAAACTGCTAATCAAAAATAAAATAGTTACCATTACAAATATATTGCAACTAGTAGCTAAAAGTGAATTACAGTTTGAAAGACCATGTAGGTTAGCAGCCTTCTTGAAAATCTGGTTTAGAGGGAAAATGTACACCCATCCCTGTCTCCGCATGAAAAACGTTTTGCATAAGCACTGCTGTGCACTCCTGCTGATGAGAGAAGCATTGTGAACTCTTCTAAATTG
>CM050219.1:26612500-26617500 GCA_027475355.1 Coilia nasus
CACCTCTCCACCTCAACTCCTCCTCCCCACCTCTCCACCTCTCTACTCCCCACCTCTCCACCTCTCTACTCCCCACCTCTCCACCTCCCCACCTCTCTACTCCCCACCTCTCCACCTCAACTCCTCCTCCCCACCTCTCCACCTCTCTACTCCCCACCTCTCCACCTCTCTACTCTCCACCTCTCTACTCCCCACCTCTCCACCTCTCCACCTCTCTACTCCCCACCTCTCCACCTCTCTACTCCCCACCTCTCCACCTCTCTACTCCCCACCTCTCCACCTCAACTCCTCCTCCTCCACCTCTCCATCTCTCTACTCCCCACCTCTCCACCTCTCTACTCTCCACCTCTCTACTCCCCACTTCTCCACCTCAACTCCTCCTCCTCCACCTCTCCACCTCTCTACTCCCCACCTCTCCACCTCTCTACTCCCCACCTCTCCACCTCTCTACTCCCCACCTCTCCACGTCTCTACTCCCCCTCCACATCTCTACTCCCCACCTCCCTACCTCTGTGCTCCCCCTCCACCTCTCCTGTTGATCCCACTTCTCCTCTGCTCCCTGTCCCCCCTGCAGGGCCGGAGGGCGGTGGGGTTGATGGCTGTGGCCTGTCGCCTGTGGAGCAGCTGGGAATGAGAGCCGCCTTCAGGTACAGCATCCTCTCTGTTTTATCTTTAACACTCGCATGTAGCTGCAGATGTCCACACATTTGCTTACAGATGCATAGACACTAATCTTTCACAGACACTCACAGGTGTTCACAGATGCTCACTCTCTTTCACAGACACAAACTCTTCTACAGACACACATTTCTACGGATGCGCACAATTGTTCACAAATGCTCTCACTCACAATCTCTCACAGTCTCTCAGACACTTACTCTCTTTCACAGACACAAACTCTTCTACAGACACACATTTCTACGAATGCTCACAATTGTTCACAAATGCTCTCACTCACAGTGTCTCACAGTGTCTCACAGTCTCTCAGACACTTACTCTCTTTCACAGTTCTGACTGTTCTACACGTTCTTACTTTCCTGCGGTCACTCACACTGTCTATGAACACTCAGAGACACTCAGCATACTCACAGATGCACACAGCTTTTCACACACTTCACTACACTAACCAGCACCTTATCTGGGTGCCTTTGTGCGTGTACAGTGCTGTGCAAAAGTCTTAGATGTGAGAAAATGCTGTCAGCTAGGACAGCTATGCCTTCAAAAATGTCAGCTAGGAGTGCCTTCAAAAATGGACCTGTTAATCATTCATGTGCATCCATCAACAAAATGCAGTGAATGAACAAAAGAGAAATCTACATCAAATCAATATTTGGTGTGACCACCCTTTGCCTTCAACAGAGCATCAATTCTTTTAGGTATACTTGCATACAGTTTTTGAAGGCACTCGACTGGTAGCTTGCACCAAACATCTTTTCGGGGTATTCAAACCAGCATCAATTCACACAAAGGGGTACACACAAAGTCAGGGACTTTGCAGGATTAAAGCCAGGTGTATGATTAACCAATTACACCAAATTGGTTGTATATGTCAGAAAGCCTACATCCACAGAAGATCTGTGGTTATCTCTTTAAGATGTTTGGCTCAAACTATCAGCCGGGTTCATTCAATCCTGATTTAGATTTCTCTTTTGTGCATTCATTGCAATTTGTTGATTGACGAACATAAATGATTAACACTTCCATTTTTCCAAGACTTTTGCACATAACTGTATGTGTGTGTGTGTGTGTGTGTAAATAGGGGGGTGTGTCTGAAGTGTCCCTGCCGCGGGAAACTTATGTAAGGCACATCTATCTCCTTGAGTGTTCCCTCCTTGTGTGCACCCTAGGCTGCACTAACTTTGCCATGCCTTTGTTGACTCTGTGTTCCTCTACACTTCTGTTAACTTGTCGTGTCCTCCTTTTGTAAGTCACTTTGGATAAAAGCATCTGCTAAGTGTAATGTAATGTAATGAAAAATTAGACTTGCTCACATACACACACAAATGCTCACAGACATTCACAAATGATCAGAGACACTCACAAATGATCAGAGACACTCAGAAATGATCACAGACACTCGCAAATGCTAACAGACACTTACAGCTGCCTGCATGTACACTCACAAATCCTCATAGTCACCCAGTTTCCCCTGCTGCCTCCACTAGAGCCTATTTCCCACCTGCAGTCTGCCTGCCTGCAGCAAGACAGGTTGTTCAGCTCTTGCGTGCACACCCAGGGAAAGTAGTTGTACCTGTTGGTTTTTTCAAGAGAGTCTCATCGAGAGAGAAGTGTCTCATCTCAGCTGTATCCATCTCCAGGATGACATTTCAATTCCTCCCACAGCCATGTGTTGAGGGATTTGATAATACAGGAGCAAGACGTCAGAGCTGCAGTATTGTTTTTTTCTGAAGGCTGAGTGTTGGCTGTAAGGCAGCAGTCAACACTGGCAGTGACAGAATGGCTGGCCAGTAAGCAATACCCAGTGCCACCCTTGTTACCTCTCTGCTAATGTTGAAAACAGCCTTGTAGTTCCTAAACATCGTTATGTTCTTCCGTCACTGCCTTGACTGGTACAAGAACAGCAGCTGTGTGTGTGTGTGTGTGTGTGTGTGTGTGTGTGTGTGTGTGTGTGTGTGTGTGTGTGTGTGTGTGTGTGTGTGTGTGTGTGTGTGTGTGTGTTTGTGTGAGTATGTTTGTGTGTGTGTGTGTGTGTGTGTGTGTGTGTGTATACTCTCCAGTCACTGGTCAAGGTTGTCAGAAGTGTAACCTCGTCTTGCTGATCATTGATAAAACAGACAGATGGTAATTGGCTTGAAATATATATATTTTAGGTGTGTAGCCTCAGCGAAGTTTCATCTGTTGTAAATGAAGAGTATCTCTCTGTACCAGTAGCCATCAGAAGTTGTGAAATAAAGCCCCATCGACAGCTTTGAGACATGTTGAAAGTGAACAATTCTCTTAGTTGTTTTGAAAAGGAAAAAGTTAAAAACTCTGCCAATGACTTTGGCTTTTATGCTTCAGATGTGCGATGGACTGTAAAATTCTTTGTATCAATCAACACTTGAAAGTTTTTTCACAGTTTTGTAATGCTTTATTCACTAACAAGGATGTTGACATAAAAAGGTCTCTGTGTCCTTTTTTAGAAAAATAACAAGATAACAAGAGAAAACGTCAAGTCTATAGACCCTTGCCAGTACTAGACATTCACAGTGTTAATTGACAACGCAGAATTCCAGTTAGCCAGCAGTGTGAGTCTTAAGATTTAACAACAACAAAACAAAACTCTTTGCTGAGACTTCTTTGTGTTATCTTCCTCCCAGCATGATGCCCTGGTGGCCTTCATTTAGCCTGGTAAACCCACCCCTCGTACTTCATTTCTTTTGTACAGAGGGTCTGGACCGGAATCTCTTGAGGGTCATTTAGCAAGTCCCAGCAAGACCGATCCAATTAGCGAACAGAGGGTCTGTTCGTTAGCCGTGATTTGAATTGTAGTGCGTAAGTAGACTAATTGCATACGTGACGACCATCGTGGCGATTGGGTAAAGGCAGAGGCACTTTTTTTAAACTTCAAACTTAATTTTGCAGTGCTCTCTAGTATTAATGAATGCCCTGTGAGCCGGTTTTGGGGAAAAAAATGCTTTAGTGCTTCTCTTTCAGGCTGCTCTAGTTTGGTGGAGGAGGTGAAGCAGAGAGAGAATGACAGGTTCTCGGCTACGCTAGTTACAGGCTACAATCATTCGAAGCCCATTCGGTCATAGCGAACCAAATAGAAGATCTAAACGTTCTACACAAACACACATACCCATACTTCGCTAAGTAAATGTGTGCTGCAACAAAACTTCTCCAGTAATCACAACTGTGGCATAGCTTTTTCTAATTTACAAACGTACGTCACTTTGTTGGCCTTTTTGTTATTCAGTCGTTTTCCCGCCTACTTTCTTTCACTGACTAATGGAGCCAATCGGGTTAGAAGAACATTTTCACGTGCAGCGTGCATACAGTATGCAACTCAGGGTGACCTGTCGTATTTCAAAAGAGCAAGTACTAAACGGTTTCTCATGGAAGTACTCCTTTAAAGGTTTCATATGTAGGATTGTGGCCAAAACTGGTAGTGCGGTCAGATTTAAAGCTTTGGTCTCCCTGAACAGGCAAAACACTAAACAGAATTTGCCTGCATTAATTTTTAAAATGTAAATATTCTGGCTGCACTATTATTGTCAGTGATGTTATTTTTTATTTAACCTGTTTCCTAAATCAGACCATTTTATCATTACTTGCTGTAAATTCCTTGCATGTCTGACTTTAACATTATTCTTTTTTTTATTTATTCTTTTTCTCTCTTTTTCTTTTCCCTAACCTTGCAGTAGACCAGAATCCAAATAGTGTGGAGATCTGCTTTGTTTTTTTGTGCTTTGATGCTTTGTTTTGTTTATTCTTCTACAGTTATCCAGAAAGTCTTGAGCCAACTTCTTTCTTTAAAGTTGTATTGACTGTTCTTTTGTTTTTTCTGTCAATGTACCTGAGTCTGTTTCCTTGTGTTTGCAGGTACGGAAAGTTCCTGAAGCTCCTGAAGGAGGATGCCGAGGCGGACTTCGCCCTGTTGCTACGGCGATGCAAAGACTTCCTGTCCCAGCAGCGTGTGAAAGCCGACACAGACACTCTGTGTATCCTTATCCCACCCCTCTTTACACACGAACACACACACATACACACACATGCACACACACACACAAATAGACACTCACAGACACTAACACACAGACATCCTCCCCTCACTCACACAAACACAACCACACACACACACACACACAGACAGACAGACACACACACACACACACACACACACACACACACACACACACACACACACACACAGGGACTGGCCAGGACCTTCCTCTCTGGTTCTCACTCACACACACATGCCTGTGCACACAAACACACATACACACACATGCACACACACACACACAAACACAGATAGTGTTCAGGGGAGTGCTCAG
>CM050219.1:26622500-26635000 GCA_027475355.1 Coilia nasus
CAGCACAGCCGCTCTTGATGATGCCAGCGCATTTACACACACACACACACACACACACATACACACACATACACACACCACCTCCTTTGCTGCCCTTTCATGGTTTCAGATGGTCTGCCACTTGTCTGCCACTGTAATTTCAGGTGCGTGAATGAAGCATTTAAAAGGGAGTATTTAAAAAAAAAAGAGGGAGAGAGAGAGTGAGAGAAGGGTTGGGCGTTCTGTTGAAATGCAAAAAAAAAAGATTTGATTTGCGAGAGATGGATCAAAGCTATTTCACAGCCGTTTAAGGGTTTTGGCGGACGCAAGCAAATATTCTGTAGGTCTTCCTGTAGGTCCCACCCTCCCCACACACACACACACATCGACCATCTGAATATGCCTTTCCCCTTATGAAAAGTTATGCTGACGGGTGTGTGTGTACTCTCTATTCTCTGTTTGTTTGTGTGTGTGTGTGTGGGTCCATGCATGTGTGTGTGTGTGTGTGTATGTACTGTTCATTCATTTCTGTGAGTGGGTGTGTATGTTTGTGTTTTTTTCCTTGTGATTGTGTGTGTTTGCTCTCTACATTCATTTTTGTCTTTCTGCATATATGTGTGTGTGTGTTTGCGCTCTACATTCATTTTTTGTCTTTCTGCATATATCTGTGTGTGTGCGTGCGTGCGCATGTGTGTGCGCGTACATGCGTGTGTGTGTGTGTGTGTGTGCGTGCATGTGTGCGCGTGCATGCGTGTGCGTGTGTGTGCACGTGCGTGCGTGTGCATGTGTGGGTGTGTTTGTGCGTGCATGCGCGTGTGTGTGTGTGTGAGTGTGCATGTGTGTGCGCGTGCGTGCGTGCGTGTGTGTGCGCGTGCGTGCGTGTGTGTGCGCGTGCATGCGTGTGTGTGCGTGCATACATGCGTGTATGTGTGTGTGTGTGTGTGCGCGCGCGTGTGTGGGCGCGCGTGTGGGTGCGCGTGCATGCATGCGTGCGTGTGTGCGTGTGTGTGTGTGTTTCAGGTGCACCTCCCAGCGGAGCTGGCCCAGTCAGGCATCCCAGCGGTGTACTGGTGCACGGCCCACTACGTGGAGCTCCTGATCAAGGCCGAGGTGCCCCTGGTCTGCTCCGCCTTCCGCATGTCGGGGTTCACCCCCTCACAGGTACACAACCTCTGTGTGTGTGTGTGTGTGTGTGTGTGTGTGCGTGTGTGTGTGTCTGTGTCCCCTGCAGTGCAGTGGCAATTACTATCATTTCTTACAAACAATAATGCTGATTTGCCAAATCACAAGTACATTTTCTGTGTGCACTTGTGTGTGTGTGTGTGTATGTGTGTCTGTGTGTGTGCACTTGTGTGTGTGTGTGTGTGTGTGTGTGTGTGTGTGTGTGTGTGCGTGCGTGCATACTGTAATGTGTACGTATTGCATATACATTACAGTATGCAGTGTAAACACACCCCAAATGTGTGTGTGTCTCTGTGCACTTGTGAGTGTGTGTGTGTGTGCGTGTGTGTGTGTCCGTGTCCCCTGCAGTGCAGTGGCAATTACTATAATTTCTTACAAAGAAGAATCCTTGCCCTATTTGCCAAATCACAAGTACATTGAGACAATCACAATTGTCTCTCCTGTACTGTATTCTGAGTTCCAGTCTCTAAGCATCCTCTTCTGACAGCTATCCTGATGACAGGGACTTGGAGATGCACTGACTAACCAGCAAATTTCTAATAGCCTTGGTTCTTGCAATGGCATCTATTTACTGCCAGTGAAGTGTGTTACTCAGAAAGCTTGAGGTGTATTACTAAGAGAGTTGTTTGGGAGTGGATAAGGGCTCTCTGTGCTTCTTGCTTCTTCATTAGCGCTTGTTAATCTTACAGGCCTAAAAAAGGAGCCACTGTAGCGGCTGCCGTGGTGGCACTTAAAGCAGCACTATGCCACTTTGAGTGCTTTTCTGGCTTTTTCTCAGCGGATCTCCCTCTAGTGTCTCCAAGTCAATGGGCACTCTTGTAAAAATGTTTTCCCTTCCCCTCACCCTGACCGTGTGTTTTCAACTGATCAAAGTAACCGGCGAATATGAAAGTAGTCATGTCCACCGAGGTAAGTAAAGTCAGAAATTCTTTCGAATTTAACGTGACCCTGCTTCTCGTGGTATTCGTGAGTCTGAGGGTGCCAGGACTGACTCCTAGATATTGCAAGTGTGGTATTTTGTCCACAGACAGTAGGGACGGTCGAGAAAATCTTCATTCGCATAGTAATGACTTATCTAGTAATGACTCATCGAGTAATGACTTATGAAGATGATTAATTAACTCGAAAAAGTTGTGTAGTGCTGCTTTAGTGGTTGAGGCAGAGCCACTTCGCATTGACATTTTAGACAAGTTTTCTTTTCCTCACTGAATTACTGCTCACCACTAACCTCTTAGTGACCCTTTACTAAGCCCCTCCCAAAATCCGTAACTGACTAATCCTAACTTAGCAACCGTTGCTGTAGGCCTGCCAAACTTTCAGAGAAATGCTGTGCGTATAAAATGTGCTATTCAGATAGCAGGTATCCAAAGAGCTTAGAATTGTAAGTGTTTTTTTTTTTTCATTCCTGAAGACTCAAACTCAAGAGGGAAAACACAGGGCGTTGATACTTACTAGCAAGTTGTCATTAGCAAAATGAATAAAAACACCTTTATTTGTTCTAGGGCAGTAGCTAACAGCTAACTAATGATAGCCTTACCCTGCATATCTTTCCCCTTCTGTTTTCAGTTCAATTGTCTGACTACATTGTTGGCAAACTACATTATGTATGTCACTTTCAGTGCATGCTGCATTCAGAGTTTGACAGGCGTAGTAACTGGGGGGCGGGGCTTAGCACAGGGTAAATTGGTTCAGTTTCAGTCTTAGCTCATTTAGTCAAGACAATGGGCAGTTAAACATGAATGTGAAGCATTTTGATGCATCGCACAGGATTCAACCTTAGGCTATTGGTCAACTGTAGTCCCACTTGGCAGGGAACAGAGAACAGATAAGTATGAAGAAAACAGCAGGCATTCCACAATTACAGACCTACATGAGGTGGTGTTGCCATACTGATGTCACAACACATACTGCACTGCTGTGGCACACAATTGATCTGGTGCAAGTACATTCATTCATTCATTCAAAAGTACTTAAAAGTGTTTCTGAACAAAGTGTGGAGAACTGTCCAAAATATCTAGATCCAGCAGCACATTTTTTTTATCATTTCAAATGGTTCAGAAGCTGTTGCTAAAATTGCAGATACATTGGAGCTAAATGAAATATGAAGTATAAACTGCCACTGCAGATTTAAATCTGAGCCTGGGGGGTGTCCTATAAAATGCATCATGAATACCGCAGAATAATTCCAAGTTAATGTTGCTGTAGGTCAGAATTGTCCAAAATCCTGTCTGCAATTTCCCAGGCAAAGAGGACAAAAAAGATAAAGTCCTCAACATGGTAATATGCTCTCAAGAATCGTTTTAGTTTTATCTTTTAACATGACATGTCTGATGAAGAGCTAATGCCTGAAACATCACTGTTAAAAGGTTGTTATGACTGGTGTTACAGACTTTATCTTCAGCATTGTCTAGCACACAGACTTTAGAGAGGAAGCTAGGTGTCTTTTTACTAAAGGCACATATTTAAGAGATTTGTAAGTGAGCCAATTGCTCTCCTTTCAAGCACACTGATGTAATTGTCGGTGTCTAAGCCGCTTTCAGAATTAAACGCTTCTTTAATTTGTTAAATGCTTCCCTTTTGGATCTTGTATTGCACTATTGGGCAAAAAACATTGTAATATCGTCTTGCACTGATTTACATACAGAAATGCAGAAGCCTGAGAAAATGTACATCTGACCATTTTTCTGTAAGAAATGGATGGTGTACATTTAGAAATCAGTATACCTTATACTTTGCAGAAGCCGTGAAGTGTTTACTAATAATACTATTAGTAGTAATATTATTACCGGTTTTAATTTTCCCTTCATTTACTGAGAGAGGTGTCTGTGATTGGGTAACTTCTGTCAGTCTACATGCAGTTTTCAAGTGCTGGCACTCACTACATGTCATGTAGCATGTATGTCCTATGCTGAAGCTGTGCCTATGAATAGTATATGTCAGTTAAGTTAAATCCCCGGCTGTTTACACTCCTACTTCACCAGAGCCCAAGGGCTTATATTCATTATGTTGTGACATTCATGACACTCAGCTGGCCTTCATGGGCTTTCAAAGAAATGTGATCCTGATGCTGTTTGAAATGAGGCTGACAGATAAGGATGCCTGATCTCACAGGCGGACGGTTTGCATTCATATGAATAGGGAGTAATAGAGGCCCAATAGGGAGTAATAGAGGCCCAATAGGGAGTAATAGAGGCCCAATAGGGAGTAATAGACGCTCTGCCAAGATCGTAACTGTGACTGTGAGAGATAAGAAGAGAGGAGGGCAGGAGAAGGCTGAAGGACAGCTCAGGGGAGGGTATTGTGTTGGAGTGACATCACTACAGCTAAAGGCGTGAGGGACATCTGAATGTGTGCGCATAGGTGTGCTTTCCAAAGGGGAGGGTATTGTGTTTGAGTGCAATCACTACAGTTGAGGATGGGCTTTGACTGCCATTTCAAACGAGTCTTAGGGCACTATCATGCCGCGGCGCACTGTGCATTCGCGACGTGCGCATGGTGCCATTACTATTCTGTGCCAGCGCACCGTTCATTTTTTCAGACAAAAACTCACGTTGTCTAGATAACAGATGACACTGCGCCATCACGGGTGTGTCAGCGAAAAGAAGAGGCCTGGTCTGTCGTCAGTTGCGCATTGCTGAAAAGCTATTTTATGGGCGCACAACGCTTTGGGATATAACGAGAGGGATCCCCCTCTTGATGAGTCGCTGTTAGGGGACGATAGCTATCCACTAAAGGCATGGTTATTAACACATAGCTACATTATGCCAACAACAGGGCTTAAAACGTCTTCAAGCTCCAAAAAGATGTCCAATTGCATACGACTACGAATCTGATTATTTACTAAGTGCAACGACATAAAACTGATACATATTTTGCAATAATGCACCTTTATTGAGCAATCAGTTTTTTAAATAAACATACACACATTGTTCATAACCAAAGGGAAACAGTAAGTGTAAAAAAACAGACTTAAATATCCATCCCGGAAGATTAACTGCTCATGCACGAGCAGAACGGTCCTGATGGGAAACACGCCATCGTCATAGCAACAAGCCATGGACAAAGCGCGGCTGGCTTTTAAAGGGAATGAGAGTATAAACTCTGATTGGTTAATTGCATGTTACGCCCCGAACACACCTATGATTAATCAACTTGCGCGACAGACTTTAGACAATGCGCATATGATCGTGAAAATAGAGCCTTTAATCTTTGGAGAAGACCTGAGCCTTGCTCTTGCAAGGGACCTGGGTTTGAGGCTAAGTGGGGTGACTGCTCGCGCCCTTCTTTACAAGTGCTATAATCAGTGATGGATGATCAGGTTTGTTACTCTGACTGAAAGAGAGAGAGTGAGAGAGAGATATCAGGGTGATGGACAGAGCAGCAGCATTATCGTCACCTGCAGGGTGACCCCCCTGGTGAAGGAAGGGGCACAAGCTCCAGCAGCATGGACAGGGAGGGTCAGAGGGGTCAGAGGTCACATGACCTGTATAGCCTGACCCTCAGAGGACCTCTGCCTCTGTGGATGTGGCCCTGGTCAGGTGTGGAATTCATCGCCATGGCAACTGCTGTTGGGGGGTGTCTCCTGTGAGATGGAGCCATGCCTTCTCACCCCTACCCAGCCTATATGCAGGCTTCGTTATGCTGTTGGATGTCATCTTTGGTGCAGGACATGTGACAGAGTGTGTGTGTATGTGATGGGTTTTGTCAAATGAAGTTGATGCTGGAGGCTTGCATAGTCCTGCACCCATGACAAAAAACATGCCAGCTTGACCAAAAAAACAGAGAACAGAGTACACGACAACATCTGCACAGTTTTAATTATTTTATGTACATGACAACTCTGTGACAGCCTAGCAGACAAAAATGTTGTGTTTTAAGTCATATCTTGGCCATATTTTAAGGCTGCTTTGATGTGATAGTGAGGGTAAGGTGGTTGCAAGGTGATGAGGTGCTTATGTTAGATGCTCAGAGGATCCTCAGAGGACTAACCACTTGAACTGTGTGTCAGTGCTTGGGTGGGTGCGGGTGTGTGTGGGTGTATTCTGATGCCCGTAGAAGCTCTAGGGGTTTCTCTCCTGGTGTACTAATGCTGATTGGATTTTAAAAATGCATAGGTCTGACTGCAAAGGGATTTAACACTTCAACTCTCTCTCTCTCTGTCTCTCTCTCTGTCTCTCTCTCTCTCTCTCTCTCTCTCTCTCTCTCTCTCTCTCTCTCTCTCTCTCTCTTTCTTTTTCTTTTAATATAGGGGAGAGTGGGGGTGGGGGTGTGTGCTCATGTAGTGGTTGCTTGTACCATGTGATGTACCTTGCGCCATGTAACATAGAATGGAAGGGATTTTAAACATCTCTCTCTCTCTCCCTCTCTCTCTCTCTCTCCCTCTCTCTCTCTCTCTCTCTCTCTCTCTCTCTCTCTCTCTCTCCCTCTCTCTCTCTCTCTCTCTCTCTCTCTCTCTCTCTCTCTCTCTCTCTCTCTCTCTCTCTCTTTCTCCCTCTTTCTCCCTCTCCCTCACGTTCAGTTTTAATGAGCTTTACTGGCATGACTGTAAACGTTACAATATAACACTTACTTTCTTTCTCTGCCTCTTTCTGTGACTGTCATAATTGAGATGATTAAAGACTAATCAAGTCCCTGTGTCATAATTGAGATGATTAAAGACTAATCAAATCCCTGTCCTCCCCCCCAGATGTGTATGCAGTGGTTGGGGCAGTGTTTCTGGAACTACCTGGACTGGCCTGAGATCTGCCACTACCTGTGCGCGTGCGTGGTCCTGGGGCCCGACTACCAGGTGTACACGTGCATCGCCGTCTTCAAGCACCTGCAGCAGGACATCCTGTCGCACGCACAGACGCAGGACCTACAGCTCTTCCTGAAGGTAGGCCCACTCACACAAATGTAGCACACAAGGTCAAAGTCACGGCTAACGAACACAACCTCTGTTCGCTGATTGGATCGGTCTTGCTGGGGCCGACTACATGACCCTCAAGAGATTCAGGTCCAGACCCTCGGCACACATGTGGATAGACTTTCCCAAATGTGTACGTGTGCATGCATGGATGCTGCGATGTTGGGTTACGATTTGTTTTACGTGTCTGTTGTGTGAATGTACGTGTGACAGTGTGTAGCAAGTATATAGCAATATCAGCAGGCCTCGCATTGAAGGTGCAGATTACGAATTATTTTTGTGTGTGTGTGTGTGTGTGTTTGTGTGTGTGTGTGTGTGTGTGTGTATGCTCGTGCGTGCATGCGCATTTCTTAAAACTTATTATTACTTTTCTGTTCTTACCCAAATTGCCTAAAATTTACCAAAAAGTTGCTGACAAGCTTTCTACAATTGTCCCAAACCAAGCAAGCTGCTTTCCCCCACGCCACGCAGATTAAAATACTGTTATCTGTCTTCATCTAAATGAATGAGTCAAATGGGAAATGCGTGTGGCTGCTGTTCGGCTTCGGCCCTGAAATAAGAAGAGAGATTACACGAGTCCCTTTTGTCCCTGTTCCGTCAACATGAGGCAAAGCAGGCTGAATTGTGGTCCTCGTCTTTGGTCCACAAAACTCTAACCGTAATTGCTTGTCTTGACTGCACAATAGCTTTTTTTTTCCTTTCATTTTTTCAGCCAGCTCTGCACATTCAAAGATGCCATACAAAGGCATGTCATCAAACAAAAAGAAAACTTCTAAAGCAATTTAGCCCCCCACACCCACACCCCCACCCCCACGCTTGTGTCTTTAGCGGATTTATCATCAGGGAAAGTGTTTCCGCTAAAGCACTGCCTAATGTTCTCTACCTTCGCTTCGTAATGTGAAAGTGATTTCCGTTGAGACGGGAGAGGTTGATGAAAGTTTCCAAATTCCCTCAGCAGCTTTCAAAAAAAGGCGCTTCTTCGTCTGCTGTCTCTGTCAGACTAGACTGCGTTCCTTTTTTTTCCATAATAGTATTTACAGCTTCATCCAGGCAAATGGATGTGGTAATGGCGTGTAAGTCTATTTAACACATACCGTGTGTATAGAGAAGACATCGTAGACATTACGCTCTGAACGGGTACTGCTGGAGCCTTAATTTCACAAACAATTTAGCTGTTAACCTTTTTTTTTTGCATCCTTCGTACACAAGTGCACAGAGTGTGGTGTGTGTGTGTGTGCGTGTGTGTGTGTGTGTGTGTGTGTGTGTGTGTGTGTGTGTGTGTGTGTGTGTGTGTGTGTGTGTGTGTGTGTGAATGTATGTGTCTATGCATGTATGTGTGTGTGTGGGTGTGTGTGTGTGTGTATGTGTATGTGTTTGTATTTAATATGTGTGTGTGTGTGTGTGTGTGTGTGTGTGTGTGTCTGTGCATGTGTGTGTGTGTGACTGCTCAAGCAGTTATTCATTGCAGTGTGTGTGTTTATGAGTGTGTGCTGAAGCAGACAAAGAGCACAGGGTAATTGTTGTGATGCAGCAGTGGGATGTGATGTCAGACAGGCTTGAGATGCTTGACGGTGACCTAATGTGCTCTTCCCACAAACTCACACCAGCTCTCCGATCAATGCTTGTTTATTCATACCAATTAAAAATGCACTGCATGCTAAGCTACAGCAGGTGCCGCACTGGCTACAAACCCAAAAGCACAACAAAAGTTGCAATATTTAGGGCCTAATGTTTTTTATCACTGTTAGAGTGGTCGTGGTGGTATGTTCTGGAGGCGAAAGCTGGGAAAATGAAGGTTGGATGATTAAACACAACCAGTTTAATTTTTGACTGTATAAACTGTTGCCTCGCAAAGGCAGGTCTCGGAGGTATAACCCAGTGATTCAAACACAGAGTTCGCTTATGCTAAGCCTGCGTGTGTACCACACGAACAATAAAGAAATCCCTGCAAGTTTACGATACGATGTACTTTTATTGTCCCAAAGGGAAATTAGTCTTGCACTCATTTGCTGCAGGCCTAATGCCCTGCACATTACAAGCAGATATTAGACCACACTGAATAAATAACACGTAGCAAGAATCACCAGCAGAGAAGCACCGCCGGAAGCTTAGTGGGAGAGGCGTGGCTTAGCAAAAGCCAACACGGGCCACTTGGGCTTGGGCCACCCAGGCCAGTACAGGCCCCCTCCCCAAAGGACAAACCTTAAACTACAGTAGTAGCAATGCAGTTTTCAACTAGCCTGGTAAACCCACCCCTCGTACTTCATTTCATTTTGTACAGAGGGTCTGGACCAGACACTGTCAGAAACGATTTGTTGGAGGTGTGGAGGAAAGTGCCTCTGCCTTTACCCAATCGCTAACGCCTGGTCGTCACGTATGCAATTAGCCTACCTACACACTACAATTCAAATGTAGCACACAAGGTCAACGTCACGGCTAACGAACACACCCTCTGTTCGCTGATTGGATCGGTCTTGCTGGGGCCGACTACATGACCCTCAAGAGATTCCGGTCCAGACCCTCTGTACAAAATGAAATGAAGTACGAGGGGCGGGTTCACCAGGCTATAGTGGGGGAGGCGTGGCTTAGCAAAAGCCAACACAGGCCACTTGGCCTTGGTCCAGCTGGGCCAGTACAGCCCCTACCCCAAGGGTAAACCTTAAACTACAGTAGTGGCATTGCAGTTTTCAACAATCCCAATACAGGCTAGAATTGCGTTCACCCTGTTGGTTGTGGGTTTCATGCCCAACCTCAGCCCCAGAATGTGAACAGGTTGTCTCAAAGAGTGTTGAGCCCCCCTCCCCCAACAACACACAAACACACATATACACACAAAAAACCCTGGAGAAGGACAGAGTGATATTGGTCCCTTATTTAATGTAGTAAACAGTTGCTGAATGTGTTACTTGTTTTGTTTTCATTACTGGTATCGCGCTGCTCTGCCTCAGAGGCCTGTCGGCTGTGATTGCGAATGAACTGATTTCACCCTGCAGCCGTAATTGAGTTAATATACCTCCTTACAGCTGTCCTCTTCTATTCTATTCATTTAAGCGTCGTCAATGAACACAGGTATCCTAATGTGATGCATTATCGACTTGCATAATCTACAGAATTAAAGTGGATATGTGCAGGTTTGTTGAGAAGAATGAAAGTTTTATTATCAAAGACAGCTAAAGTGAAAACAAATAAGAACTTGTAGCACCCTTGTGGAAGAGAGCTTGGAGTCCTAGTAAGGTCAGGATTGTTTGTACCTGTTTTTTTGCACAGATGCAGTACTTGCCATGCCAAGATTACTCAAGCTAAGAGTGCTAATTAGGTTGGGTTTATGTGTGGATGAGTAGATGAGTGTGTAAGTGGATAAAGACAGTTATAAAGAGAGAGAGAAAGTGTGTGTTTGTGTGTGTGTGTGTGTGTGTGTGTGTGTGTGCGTGCGTGCGCGCGGCTGTGCATGCAATCATGCATTAGTGCATGTGTGTATGTGCGCATGCATGAGTGAGTGTGTGTGTGTGTATGTGTGTGTGTGCATGCGTGTGTGTAATTACGCATGAGCGTGTATGTATGTGCGAGAGTGAGTGAGTGTGTGTGTGTGCGTGTGTGTCAGTCCGCGTGTGTGTGTGTGTGCGTGTGTGTAAAAGGTGTCCTCATGCGGTGTGGTTCCTATGCGTTCTGCAGGAGGAGCCCATATCAGGCTTCAAGGTGAGCAGCTACCTGGAGTTCATGGAGGGGCTGGAGCGCCGCTACAGAGCCATGGTTCTGACCGACATGAGGAGCATCCTGCACACACACAGCTGATGGGGAATCTTCTAGAACCTTTCCGGCCTGTGCCATCCATCAGTTCTGGATTCAGAACTTCTAGAACTTCTGGGAGTCTCCGGATAGAAATTCTGAACTAATCGGAACATTCTAAAATTGTAAAACAAACCCAACACCTCATGTTTCTTAGCCAGTCTCTGAACGTTACAATATACATGTAGTCCATCAAATGGACATCATGACAGATTTTTCATGTCACATCCTGGCTGAACCAGGTGAGCTATTTATCATAAGTTATTGTCCCTGTGTGTGTGTGTATGTGTATGTGTCTGTATGCGTGCCTGTGTGTGCGTGTGTTTGTGTGTGTGTGCATATGTCTCTGTGTGTGTGTGTGTGGTGTGGGTAATTTATTTGCACTGAGACTGTCTGCATGCCAAATAAGGTGTGTTTTAATACCTGTTTGTGTGCTCATTCTTTCAGACAATGTATTGGCAGTAAAACAATCACCCCTAAAACCACTGTCTACTTATCGCTCCTTAAGGCTATTTGTACAGCAGCCTTAAAGTCAGGTGCTGTGTGTGTTGCGCATTTGAACTATGCCATGGCATTTTGCAAATAAAATTCTGATTGACAACTAAATCGTTTGCTGTGTGCATTAAAAGTTATAACCTCATTAATGCACACGTCAGCGAACACAAAAAGTTTGTGTCAACAGTGTGTGGCGCAAGTTTTATCACCCAGCCAGTGTAAACGGACAACGTGAATGGGGGAAGTCGCTAAAGACTGGAACCTTCGTTAGCACTTGCTTGCTTTCCTCTTCCACTCTACCGCTCTCCCTTTTCTCAGCCATCTGCAGGTCGGCGAGCTTGAATAATGAATGGCGTCGTTAAAGTGGCACTTCACCTGCACAGCGGCTGCTCAATATTGCATGCTGTTTTTATCACATAAAGGGCACCGCTGGCTTCTCATCTCCACGGTCGCTAAATGTTTACTGAATGCACGTTCACAGGGGAAGCTGTTGTTTCCTCGTTTGGGTATTACTGATTGTGGGCTTTAGAAATGCCAAGGGATTCAATTGGAAGGTAACAAGCATATGTCTGACTGAGCTGTCCTTTTCTTATGCTCCTGTTTAGCATAACCTAATGCATCAATATGACAAAATCAATTGACCTGTTAATCCTAAAACCTAATGAGCTGTTAACATTAGCCCTGTCAGGAACAGAGAAAGCTCATTATCTTGCAGTAAATTACATGTTTGTGGATCGCTCTGAAGAAGAGAATTGGCAGTCTTTTTTATTTTTGTGCCGATCAGTCTAACAGTTCATCTAAATAATTGCGCTTCATTTATGGGAAATAATCTGAGGTGTCTAATTAGTCATAATTGAAATGATTAAAGACTAATCAAGTCCCACACCACGCTCTGTCTCTCTCTCTACCTCTTTCTCTCCACCTCTCTCTCTCTCTCTCTCTCTCTGCCATCGCTCTGCATTAATGCATAGATCGGGTCTCGTGATGCCCTGTTGCAGTCAGCTGCAGCTTAATTGTGCCATTCATTTGAAAAAAAAAAAAAAAGATTTCCATTTCTCAATTATTCATTTGAAAAAATTATATCATTGCAGACTTTTCAAGAGTAGTCCTGTCCACGTGCTCTAACATTTTTGTTTTAATTTTGTGAAGTCCT
>CM050219.1:26640000-26687500 GCA_027475355.1 Coilia nasus
TAGTACAGAGCTGAGGGGGTTCATGGCAGGACGTTTCATAGTTATAGTATATAGTACAGAGCTGAGGGGGTTCATGGCAGGACATTTCATAGTTATAGTATATAGTACAGAGCTAAGGGGGTTCATGGCAGGACAATTTGTTTTGTATTCGTACATCTCTCTTCATGATTAAGCTCAGACCTCTTTCAGACCATTTGGCAGTCCTCTTTCTGGGGGATTTTTAATCACGTTTTTTAAACACTCTCCCATTTTCAATTACTTAACGTATCCGTGTATTTAAAATAGAATAAAATGGAACCCCATAAATGATTACTTATTGTTTTTTTAATGCTCCCTCACAGGGGTTTGTACCATTGGCAGTCACCAGTGCTGACCTGAAACAGATGTCAGTGGTTTTATTCCTGGCTCCTCCCAAAGACTCAGCAGTTTTTGTCCCCTAAACAACAATAGCGGGGTTCACAATACCGGGCCAAACCCGAGCCGACACGGGTGTACCGGTGCTGTTTTGGCAGTTTCCCCCTCCTCCCAACCTGGAATTGTGGGAGGGGGCGGAGTGGAAAAGAGAGAGAGAGAGAAAGAGAGAGAGAGATGAGATGGAGAAAAGTAGAGAAAGAGATATCTAGGAAACGGCAGAGAGAGAGAGAGAGGAAGGGAACATGACATGTAATATGAGACAGCATGGAGCTGAGATTGATGGTGACATTCCCAGACAGATGCATATAATGTCAGTTGTAAATATAGCAGCCATACATAAACAGGGCTGGGGGGTGTGACACGGCATGGGCACATATGACAGCAACTGTGACACACAGAAAAATTCAGTTGATGACATGCATGCCCCCCATGACCAAGCTTCCCTCGAAAGCACCACCATCCCCAGAGGCTGAGTCTTCTCCTGTTGTCTGCCCAGCTTCAGACTCTTTAATGTCTGAGTTCAGAGATGAAGCTTATGGCTGTCAGTTACGGAGTAGCACACAAACATTACAAATGAAAGCAACGGTCATGACTGGTGGCAGAGATGGTGATGAGCCGATATTTCTAATGGGAAAGGACACTGGTAAGATCCTCTGAAGGCACAGTCACCTACATGTTGGCTCCTGACTTATGCTGATATCACCATGCCACAAGCTCTAAAAACAGATCGGTCGTGTGTGTGTGTGTGTGTGTGTGTGTGTGTGTGTGTGTGTGTGTGTGTGTGTGTGTGTGTGTGTGTGTGTGTGTGTGTGTGTGTGTGTGTGTGATGAGAGAGAGGTGTGAGCGTACACACCCATGGAACTAGAAAATGTGATGGGGTGAAGGTTGGAGTGTGTGTGTGTGTGTGTGTGTGTGTGTGTGTGTGTGTGTGTGTGTGTGTGTGTGTGTGTGTGTGTGTGTGTGTGTGTGTGTGTGTGTGTGAAACTGCAAGGGAGGTGTCGTGTCATCCGTCCATCTTAGCCATTTTGAGCAGTGGCCTTATTGTCCTCGCCCAGGTGGGTTGAGGCTTGAGAGAGAGCAGCGCTGGGTTGATGAATGAGAGCTCTGGGCTCCCCTTCACACCAACTTCATCACCAGCAAACAAGACTGGCAGTTGGAGTCAGAGTCTGACAGCATACCACTTCACATCAAGATCAGCCAGTGGATGCTTTAGCACGAGCTCTGTGAGGCAGACTGATGCTGTCATTTATTCATTTATCCATCACTTCATTCATTCATCCATCCATTCATCCATCCATCCATCCATCCATTCATTCATTCATTCATTCAGTCATTTATTCATTCGTTCGTTCGTTCATTCATTCATTCATTCATTCATTCATTCATTCATTCATTCATCCATTCATTCATTCATTCATTCATTCATTCATTTATCCATCACTTCATTCATTCGTCCATTCATTCATCCATCCATCCATCCATCCATCCATCCATTCATTCATTCATTCATTCATTCATTCTTCCAACACTTCATTCATTTGTTCATTCATTCATTAATTTATCCATCACTTCATTCATTCATCCATCCATTCATCCATCCATCCATCCATCCATCCATTCATTCATTCATTCATTCAGTCATTTATTCATTCGTTCGTTCATTCATTCATTCATTCATTCATTCATTCATCCATTCATTCATTCATTCATTTATCCATCACTTCATTCATTCGTCCATTCATTCATCCATCCATCCATCCATCCATCCATCCATCCATTCATTCATTCATTCATTCATTCATTCATTCATTCATTCATTCTTCCAACACTTCATTCATTTGTTCATTCATTCATTAATTTATCCATCACTTCATTCATTCATCCATCCATCCATCCATCCATCCATCCATCCATTCATTCATTCATTCATTCATTCATCCATCACTTAATTCATTCATCCATCCATCCATTCATTCATCCATCCATCCATCCATCCATCCATTCATTCATTTATTTATTTATTCATTCATTCTTCCATCACTTCATTCATTTGTTCATTCATTCATCCATCCATCACTTCATTCATTCATTGTTACATCTGACCAATAGACATGCTACCCTTTAAAATTATGTCTTTTACCTCTTTTCTGCTGCTTTTTAAGTGCAGACATTTGGGTGTGTGTTCCCCTTAACTTCCTTCCGATCTCCACGGTTCTGCTCCTGCTCCTGTCTCAGTGACCTAGACATGGGACAGAGCCTGTGCCAAAAAACTTTACCTGAATGTGCTGTAGTTTCTCAGGTAACGTCTTCTCATGGAACAAATAATACATGTTTTCATTTCTGCCTCCTGAGTCAACAGACTGAAAACAGATACAGCAGCAGAGAGGGAACCACACTTGTCTTATCATGTTTTTTGTAGTGTACATTTCAGCTATACTAGGCCCTATCGCAAAATACTGAATATGGGATACAAATGACCAAGCAAAAGTTTCACCCTACAGCTCTAAGGCACTGTATGCATTCAAAACACATTTGGCTTCACATTGTACGTTTTTTCATTCTGTCTTTGCATTTGCCTGTCAGTCAGTCAGTTCTAGTCCTTGAATTGGCCTTCACAAAAGTTTTTTTTTATCCCAGCATAGCCCTTATTTTACTTAACGTGTATGATTTAATTAAGCCTCCACGGGCCTTAGTTAAGCCTGCAGCACTTATCAGAGCTGTCAAAGACTTTCAGTGCAAACAGACAACATTTGGCAACTTTACATCTTTTGAGTACTTAAGTACACTCGTTAAGTGTTCCTCTAGTATGTTATTATTGACTATCTACAGACCACCAAGACTTTCAACACCAGTTTTTCTTGAAGAGTTTGGTGAACTGTTGTCGAACATTTGTTTGAGGTTTGACAGTCTTATTATATCAGGGGATTTCAACTTGCATGTCGATAATCCAGAAAACACCTATGCCAAAGAATTTCTCACACTGATTGATACCTTCAGCCTAACACAACATGTTCAGGGGCCAACACACTCTCATGGCCATACCCTTGACCTTGTTATCACAAAGGGTCTTAATGTCTCTACAACTGTTATGGACTTGGCCATATCAGATCATTTTTGTGTTTTCTTTGATGTTTGTATGTCCCCTCACATTCAAAACAGGTCTATGTCTGTAAGAGGGAGAGTCATAAATAATGGCACAGGTCTTCTTTTTGAGCAGGCACTCTCACATACTCCAAGTCAACCATCAGACTGCGCAGACGATTTAATGATACATTTTAATTCTAGGATGACACATATTATGGATAACATTGCCCCTTTAAAAACCAAAAGAGTTACTGACAATCAAAAAGCACCCTGGAAACTGAATCCAGTGGTTAAACTGCTAAAGACAGAGTGTAGAAAGTCTGAAAGAATGTGGCGTAAATCTAAACTTCAGATTCATTATCAAATTCAGAAAGAGATGCTGGGTAAATACAATTTGGAAATCTCTAAAGCAAGACAGTTCTTCTTCTCTAACATCATAAATAGGAATATCAACAATGCCCGTGTGCTATTTTCTACTGTTGAGAAGTTAACAAATCCCTCATCACAGCTGCCTCCTGAGCGTTCCTCGGTTAATAAATGCAATGACTTTGCATCTTTTTTCAAAGGAAAATTTGATAAAATACGACTGAATATAGCTTCCCAATTGCAAATAGCTCAAAATCTGGAACCACTGGCTGTAGAGAGAGGGGACCTCAACCTAATGCCAACATTTGACTTAATTGACTATGAAACCCTTGAAAAACCCGTACAAAATCTCAGTTCTTCCACATCTGAACTGGATATTTTGCCCACAAATTTTTTCAAATCTGTTCTTCATCTTATATCAGCCGATGTACTTCAGATTATAAATACATCACTACAGACTGGCATATTTCCTTCCTCTTTGGAAAATGCAGTTGTAAAACCCTTACTGAAAAAGAATAACCTTGATAGTTCAGTGCTTAATAACTACAGGCCCATATCCAATTTACCATTTATTGGAAAAATAATCAAAAAAATAGTTTTTAATCAATTAACTGCCTTTCTTACATCAAATAGCTGTTTTGATAAGTTTCAGTCAGGTTTCCGTGCCAATCATAGCACTGAAACAGCTCTTATTAAGGTCATAAATGATATACGTCTTAATTCTGATGTTGGTAAAACATCAGTCTTGGTGTTACTGGACCTTAGTGCAGCTTTTGACACTGTTGATCACTGCATATTACTACATCGACTGGAACATTGGGTTGGATTCACTGGTACAGTTATCAATTGGTTAAAATCATACTTACAACAAAGGAGCTTTTTTGTTGCTATTGGAAACTGTACTTCAGCATCTATGTCCTTGACCTGCGGTGTCCCACAGGGGTCAATCCTTGGACCATTACTATTCAACCTCTATATGCTTCCACTTGGGCAAATCATCAAAAACAACTCAGTCAATTACCATAGTTATGCTGACGACACCCAAGTCTACTTAGCTCTGTCACCCAATGACTATACCCCCCTTGAGTCTCTCTGTGGGTGTATCGATCAAATCAACAACTGGATGTCACACAATTTTCTTCAGCTGAACGCAGATAAAACTGAAGTAATTGTATTTGGGAAAAAGGAAGACAGACGTAGGATCACCACTGCTCTTGAGACTAAGGGGCTTAAAGCAAAAGATACTGTTAAAAATCTTGGTGTCTTTATTGACAGTGAACTAACATTCAACGGTCACATGAAAGCAATCACTAAATCTGCATTCTATCACCTAAAAAACATTGCTAAACTCAGAGGTCTTATGTCAAAACAAGATCTAGAAAAATTTGTACATGCCTTTATTTCCAGTAGGGTTGATTGCTGTAATGGCCTTTTCACAGGCCTTCCTAAAAAGACCATCAAACAGCTTCAACTGATCCAAAATGCAGCAGCAAGGGTTCTTACAAGAACAAAAAGATCTGACTACATTACTCCAGTTTTAAGGTCCCTGCACTGGCTCCCAGTAAGTTATAGAATTGACTTTAAGGCATTGCTTCTTGTGTTTAAGTCATTAAATGGGATGGCACCCGATTACCTATTGGATATGTTTCAGTTATACGCACCAACTCGGTCTCTGAGATCACGTCATAAAAATTTGTTGGTAGAACCTGCTGTTAGAACAAAATGTGGTGAAGCAGCTTTCAGCTGCTATGCTGTAAAGCTCTGGAACCGACTTCCAGAAGACATTAAAAATGCTCCTACTGTTGGCAGTTTCAAGTCTAGACTTAAGACCAAACTGTTTTCAGATGCTTTCTGTTAATGATTTTTACTAAATCTATTTTTTATTTTGTGTGTTTTTTATGCTTTTATATCTTTTATACTTTTACACTTACGTTATCTTTTATGCCCTTATATATTGTCCTTTGCTTTTATTTATTTTTATTTTTTTTTGTGAAGCACATTGGATTGCCGTTGTGTATGAAATGCGCTATACAAATAAACTTGCCTTGCCTTGCCTTTCAGGAAATAGCTGAAGTGAGAATCCCACCCTCAGATCAGATATACTCCTGTCTGTATCAGATGTGTGTCAGATGTAAAATTTACATAGCGACACCTGGTCTAAACTAAAGCAGAACTGAACACCTGATCTGGACTTCAGCAAGACTGGACCGGGAGCAATTGTGACACACACGCTGATTATTTATGGTCCAAAAGACAGGCCTTCTCCTCTCAAGTGGGCCCCTCTCTCTGTCTCTCTCTCTGTCTCTTCCTCCCCCCGTCTCTCTCTCTCTCCCTCTCCCTCCTCTCTCTCTTCTCTCTCACTCTCTCTCTGTCTCTCACTCGCTTTATGTCTTTCTCTCTCTCTCTCTCTGCCCCCCCCCCCCCCATGTCTCTCGCTCACGCTATCTCTTTCTGTCTTTCTGTCTCTCTCTCGCTCTCTCTGTCTCTCTCTGTCTCTCTCCTTCTCTCTCTCTCTCTCGGCTCTTCTTAATTGCCATTCACATCAGTGGCTGCACACATTAATTAAGTGAGCCACAGTGCATTCAAGGCTCCTGTTTAAATATGGTTCCAGTGGGCAGGATCAGCATTGATAAGACCTAGGGGAGAGAGAGAGACAGAGAGAGAGAGAGACAGAGAGAAAGAGAGAGATAGAGACAGAGAGAGATAGAGAGGGACAGAGAGAGAGACAGAGAGAGAGAGACCCACCATTCACATGAACCCTAATGGCCCTCTGTGGAACCCTGCTTGTTGGACAAGATAAATAACAGGCTGTCAGGAAGTGACACTAACATAAGGAAGCTGTGTGGAATGCATTCTAATTGCAGGTTTATGTATAACCTTCAGCAACAAAAATAATAGATGTGCGGACATTAAACAGTAATGTTATTTTAAACCAGTAAAAAGGGCAAGGAAACATCACACGAATGCATTTCAGTCAGAGTAAAATATTACTTTTTTCTTAGTTTGTTTGCTTCTGTTGGTTCGAATGCATCACACCTATGCTCTTGATATCGACAGGCCGATACACACACACACACACACACACACACACACACACATCCCCTTTGGCAAGGTGCTAAGTGCTACATAGTGCCCATGCACTGGTGATATATTGACATTATTTGGTCACAAATGAAACACAAATTCTAACCAGCAGACCAGTCGCAACCATTATTTGTACACGTCGATTTCATAATTAATTCAAGTTTCATCATTTCCCCTGAATCAGCTCGGTTGGTTCACATTCAGAAAGCTGAATAAAACATAGGAAGGCAATGCGGTTTGTGCGTGTAAGCGCACCAGTGGTGTGGCTGGGGAGATGGGGAGAAGGCGTCCACAGTGCTGACTGTGGAGTGTTGATGATAATTCAGGTCTAATTAATGGTGTGCCTTCAGCTTCTGAGGACTGAGTGACCAGCCTCTCAATGAATTCATGTCTTTGTAGCGTAAGCACACACACACACACAGACACACACACATTCTAGCGCGCACACATACGTACAGTATATGCACACACACAGGCACCCACACACACAGTGCTCTGAGTGCTAAGAGTGACTTTTATATGTATGTCTTTGTTTAAAAACAATACTTTGCCACTCTCCCAAGAACAAAATCACATTGAGCGGTAATGACACTGTCTGTGGGACCCACATACATAATGTAGCACACTTTCACACCTTCCTCAGAACATTAGAAGGAATTATGCAGGGCCACTGTTATCTAGATTCTAGAATGCTAATACAACATCACTGATAGCCTACAGACATCCTTACATTTCACATACCGCAATGCCTACAGTATTTGCAAGTTAATAATGAAATTGTTTAGCACTCATAATTCATTGTTAAGGGATGCGGAATTTAACAAAACAACAGTGCATCTGTCAGCTTTCATGATAAATGTATACACATGACATATGATGATATATATAATAAATAACCTCAGGGAAAGTCTTCATTTATGGAGGCAAATTGGTGTCCGTCAATGCTAACATCCACAGTTATTCATAAAGCTTATTATGTCCTATTAATTAATAGGCTGACACTTTGGTTCACAAAGCCTATCGGACATCTTTACATTTCACATACCGCAACGCACATTTGCAACTTAGTAATGATAATCTGTGGAAGTCATCATTAATTGTTAAGGAATGTGGAATTTATGGTAAAAACAACAATGCATGTGTCAGCATTCATGAGGAATGTATATACATGAGAAATGATATATTGATAATGATAATGATGATATATATAATAAATATTCTCATTATGCTGTCCAGGGGAAAGTCTTCACTTATGGAGGTAAATTAAAGGAGAACTTCGGTGTAAAATGAAAATTGGCATGTTAAAACATCATAACGAGTTGGTATGTGTACGGAGGAGCAAAATTGATTTAGCCTGTTGCATTCAGAGTTTAACTTTTTTTTTTTTTTTGTCCCAGAAGGCTAACAATGGATGTGTAGGTGCCCTTAGACGAAGCATGACGACTACGCTATTTTTAAACCATTAAAACAGCTCAAAGAAACTCCACACTCCATCGGTAGTACAACAAAGGCCCTGACATTAAAAACGACGCACTGAGAACTTTGTAAGTGTACACAACATTTATTAATAAAACAGTTTTGACAAGCAGTACCTTGCTGTAGTTTCTCGTCGCCGCCATGATGAAAGTCTGCACAGGTCGATTGACGAACATGAACCAGCAGGAAGAATAGAAGGAGAGGTAGTACAATCAACTTGTTTGGACTTCATCATGGTGGCAACGAGTAACAACTGCAAACGACTGCATGTAAGAACAGCTTTTTAAATAAACGTTGTGTACACTTACAATATTCTCAGTGGTTCGTTTTGAATGCCAGAGCCTTTGTTGTACTACCGATGGAGTGTGGAGTTTCTTCGAGCTGTTTTAATGGTCTAAAAATAGCGTAGTCGTCATGCTTCGTCTGAGGGCACCTACCACTTCCATTGTTAGCCTTCTGGGACAAACAATAAAAAATAGCTAAACTCTGAATGCAACAGGCTAAATCAATTTTGCTCCTCAGTACACATACCAACTCGGTACGATGTTTTAACATGGCAATTTTAATTTTACACCAAAGTTCTCCTTTAATGTCCTTCAATGCTAACATGCCCAGTTATTATTTGTTTAACTATGGGAACTGTGTTAACTTCTGTGTTCTCCAAACATAAACAAAATCCAACTGGACCAGACAGTTCCAGTTCAGTCTCATCAGACCAAAACACAGACCTCCAAAACTCATCTTTACCTTTCAAATGTTCACGGGCAAACCTCACCATAACGCCCACCACAACAAGGAGCCCTGTGTTCCTTGAAACATCAACTCCAGTAGAGGCCAGATCAGAAAAAACTGTATTGTGTGTACGTGTGTTAGTGTGTATGTGTATGAGTGTGATTGTGTGTGTGTGCATGTATGTGGGTGTGTGAAAGTGTGTCTAGAATGACTTACTTAATGTACACCTATCCCCCTGTGTGTTCCCTCTTCCACTGTTTCATCATAATTTTACGGCATCACCCGCATACTACTGCACTGACTCTAAATCCTTCAGTACTTGAACCCTGTGCTGGACCCCGTGCAATGTGACTCTATCGTGCAATTACGTTGGACTCTGTGCTATTTGACTCTGTCACACGCTCCACTTTTGCTTCTGGCATATTCTGCACCTTATTTATTTATCCACAGCTTGATAGTGTAAAATGTCCATATTGGTTTTCATATTCTTTCATAGTCTTACTTGTATTGCTTTAAATTGAACCCATATTTTAAACTCTACCCAGCTATTCTTATCTATTTTCATTCTTATATACTGTGTCTTCTATGCATCTGTTGGCTGCTCCAAACAACATCTCACTACAATATACTTTGCATAGGGACAATAAAGACTTCTACTTGTTTTGTGAAACTGCTGAAATCTGTGTGTACAAACGGTTAACAAAATGGTGGCAGAATTGGTGCAGTTGTTTCATTTATCCACAATTAACAACAGAAAAGAAAAAATCCACCAGGTAGATGGGTAGGTAGATGTTCATCAGTGTATAAATACACTGAGCAATGATTTCACATGTTTTTACATGCTCAGAGTGAATCCTCCATGGGCGCAAACCTACCGATAGCCCTTTGCTATAAAAATTGATAGAGCAGCTTTGTGTATTTTACTGGGGAAACAATAATCAATAAAAAAAAACCTTACCCATAGTTTCATAGAGTGAACTACAATTAAACCATTATGCAGAAAAGTATCTATCTAAAGTAACTAATCACGTGGGGGCGAAAACAAAAAGAGCAGTGGATTATGGGAAGGGATTTCACGCAGAAGCACTATTAACGTGTCATGGCCGACACAGGATGATGGGTGGGGGTGGGGTGGATGTGTGAAGTGAGTGTTGAGCAGGAGGTCGGTGAAGGGTTAAATGGGTGACGCTTTAAAAGCTGTGTCTTAATGTGTACATAAATGTGTGCCTGTGTGTCTGTGTACATATAAATATGAACATCTATGTATGAAATCCTACAGGATATCCTGATGGTGATGTTCCTTAGTGATGTCCATGTTTTGCCCTGCTCCTGTGGCTACATCATTGCTGGTGTTGCTGCAGCAAAAGCTCCCAGCTGCAGACCTGCTGCCATTGTCCTCCCCAACCACAGCATTAGACCTGCTACTGTATGTGTTTCACACTTTATTTGGCTATGTTCTCAGAGCCTCTAGCCTGCTATGGATTCAGTATGTGTTTCACGCTTTATTTGGCTATGTTCTCAGAGCCTCTAGCCTGCTACGGATTCAGTATGTGGTGTGTGAGAAATCATTATTTACAGTGAGTGGATAAAAAAACTTACTAACTATTTTATTCCGATTATATTCAGGTCAGCTCTTTAATCTAAGAGGGTGTGGGAAAAGTAAATCTGTCTGTTTTTTTAATGGTGCATACTGAATACATCTCAGAAAGCTACATAACACAGTCAAGACAAAAAGTAAAAAAAAAACATAAAATAAAGCTAAAAAAAGCATGCAGTCTGCTTAAAAGCTTTGTGAATGTCTATCAATGTATAAATAAATAGGTCTACATTTATGCATTCAAGCCTTACCTGACATAGAGACATTCTATTCTCATGCTTATGAAGAATGACTATAATATTACATTCCCATACAATTGTAAGGCCCATCTACAAGCATACAATTCAAATAAAAGATAAATTACTAAAGTCATTTTAATTTAGTTATTTAACAACACAGAGACATGTTAACATGAAAGTTCTAAATTCCTTCTTTTTGAAAAAAAAAAAACGTTATTCTTGTAGGATTTTGCATGTGGCTACTTTGCTTTGCGCTTCTGATGTCTGTACATTACAGTACGTGCCGGTTAGCAGACACTCTTATCCAGAGTGACTGACAGTAAACGAACTACAGGAACAGCCTTCCTGGAGCAAAATTGGGCTTACGTGTCATGATGAGGGCCACAGCAGTGGCAGGCCCTGGGATCAAACTCACTACCATCTGGTGTTTTTCTGGTGCAAGCCCTTATTGCTGACCACCAGCCTACCACCACCATATTCTTATTAAGGCCCCTGTGCTTCACTGGGAGATCTCTGTTGTGTTTCTCTGCATGGACAGAACACTGCAGGAATGATACATAACGCGTATGATTCATAAAAACCCAGATAGGTTTTACTGAAGGTTTCAACATCATTTTGTTCACATATACACTTTACCTATGGTCAGGGCCATTCTACACACATACACACAACCCCAACCCCCTATGGCTGTGCCCACCTGAGCACCATCAGATGTGTGAATGGTGTCAGTAAACATGGAATTCCTTCCCATTATCCTTTGCTTAACTAGTTTACATTTCAATTGTTCTTGAAGGTGATTGGTCAATGTGGAACAAAGGAGGTTATTGATTGGTCTGTGTTGAATAAAGGGAGGCTATTAGGCCATGATATAAACACCACAGAGTGGAGTTAGTTTGTTGAACTCATGCTGGAAGGGGCAAGAAATCTGGTCTACAAGAATCCAATACTGAATATCACAGTACAATATTATACAGTAGTTGTTAAGTTCACATTCCACTGAATTACAATAGATTGCATAAGCTATCTACATACCTTTCTTCTTTAGGACAGCCTGGTTGTACTTGTTTTACAAACTAGAACTGCTGCCTATAATGTCATCTCAACTGCTCGTGTCAGTGAAAAAGGAGGAAAAAGAAGATGAATTTGATGACTTCCTACACTGTTATCTACTTGCAAATCAAACAGTGGATGAAAAGCCTGAATTGGAACAAAACATTAAAACTGAAATGAATAGGCCACCAACTATTCCTGACCAAGATTTTTTGATACCCATGGATGTTAAAGAAGACGAAGATGAGGTTGGACTAAGAGAGTATGGTAAAGATGACTCATCTGCAACAAGTAAGTCAAGTAGGTATAAATCTCCAAAACTAATTTCATTGCAAAGCCCACCATATGTTTACATGTTCTAAACATTCTTTCCTGTACCAAAATTGGAGTGTGAGGCATGGGACAGGGACACTGTATAGAACAGGAATCTTATTTGCAGATAAGATAAAATAAGATAGGACAATATAAGGCTTTATATTTAGTCAATTCTTAAACCCTTAGTGATAAAATATCTGTAAATGTAAGCCTGCTTGCAAAGAGGTGCAACACACAAATCATTTTGAAGTACAGAGGGTATGAATTTCAGGTGTTTTTTTTTTACACCTGACATTACAAACAGACATGTTGTAATCAAATGTAGTGAAATATTACCTATTACCAGTTGGATAACGTAGTCTTTCGTCACGTTTAAAGAAAGTGCCTGTCACCACTTGTTTCTTGTGTCCTCACTGATATTTGTATTTGGTTAAATACAGTATATATTTGGCCTCCATGAAGATTTTCAACCTGGATGAAAAGTTTAAACAAATATCTGGTTAATGCTGAACATTCTGTGCTGTGTTGTAGGACATTCACCACAGACAAAGAAAAAGTCACGGAACATTGTTTTAAAAATGCCTTCTGTGTGTTACAGGTGATGTTCAAAGGATCCAGTCAAACAGAAGAAGGAATACAGAGTCAAAAAAAGAACAAAATCAGAAAATACACACAGGCGAAAGACGCTATCGGTGTAGTGTATGTGAAATAAGTTTCAGGTTCAGATCACATTTCACCAAACATCTAATCACACATACAAAAGAAAAGCTATTTAAGTGCTCTCAGTGTGGAAAGAGCTTTGGTCAAATGAGCAGTCTCAAGACCCACCAGATGATCCATTCGGGAGAAAAGCCATTTGAGTGCTCTCACTGTGGAAAGAGATTGGCTAGAATGAGCGATCTCAAGACACACCAGATGATCCACTCAGGGGAAAAGCCATTTGAGTGCTCTCACTGTGGAAAGAGCTTTGCTAGAATGAGCAATCTCAAGAAGCACCAAATGATCCATTCGGGAGAAAAGCCTTTTCAGTGCTCTCACTGTGGAAGGAGCTTTGGTCTAAGGGGCTCTCTCAAGACACACCAGATAATCCACTCAGGGGAAAAGCCTTTTCAGTGCTCTCACTGTGGAAAGAGATTTGCTAGAATACATGATCTCAAGACCCACCAAATGATCCATTCAGGTGAAAAGCCATTTCAGTGCTCTCACTGTGGAAAGAGTTTTTGCCTAATGAGTCATCTCAAGACACACCAGATGATCCACTCAGGGGAAAAGCCTTTTCAGTGCTTTCACTGTGGAAAGAGCTTTCGTCAAATGCAACACCTCAAGACCCACCAGAAGATTCATACAGGGGAAAAGCCATTTCAGTGCTCTCACTGTGGAAAGAGATTTGCTAGAATGGGCGATCTCAAGAAGCACCAGATGATACACTTCAGGGGAAAAGCCCTTTGACTGCTCTCACTGTGGAAAATGCTTTGGTCAAAAACGTTATCGGAAACGACACGATTATATCTTCAGATAGAAGATTCATACAGGGGGAAAATCATATTAATGTTGTCAGTATGAAACGACGTTTAATCAATCTCTAAAACAACTTTTCCTACTAGGAGAACGGCATGCTAATTTTTTCACTGTAGACAGACCTTTACTGGAGTTATAGATGTCAGGAAACACGTGAGAATTCATACTAGAAATTAGTTACTTCAGTGTTCTATGTGGTTGTTTCATTATTGCATTCACACAATTTATTTTACAATCAAGTAGCATTTTGCATGTGTCTTTATTTGTTTCTCTGTACCATATTTGATTAAAGGAGCCTTGATACTCTGCAAACTGCATTACTTATTTCAAAGTATTTACACAAAACCCACACTAGCTATTGTGTGGAGGATACTTGGTGGTGTTTATCGACACAGCTGAGAAATTAAGTAGGAGCATGCGATAGTGTATTTTACAGCCCTGATACCATATACAGTAGTTTGCACGAAATTACTTAATGTGTTTCAGTGTAGTAAGAAACAATATGCCATTTTACCATCTAACTGCTACAATGGCTTGGTTAGCCTCTTTCATGTGTTGTTATGTCATAACCTTTGCTAGTAGCCATGTACTTACCAACATTTTACTCCACAACACCACCATGCTGGTGTAATTACAATCATATTACTTCACAATAAGTAAATCCTGAACTTCATAATTTTAGTACTTACTCATTTACTTCAAATAATTACAATACATGCATTATACCCATTATATCAAATCAAAGCTGATTGCATCTTGAAACTGCACTGTTATTATAAAAAATGTTATTACCCTGGAATAAGGTATAAATTACTATAAAATTACCCACTTATTACTGATCTGTGAAGTGTTACCAAAACACCTTGTAGCTTCACCGTCATGTCTGAAATGATATGATAATGATAATGATGATACCAGGGCTGGGCGATATGGACCTAAACTAATATCACGATATTTCTGGGCTGACTGGCGATATACAATACATATCGATATTTCAAAAACAGGATGAGCAAAGTGTTTCATGTTAAGTTAAGATTGCTCTAAAAGAGCTGTGCAAATGAAAAAGTAAACAGTAACATACACAGGGGTACAGCTGAGTGATCCGAGAATGCTCCGGCTGTCTGAACAGTGTGAACACATTAGGATAAGTGGTTTTGATAAAGTGGTATTGTATCACTGAAAATATATCGATATGGCGATATAGTGTCAAATACATATCTTCTTTAAAAATATATCGATATTACGATAATATCGATATATCGCCCAGCCCTAGATGATACATATAATATTCTTATTATGCTGTCCAGGGGAAAGCCTTCACTTATGGAGGTAAATTAATGTCCTTCAATGCTAACATGCCCAGTTATTATTTGTTTAACTATGGGAACTTTGTTAACGTCTGTGTTCTCCAAACATAAGCAAAATCCAACTGGACCAGACAGTTCCAGTTCAGTCTCATCAGACCAAAACACAGACCTCCAAAACTCATCTTTACCTTTCAAATGTTCACGGGCAAACCTCACCATAACTCCCACCACAACAAGGAGCCCTCACAACTGTGTTCCTTGAAAAATCAACTCCAGAAGAGGCCAGATCAGAAAAAATTGTATTGTGTGTGTATGTGTACGTGTATATTGTGTGTGTGCATGTATGTGGGTGTGTGAAAGTGTGTCTAGAATGACTTACTTAATGTACACCTATCCCCCTGTGTGTTCCCTCTTCCACTGTTTCATCATAATTTTACGGCATCACCCGCATACTACTGCACTGACTCTAAATCCTTCAGTACTTGAACCCTGTGCTGGACCCCGTGCAATGTGACTCTATCGTGCAATTACGTTGGACTCTGTGCTATTTGACTCTGTCACACGCTCCACTTTTGCTGCTGTCATATTCTGCACCTTATTTATTTATCCACAGCTTGATAGTGTAAAATGTCCATATTGGTTTTCATATTGTTTCATAGTCTTACTTGTATTGCTTTAAATTGAACCCATATTTTAAACTCTACCCAGCTATTCTTATCTATTTCCATTCTCATTCTTATATACTATGTCTTCTATGCATCTGTTGGCTGCTCCAAACGACATCTCACTACAGTATACTTTGCATAGGGACAATAAAGACTTCTACTTGTTTTGTGAAACTGCTGAAATCTGTGTGTACAAACGGTTAACAAAATGGTGGCAGAATTGGTGCAGTTGTTTCATTTATCCACAATTAACAACAGAAAAGAAAAAATCCACCAGGTAGATGGGTAGGTAGATGTTCATCAGTGTATAAATACACTGAGCAATGATTTCACATGTTTTTACATGCTCAGAGTGAATCCTCCATAGGCGCAAACCTACCGATAGCCCTTTGCCATAAAAATTGATAGAGCAGCTTTGTGCATTTTACTGAGGAACCAATAATCAATTAAAAAAAACCTTACCCATAGTTTCATAGAGTGAACTACAATTAAACCATTATGCAAAAAAGAAGTATCTATCTAAAGTAACTAATCACGTGGGGGCGAAAACAAAAAGAGCAGTGGATTATGGGAAGGGATTTCACGCAGAAGCACTATTAACGTGTCATGGCCGACACAGGATGATGGGTGGGGGTGGGGTGGATGTGTGAAGTGAGTGTTGAGCAGGAGGTCGGTGAAGGGTTAAATGGGTGACGCTTTAAAAGCTGTGTCTTAATGTGTACATAAATGTGTGCCTGTGTGTCTGTGTACATATAGATATGAACATCTATGTATGAAATCCTACAGGATATTCTGATGGTGATGTTCCTTAGTGATGTCCATGTTTTGCCCTGCTCCTGTGGCTACATCATTGCTGGTGTTGCTGCAGCAAAAGCTCCCAGCTGCAGACCTGCTGCCATTGTCCTCCCCAACCACAGCATTAGACCTGCTACTGTATGTGTTTCACACTTTATTTGGCTATGTTCTCAGAGCCTCTAGCCTGCTATGGATTCAGTATGTGTTTCACGCTTTATTTGGCTATGTTCTCAGAGCCTCTAGCCTGCTACGGATTCAGTATGTGGTGTGTGAGAAATCATTATTTACAGTGAGTGGATAAAAAAACTTACTAACTATTTAATTCCGATTATATTCAGGTCAGCTCTTTAATCTAAGAGGGTGTGGGAAAAGTAAATCTGTCTGTTTTTTTTAATGGTGCATACTGAATACATCTCAGAAAGCTACATAACACAGTCAAGACAAAAAGTAAAAAAAAAAACATAAAATAAAGCTAAAAAAAGCATGCAGTCTGCTTAAAAGCTTTGTGAATGTCTATCAATGTATAAATAAATAGGTCTACATTTATGCATTCAAGCCTTACCTGACATAGAGACATTCTATTCTCATACTTATAAAGAATGACTATAATATTACATTCCCATACAATTGTAAGGCCCATCTACAAGCATACAATTCAAATAAAAGATAAATTACTAAAGTCATTTTAATTTAGTTATTTAACAACACAGAGACATGTTAACATGAAAGTTCTAAATTCCTTCTTTTTGAAAAAAAAAAAAAAAACTTTATTCTTGTAGGATTTTGCATGTGGCTACTTTGCTTTGTGCTTCTGATGTCTGTACATTACAGTACGGGCCATTTAGCAGACACTCTTATCCAGAGTGACTGACAGTAAACGAACTACAGGAACAGCCTTCCTGGAGCAAAATTGGGCTTACGTGTCATGATGAGGGCCACAGCAGTGGAAGGCCCTGGGATCAAACTCACTACCATCTGGTGTTTTTCTGGTGCAAGCCCTTATTGCTGACCACCAGCCTACCACCACCATATTCTTATTAAGGCCCCTGTGCTTCACTGGGAGATCTCTGTTGTGTTTCTCTGCATGGACAGAACACTGCAGGAATGATACATAACGCTTATGATTCATAAAAACCCAGATAGGTTTTACTGAAGGTTTTCAACATCATTTTGTTCACATATACACTTTACCTATAGTCAGGGCCATTCTACACACATACACACGACCCCCCAACCCCCTATGGCTGTGCCCACCTGAGCACCATCAGATGTGTGAATGGTGTCAGTAAACATGGAATTCCTTCCCATTATCCTTTGCTTAACTAGTTTACATTTCAATTGTTCTTGAAGGTGATTGGTCAATGTGGAACAAAGGAGGTTATTGATTGGTCTGTGTTGAATAAAGGGAGGCTATTGGGCCATGATATAAACACCACAGAGTGGAGTTAGTTTGTTGAACTCATGCTGGAAGGGGCAAGAAATCTGGTCTACAAAAATCCAGTACTGAATATCACAGTACAATTGTATACAGTAGTTGTTAAGTTCACATTCCACTGAATTACAATAGATTGCATAACTGTACGTTCACACCAAAAGCGACCAAAGCGACCAGGTCGCCGAGGTCGCTGAAGAAGCTTCGTCGTTGAGTTCGCTTTGTTCGCTCATGACGTTTCAAGTCATTTAAAGGGCCGCAGCAAAAAAAAAACTCCCCGACCAACAGTTGTAAAAGCGGCAATACATGTATATGCGTAGGGCAAAACATCGACGTACTTGAACTTTGACATGTTTGGTTAATAAAGGAATAAAAGAGTATAAAATGTCTACATGCACTGACAGCTGAAAAATATTCATATTCATACAGTAATTCATGAATTATTTAAGCCGCTGACTGAGTACATCAATTTACTTTTTAATTAGAATTGTTTGCATCCCTGTAGAAAAACAGGGCTGGGTCGTAGTGAACCGAAGAGCCTGCCACTGCTGTGATGAGCTTCTCTGCCATTTTTAATACAAAGTAGGAACTAGGTACTAAAGTTACACCGTTTGTTTCCTCGAACCCACCTGATTGTCGGACGTTGGTAAATCAATGTATTCCGATTGGTATTCGCGGTATTCGCCGAACCGCGTCATAGCTCATTACCATAAAGTTAACTGACTTTTAACTTCTCTTTTTCGCTCTGGTCGCCCAGTTCGCTTCGCTGCCGGCGAATTCGCTTTGTTCGCCCAATTCGCCGACCCTCCATAGAGAAACAATGACTTCCGTCGCTCTGGTCGCTTTGGTCGCTTTTGGTGTGAACGTACAGTAAGCTATCTACATACCTTTCTTCTTTAGGACAGCCTGGTTGTACTTGTTTTACAAACTAGAACTGCTGCCTAAAATGTCATTTCAACTGCTCATGTCAGTGAAAAAGGAGGAAAAAGAAGACGAATTTGATGACTTCCTACACTGTTATCTACTTGCAAATCAAACAGTGGATGAAAAGCCTGAATTGGAACAAAACATTAAAACTGAAATGAATAGGCCACCAACTATTCCTGACCAAGATTTTTTGATACCCATGGATGTTAAAGAAGAAGAAGATGAGGTTGGACTAAGAGAGTATGGTAAAGATGACTCATCTGCAACAAGTAAGTCAAGTAGGTATAAATCTCCAAAACTAATTTCATTGCAAAGTCCACCATATGTTTACATGTTCTAAACATTCTTTCCTGTACCAAAATTGGAGTGTGAGGCATGGGACAGGGACACTGTATAAAACAGGAATCTTATTTGCAGATAAGATAAAATAAGATAGGACAATATAAGGCTTTATATTTAGTCAATTCTTAAACCCTTAGTGATAAAATATCTGTAAATGTAAGCCTGCTTGCAAAGAGGTGCAACACACAAATCATTTTGAAGTACAGAGGGTATGAATTTCAGGTGTTTTTTTTTACACCTGACATTACAAACAGACATGTTGTAATCAAATGTAGTGAAATATTACCTATTACCAGTTGGATAACGTAGTCTTTCGTCACGTTTAAAGAAAGTGCCTGTCACCACTTGTTTCTTGTGTCCTTACTGATATTTGTATTTGGTTAAATATATATTTGGCCTCCATGAAGATTTTCAACCTGGATGAAAAGTTTAAACAAATATCTGGTTCATGCTGAAACATATTTTGCTTTGTTGTAGGACAATCACCACAGACAAAGAAAAATTCACTGAATGTTGTTGCCTTCTATATGTGATGTTCGAAGGATCCAGTCAAACAGGACATGGAACACTGAGTCAAAAAAAGAACAAAATCACAAAATACACACAGACGAAAGGCGCTATCAGTGTAGTGTATGTGGAAAGAGTTTCAGGTTCAGCTCACATTTCACCAAACATCTAATCACACATACAAAAGAAAAGCTATTTAAGTGCTCTCAGTGTGTAAAGAGCTTTGGTCAAATGGGCAGTCTGAAGACCCACCAGATGATCCATTCAGGTGAAAGGCCATTTCAGTGCTCTTACTGCGGAAAGAGCTTTGGTCAAATGAGTCATCTCAAGACCCACCAGATGATCCATTCAGGGGAAAAGCCTTTTCAGTGCTCTCACTGTGGAAAGAGCTTTAGTCAAAGGAGCACTCTCAAGGCACACCAGATGATCTATTCAGGGGAAAAGCCATTTCAGTGCTCTCACTGTGGAAAGAGATTTGCTATAATACAATATCTTAAGGCACACCAGTTGATCCATTCAGGAGAAAAGCCATTTCAGTGCTCTCACTGTGGAAAGAGCTTTAGTAAAAGGAGCACTCTCAAGGGACACCAGATGATCCATTCAGGGGAAAAGCCATTTGAGTGCTCTCAGTGTGGAAAGAGCTTTGCTAGAATAAAATATCTCAAGGCACACCAGGTGATCCATTCAGAGGAAAAGTCATTTGAGTGCTCTCACTGTGGAAAGAGATTTGCTAGAATGAGCGATCTCAAGAAGCACCAGGTGATCCATTCAGAGGAAAAGCCATTTGAGTGCTCTCACTGTGGAAAGAGCTTTGCCAAAATAAAATATCTCAAGGCACATCAGGTGATCCATTCAGAGGAAAAGTCATTTGAGTGCTCTCACTGCGGAAAGAGATTTGCTAGAATGAGCGATCTCAAGAAGCACCAGTTGATCCATTCAGAGGAAAAGCCATTTGAGTGCTCTCACTGTGGAAAGAGATTTGCTAAAATAAAATATCTCAAGGCACACCAGTTCATCCATTCAGAGGAAAAGCCATTTGAGTGCTCTCACTGTGGAAAGAGCTTTGCTAAAATAAAATATCTCAAGGCACATCAGTTGATCCATTCAGAGGAAAGGCCATTTGAGTGCTCTCACTGTGGAAAGAGCTTTGCCCAAATGAGCAGACTAAAGAAACACCATATGATACACTTCAGGGGAAAAGCCATTTGACTGCTCTCACTGTGGAAAATGCTTTGGTGAAAAATGTTATCTGAAACAACACGATTTTATCTTCAGATAGAAGATTCATACAGGAGGAAAATCATATTAATGTTGTCAGTATGAAACGACGTTTAATCAATCTCTAAAACAACTTTTCCTACCAGGAGAACGGCATGCCATTTTTTCACTGTAGACAGACCTGTACTGGAGTTATAGATGTCAGGAAACGTGTGAGAATTCATACTAGAAATTAGTTACTTCAGTGTTCTGTGGTTGTTTCATTAATGCATCCACACATATTATTTTACAATCAAGTAGCATTTTGCATGTGTCTTTATCTGTTTCTGTGTACCATATTTGATTAAAGAAGCCTTGATACTCTGCAAATTTCCTAAAACTGTATTATTTATTTCAAGGTATTTACACAAAAACAACACTAATTATCGTATGGAGGATACTTGGTGGGTTTATCAACACAGCTGAGAAATTAAGTAGGAACATGTGATATTTTACAGCCCTGGCCCTGGTACAAACAATACAGTGGTATGAGAAAGTTTGGGCACCCCCTCTGAGGTTGTATAATAATTGACTCTGACTTCATACAAAATTATCTTGGTGGCATGTCCTTCATTTGCCCATAAGAGCCAAGGGTTTGCTTGATTTCCAAACACAGATTTTAAGTATTCATAGTATGCAATTGTATGAAATGAAATGAAATGTAAAAAATAGGCTGTGCAAAAATGTGGGAAGCCTTGTCATTTTGTTGCTTTGATGGCCTGTAACTAATCATCACAAGATCATTGGACACACAAAGTCGGTTTGGTGAGCTCGTTAAGCCTTGAACTTAATTGACAGGTGAGTCCAATAATGACAAAAGGTATTTAAGGTGACCAAATGCCAGTTTTCATTCTGTTTGACTCTCCTCTGAAGAGCTGCAACATGGGAGCCTCAAAACAACTTTCTGATTACCTCAAAACCAAGATTATCCAGCATTATGGTTTAGGGGAAGGTTACAAAAAGCTGTCCAAAAGATTTCAGCTGTCATTTTCCACTGTCAGGAACATTGTGAGGAAATGGAAGGCCACGGGCACAGTTCTTGTTAAGCCCAGAAGTGATAGGCCAAGTAAAATTCCAGAGAGGCAAAGACGAAGGATGGTCAGAATGGTTAAAAACAACCCACAGACAACCTCCAAAGCAAGGATATCTTGCTGCAGACAGTGTCGCTGTGCATCGGTCAACAATACAGCGCAATTTGCACAAGGAAAGGCTGTACGGAAGAGTGATGCGGAAGAAGACTTTTATTCACAGTCGCCACAAACTGAGTCGCTTGAGGTATGCGAAAGCACATTTGGACAAGCCAATATCATTTTGGAATAAGATACTCTGGACTGGTGAAACAAAAATTTAATTGTTTGGTCACAACAAGAGGCGATATGCATGGCGGCAAAAGAACACAGAATTCGAAGAAAAACACCTGCTTCCCACAGTAAAATTTGGTGGAGGTTCCATCATGCTGTGGGGCTGTGTAGCCAGTGCTGGCACTGGGAATCTTGTTAAAATTGAGGGTCGCATGGATTCCACTCAGTATCAGCAGATTCTTGAGAATAATGTTCAAGAGTCTGTCACAAAGTTGAAGTTGCACCGGGGATGGGTGTTTCAACAAGACAATGACCCCAAACATTGCTCAAAATCTACCCAAGCATTCATGCAGAGGAACAAGTACAATGTTTTGAAATGGCCATCCCAGTCCCCAGATTTGAATATCATCGAGAATCTTTGGGATGACTTAGAGCAGGCTGTCCATGCTCGGAATCCTTCAAACATCACTGAATTGCAGAGCTTTTGCCAAGAGGAATGGGCCAAAATACCATCATCCAGGACCCAGACACTCATTGGTGGCTACAGAAAGCATCTACAGGCTGTCATTTTTGCAAAAGGAGGCTCTACTAAATACAGTACTAATATTTTGGGCAGCTGTGGTCTAGTGGTTAGGGAGTTGGTCTTGCTATTGGAAGGTTGCCGGTTTGAATCCCGCCCTACCCATGGTTGAGATGCCCTTGAGCAAGGCATCTAACCCCACACTGCTTCAGGGCCTGTAACTGAAACCCTGTAAATATCTGTAAGTTGCTCTGGATAAGAGCCAAAGGTGCCAAAATTTATGCACAGGCCTTTTTTTTGTTTTGGGGCATATTGCACATTTTCTGATAAACCAATAAACCTCATTTTACTGCTGAAATATGATTGTGTTCATCAGTCATTTGATATATCAAAATTAAGTTGTGAATTAAAACACCCAATGATTAGTGATTATAAATAATGCCAATTGTCAAGGGTGCCCAAACTTTCTCATACCACTGTATGCCATTTTACCATCTACAACTGCTCCAATGACTTGTTTAGCCTCTTTCATTACTGTGTTGTTATGTCATAACATTTGATAGTAGCCATGTACTTACCAACATTTTACTCCTTCACAACACCAACATGCTGGTGTAATTACAGGCATATTACTTCACAATAAGTAAATCCTAAACTTCATAATTTTAGTAATTACTCATTTACTTTAAATAATTACAATAAATGTATTATACCTTTAAATCAAAGCTGTTTGCATCTTGAAACTGCACTGTTATTATAACAATTATTATTACCACAAAATCAGGTATAAATGACTATAAAATGACCCACTTATTACTGATCAGTAAAGTGTTACCAAAACACCTTGTAGCTTCACTGTCATGTCTTAGTGAACATTAAATGGCAGCAGATACAGTATCTTGATTAAAGACTGTCCAATTCCATCTGATTGGAATAGCACATTTGCTAATGTGTGCTAATTAGCATTTTGCACAACGTTGCTAATTTCAGGTAGGGACAAAAAACAAACAAAGCAGACCCGCTATAATTACAAATTTTCTCACCAAAATGACATGCATTACCCCAACAGTGTGTTTATTCATTTGCACACAGTATCCCATACAGTAAAATTATTTTCTATTCTAAAAGAAATTACATAGTAATTATGAGATAAATGTGCTAACAATTATCTTGCATAGATCACCTGAGACATGAGCCATGTCTTGTTACCATCGCAACCAGTGACTGGTTTTAAGTTGGCTGAGCTGGTCTCTGGGCTGCTTGTATAGATGTATTGCCACGGCCGTGTCAGCTGGAACAGAGACAGTGTTGCACACGGTCAGTTTTCTGTCATTTGCTGTTGCCGCTAGTTTTACTTTGGTGTGCAAGCTTGACACAGCTACAAAGACGATATGTTGAAGTCTTGGACTGTCAAAACCCCCCTCTGTGATTAGAGTTGGGATTGTACTCCACATCTCCATGGCGATTTACACTTCCTTTCACTAGGGAGTCTGGCTGGTTTTTTTCTGCTCTCAAAGACTCTGTCTTTGCCATCTCATCTGTGTGTGTGTGTGTGTGTGTGTGTTAGTCTGTGTACACCCACAACCACTATAAGATGATTTCAGTGATGGCAGTATTGGCAGTGAGTCATACTGCAGTAATTGTTTTCTTTTTCTTCCCTTTGCAACCTTAGAATAAAACTTAAATGCCAGAGACATTTTGGCAGAGTTCCTCAGAGAAATTGCTGTTACGCAAGTGAATGAAACTGGAGAGATGAAGGTAGAGATGAATGAGTTGTTTATTAAAACCATGTAAACTGTGCCTCTTTTTGAAATACTCATGTCTAAGTGTAGCCAGACAGATATGTATGGGTAATTCCACAGAAAGTGGACTTTTGGTTGTGATGTGAACGATTATATGTGAATGCTACACGTAGGCCTATATGTGAATGATTTTAGAAAATGTAAGCATGAGCTGGGTGCATGAAAAAAAAAAATGTACAAAATATTTAGATAATACTAAAACTGCTCATGTTCTGTCATATCTATAATGTGAAATTAACCTATTTTGAAATATTGTCATGTTTCATGTATTACCATGTTGATGATGGACAGTTCAAATGTATTACACCTCCTACATATGAAAGGCAGGGAAACACTGAGTTTTGGCGTAATGAAAGCAGGTTTGGAATTGGAAACAGCATTATACTGTGCTGACAGACTGGGGTCTTAGGCTGCCTGTCCATATAGCATGGCCAGCGCTTCCTTTCAAGCTATTTCAATGAGAACAGAGTGTATGCGGCTGACCGCGTCCGCATAGAGAAAAGGCATCGGCTCCAGCCTCTCTTCTTTTAGTGCTCCCTGTGTTGCCATTAGGGCAAAATGTGGACTTTTATTATGACACGGTGTATACCTGTTGGGCTTAGGAACAGTTACTTCCTTTAGTTTTAGAATAACTGAGAGAACGGGTGCACATCAGCTCCATTGTTTGCTAGCACACACTAGAAGCAATGTCGTAAGTATAATTTCATTGTCATACTGTAGACAAGTTAATGTTAAATGTTAAAATATAATTTAAAAGAAATGAAAGAACATACATAGCTAAAAGATTTTATTTACATACATGTACAAACATTATTTCATCAGACAAGCCTTTTGTTAAAAACAGTCGAACTTTATTCCTTTGTTACAGTTTTCACTCTGTCATGTAAGATGATGTTGGAAGCCACAGTAAACAGCAAGTAAACTGCTCACTACGACTTGTCATCATTTTTGCATCAGAGTTAGCTGGTTGTATAGCTACAGTTGCTACACTGCAGTGAGGACAACATAGTGAAAAGACAGAGAAGTTAGTGTCGTGGCAAGATGGAAGCAAAAAGTGCTAAGTCTTCTGTAGCAAGTGGAAGAAGTTTTCGCTCATCTGCGTCATCGAGCAGAGCTTTACTCCGTGCTCGAGCAAAAGCAGCAGCTGCTAAAGTACGCGCAGAATATGCAGACCAAGAAGCTAAAGCTAAAATGGAAAAGGCAGCTAAAGAAGCTGAATCACAGATGGAGAAAGTTAGGAGAGAGACTGAGATTGAGACACTTGTCATGTGCCGTGAAGCAGCAGCTGCTGAAGCTGAAGTAGCCGTTTTGGAATCAGCTGCTACAATGGAGAGGTGTCTTGTGTTGGATGAAACAGGCTCAACAAGAGAAAGTAAAATTAAGCGGACAAGTGAATATGTCCAAACTCATTTTGGCCCTACTACCTCTACAGATCTAGCAGCTGTGCAGGCTAGCCCTCAACCAATTCAGCCTACTACAGATGGCTTTCTCAGTTTCAGTCCAAATAACCCATTCGCTTCAAACCGGCGTGTTCCTGTTTTTTCACATGAGCCGCCACGGGCTGATAACAAAGATAATGTGGACTTAGCAGAGTATGGCTTAGGCTATTCTTACGTTCCACCGGCAGTCAAAGTGTCAGACAGTCAGATTTTATGTGACAAAGAGGACGCTCAGGTAAATTCTAAGACGTTTCACAATGACCTGAATGTTTCTGCTCCATGCTTTTACCCTCAGCTGAAAGCTAACCAAAGCATGCCTGCAACTGAACATCTCGCACAATATTTAGCTCGCCGTGACCTGGTGAGTGCAAGTTTGTATGAGTTTGATGATAAACCTGAAAATTATCGTGCTTGGCTGTCTTCATACAAAAATGCTACTCAAGGACTGGGTCTCACAGCTACAGAGGAATTGGACTTAATGACTCGATGGCTTGGCAAAGAATCCAGTAACCAAGTGAAACGTCTCCGTTCAGTACACATAGCAAGTCCAGGCATAGCTCTCAGGAAAGCCTGGGAACGCCTTCAAGAGTGCTACGCTGCACCAGAGATCGTTGAGAAGGCCCTCTTCACTCGACTTGAGAAGTTTCCCAGGGTTTCAGCGAAGGAAAATCTAAAGCTACGGGAGCTAGCGGATCTGCTGATGGAAGTGCAGTGTGCTAAAGAAGACGGCTATTTACCAGGTCTGTCCTACCTAGATACTACGCGTGGCATTGAACCTATAGTATCTAAGCTGCCTTACGGACTTCAGGAAAAATGGATCTCAGCGGGTTCAAGGTTTAAAGAAGAGAATGGAGGACGATTTCCACCATTTGATTTTTTTACCAGATTCATGTGCTATGAGGCCAAAAAAAGGAATGACCCCAGCTTTGCCTTTTTAAATGCTACTGGATCATCAGTAAAAGATGAAAGTCCCCATTTTAAAAGCACCAAAAAATCCATTGCAGTTCATAAGACCAATGTCTCCCCAGCAGAGTCAAGTACTTCCAGCGATCCAAATTCGAGCTGCCCAATACATGCAAAGCCACATCCACTGAAGAAATGTAAAGCCTTTAGAGCTAAAAATCTTCAAGACAGGAAGACGTTTCTGAAAGAGAAAGGAATCTGTTTTAAGTGCTGTGGCTCCAATAGTCACATGGCGAAGGACTGCACGGCAACAGTAAAATGTTCTGAGTGTGACAGCACTAAACATGTCTCAGCTATGCATCCAGGCCCTGCACCACAAACCACAACTCCTGTAACTTCATCGCAGAATGGCGGGGAGGGAGAAGAGGGTAACGACAGCAGGGAAGTTGTCAGCTCAAGTTGCACTGAAGTGTGTGGTACAGGACAGGTTGGGCGGTCATGTTCTAAGATATGCCTAGCAAAGGTGTACCAGAAGGGCCGTCCAGAGAAAGCCATCAAAGCATACATTGTTTTAGATGACCAAAGCAACCGGTCATTGGCGAAGTCCAGTTTCTTTGACCTGTTCAACATTCAGTGTGAGCCATATCCTTACGTACTGAGAACATGTTCTGGCACAGTAGAAACATTCGGCAGAAAGGCTTCAGGTCCATCCCTCTCCCCACACTTACTGAGTGTAATGACTTACCTGACAATCGGGCTGAAATCCCCACACCTAACGCCGCTCTTCATCAACCTCACCTCGCAAAAATAGCGGAACACATCCCAGAGTTAGACCCCACTGCTGAGATTCTTCTGCTGCTTGGTAGAGACATAATTAGAGTGCACAAGGTACGAGAGCAAATTAATGGCCACCTAAATGCACCCTTTGCACAACGCCTTGACCTAGGTTGGGTGCTAGTTGGAGAGGTCTGCTTAGGGAACACACACAAACCAGAGGTCAGCACCTACAGGACAAAAGTGTTTGATTGTCATCGCCCTTCGCTCCTCCAGCCATGCACAAGTTTTTTGCATGTCAAAGAAGAGTTTCATGGCAAAGAGCCTAGAAGCCATGTCTCAGGGCCCACCAGGGTTAAAGAAGACAGGCTGGGTCAAAATGTATTTGACCGTACTGAACAGGACAACAAACTGGCACCTTCAGTCGAAGATGAGATTTTCTTGAAAATCATGGACAAAGAAGTCTACAGAAATGATTCACACAGTTGGGTCGCTCCATTACCATTCAGGCAGCCTAGACAACGGTTGCTCAACAACCGAGAGCAAGCCCTGAAACGGTTTGAATCGCTTCAACGCAACCTAATGAGGAGGCCAGAAATGCAACAGCAATATGTGGCATTCATGGGTAAACTGCTGGAAAATGACCATGCTGAGATAGCGCCAGCACTAAGAGAAGAGGAGGAGTGTTGGTATTTACCAAGCTTTGCAGTATTTCACCCACAAAAACCAGGTCAAATCCGCGTGGTGTTTGATTCAAGTGCCCAACATTCCGGAATGTCCTTAAATAATGTGCTCTTGTCTGGCCCAGATCTGAACAACTCTCTTCTGGGAGTACTCATGCGGTTCCGAAAAGAAAAGGTTGCTGTCATGGCAGATATACAGCAAATGTTTTATTGCTTCCTTGTAGAGGAAAAACACAGGAACTATCTGCGGTTCTTGTGGTTCAAGGACAATGACATGGCAAAGGAAGTCATAGAGTACAGAATGAAGGTCCATGTTTTTGGGAATAGCCCATCTCCAGCAGTGGCGATCTATGGACTTAGAAGAGCCATCAGAGAGGGAATGCAAAAACATGGCGCAGACACCGTCAACTTCGTTGAGCGTCACTTTTACGTTGATGATGGTCTTTGTTCTGTCCCAAGTGATGCTGAAGCCATTGACTTGCTGCGTAGGACTCAGGCGTCACTTGCTGAGTCTAACCTCAGGCTCCACAAGTTTGCATCAAACAGTCAGTCTGTTTTGGAAGCCTTCCCAAGTGAGGACTGTGTGGCAGCTGGAAAAGAAGTAGACCTCAGTAGAGATGAGTCACCTACCCAACGCAGCTTAGGTCTCCTGTGGGAGATAGCAAGTGACACATTCACCTTTTCAGTGTCAACTGACGGTAAGCCGTTTACCCGTCGTGGAGTTCTCTCCATGGTGAACAGTGTCTTTGACCCCTTGGGTTTTCTGGCTCCGGTGACAATCCAAGGAAGGGCTCTCCTCAGAGAGTTGAATTCTGAGGCATCAGAGTGGGACACCCCATTGCCCAAAGACAAATTAGGCAAGTGGGAGGTGTGGCGAAACTCGCTACAAGAGTTGAAGAACTTCCATATACCAAGGACGTACACAAACATCTCTCTAACCAAGGCTGAACGAGTAGAACTTTGTGTGTTTTGTGATGCTTCTACTAAGGCCATTGGTGCTGTAGCCTACTTGAGGACCATCCAAGAAGACATGGTAGACATTGGATTTGTCATGGGGAAGTCTAAACTTGCTCCTCAATCTGACCCGACCATACCGAGGCTTGAGCTGTGTGCAGCAGTCTTGGCTGTGGAAATGGCTGAGCTGATTCAGGACGAACTGGATTTGAAGTTGGATTCCACTAAGTACTACACAGACAGCAAAGTGGTCCTTGGGTACATTTACAACGAGTCCAAAAGGTTCTATGTATATGTCCACAATCGAGTCCAGCGTATTCGACATTCCACGAATCCTGAACAGTGGAACTACGTACGCACAGAGGACAATCCGGCTGATCTTGCATCAAGATCTGTCCCGGCATCACACCTCACACAGACAATGTGGTTCAGTGGACCTACCTTTTTGCGTAAGCTCTCCAATCAGTCAGAACCCTTTCAGTCATTCAGCTTAGTTTCACCAGAATCAGATGTAGAGGTTCGTCCAGACGTGAAGAGCTACGTCACCCACCTCCATGGGAAAGGTCTCAGCATACAGCGCTTTGAGAGGTTCTCCACTTTTCAAAGTCTCCAGAGAGCTGTAGCACTCTTGATTCATGTTGCAAGGTCTTTCAAGTACCCGAATACCATGGACAAGTGTAAGGGATGGCATCATTGTGATCTGCCTCGGTCTCCGGATGAGCTTTCCCAAGCAAGAGAAGTGATCATCAGAGCTGTTCAGAGGAATACGTTTGAAAAGGAATTCAAAGCTCTGGAAAAAAGCAAGCCAGTTCCTCTAAACAGCTGCTTACGTAATCTTAACCCTGTCTTGCAAAATGACCTCATCTGCCTCGGAGGCCGACTGAAGAACGCAGAGGTGGGGGTTGAACTGAAGAACCCTGTCATTCTTCCAAAAGGACACCATGTTTCCATGCTGCTCGTTAGACACCATCATGCCCAAGTAAAGCATCAGGGCCGCCATTTAACAGAAGGCGCAGTGAGAGCTGCAGGACTCTGGATCCTGGGAGGTAAAAGGCTCATTAACTCAACTCTTTACAAATGTGTCACCTGTCGCAGACTTAGAGGACGGATGCAGGAGCAACAGATGGCAGATTTGCCACCAGAGCGTCTTAAGGTCTGCCCTCCCTTTACCTATGTGGGGTTGGATGTCTTCGGGCCATGGTACATTGCCACCAGACGTACAAGAGGGGCGCAGCCTGATGCCAAGCGATGGGCCATGCTGTTCTGTTGTATGAGCTCCAGGGCAGTTCACATTGAGGTGATTGCCTCAATGGACACTTCGAGCTGCATCAACGCCTTGAGACGTTTCTTTGCCATAAGAGGACCAGCCAAACAGCTAAGGTCAGACTGTGGTACAAATTTCATTGGGGCCTGCAGAGAACTTGGCATGAATACAAACCAACCAGACATGACTGTGCAGAGGTATCTATACCAACACGGATGCTCCTGGGTGTTTAACCCACCACATGCTTCGCATATGGGTGGTTCATGGGAACGCCTCATTGGAGTAGCCCGAAGAATCCTAGATTCTATGCTTCTTAAACATGGCACTCGCCTAACTCATGAAGTTTTGTGCACGCTAATGGCAGAGGTGGCAGCAATTATGAATGCAAGGCCACTAGTTCCAGTTTCGAATGACCCAGAAGATCCATTCATCCTCACACCGTCTATGCTGTTAACTCAGAAAGTCGGCGTACCACCTCCTCCAGGAGACTTCACCGATAGAGACCTCCTCACCAAGCAGTGGAGACAAGTACAAGCCTTGTCCAATATGTTCTGGACCCGTTGGAGACAAGTGTACTTATCTACTCTACAAAGCCGGAAGAAATGGACAGAGTCCCACCAAAACTTGCAAGAAGGAGATGTTGTCCTCCTCAAAGACAACCAAGCTGCCCGCAATTGCTGGCCTTTGGCCATTGTCACAAAGGCTTTTCCAGGAGAAGATGGCAGAGTGCGTAAGGTGGAATTGAAGACTACAGATCAAGGACATTCAAAGGTTTACCTTAGACCAGTGACAGAACTTGTGTTACTTCTTAGTAAAGAATGATGTTAATTCATAATTTAATTGTGTAGTGACCCCACAGAGGCCAGGCGGGGAGTGTGTTGCCATTAGGGCAAAATGTGGACTTTTATTATGACACGGTGTATACCTGTTGGGCTTAGGAACAGTTACTTCCTTTAGTTTTAGAATAACTGAGAGAACGGGTGCACATCAGCTCCATTGTTTGCTAGCACACACTAGAAGCAATGTCGTAAGTATAATTTCATTGTCATACTGTAGACAAGTTAATGTTAAATGTTAAAATATAATTTAAAAGAAATGAAAGAACATACATAGCTAAAAGATTTTATTTACATACATGTACAAACATTATTTCATCAGACAAGCCTTTTGTTAAAAACAGTCGAACTTTATTCCTTTGTTACAGTTTTCACTCTGTCATGTAAGATGATGTTGGAAGCCACAGTAAACAGCAAGTAAACTGCTCACTACGACTTGTCATCATTTTTGCATCAGAGTTAGCTGGTTGTATAGCTACAGTTGCTACACTGCAGTGAGGACAACATACTCCCCTTGTTTTTGGCCGCCACTTTGAGTTGAAACCGCAAACTTTTCAGTTAAACTCTGCCATGCCACCGCAGCCTTTTTTCAGACAGCCTGTCGGGGGGAAGGGGAATCATCGCCTTGACAACAATAAACATGGAGGAGATACTGGTCTTGTCCATCTCCGCTTCATGAAAACGCTGGTGCCGGTGTTCCCCTCAGGGCCTAGTCACCGCATTTCTGCTAGACAAAAAGCACTATAAAGGACATGGCCCCCTAGTGCTCAGAATCTGTGCTGCTTATCATTATGATCACATCCCTTTGTCTGAAGACTAATGCACATGTAAATCCTCAGTCAGGACCAAAGATCACGGTTACAATTACAGACTTCAGCAGATTATCAGAGCCAATCGTATGCCTCTGTTCCAAATCTGCTTTAGGGCAGTGCCAAGATCTCCAGAACGCTTAAAGAGCCCTTCACCACCATTTCAAATCATCTGTGCATGATGCATATTCAAGCAGGGATAATATTTTCCACCTGTAGCTTAAACACAAAGACATAAGAAAAAAAGAAACATCAATATGAAATGTAGAATATATAGAAATGAAAAGTGACAAAACAGAATTGACTAACTGGCCTATGTCTTGTGAAAGGCAACACACTGTACTGTAATATCGATGGATTGATTGTGATTACATTCACAAATTCTAAACACAAACTGTCAACTATTAGCCTAGCTCGTAGGTGGAGCTTGGTCTGACAAACCTTTCAAACGCCTCTGTGTACTACTGGACAGAGCTACAACCAGACAACCAATGATCCTGATGACGAATGTGTAGCACTTGTATTTCATTGGTGCCCGATTGTTCAGGAAAGGAACAGCTGAGAATAGGCAGGTTTGCCAGACTGACTTGAATGCAAAAACCTATCTCCAACGCCATACTAAATGCTTACATCTCGTCCAGAGCACTGCGATCCTTTAATACAAACCGCCTGGCCGTACCCTCTCCTAAGGCAAAGCGAGGTCACTCCAAACCTTTCTCGGTTGTTGTCCCTCAGTGGTGGAACAACCTACCAGTCGCTACAAGAGCAGCAATATCCCTCTCGACCTTCAAAAAGCTTGTGAAGACCCTTTTCTTCCGAGACTGCTTTCCTTCCTAACAAAACTCATTTCTACTAACCATCTCTTTACATAGGTACCTTCGAGTGTGTATTTGTGTGTCTGTGTCCATTTTGCAGGTGGATTAGCAAATCCTATTTAAGTCCATTGTTTCACTTTATTGTCTCTCCTATAGCTGCACTCCATCGGCAGTCAAGCTGCAACGTTCATTTAACAGCGCCGGGGAGTAACATCAAACATCAGGGGCAGAGCACAACTCCACCGCTCCCTCAATTTGTTTCGGTGCCAGCATCACTCAAACTTTTGGCCGTCCACTTTGTTTTGTCCAACTAAACTTTGGTGACATTTAAATGATGCATGCAGCAGGCTGTTTAGGACTGTCTGTCTGCCTGCCTGCCTGTCTGCCTGCCTGCCTTTGGCAGAGTCCGTCCGCCGAGCAGGATGAGTGGTGATCAGGTTAATGAAACCCATTGTGTGAATTCATTGTTTTCCAAAGTCCCTGTACACTGCTTGCTTTTAGGCTGTCACATTTGTTTTACAGAATGGGATAGTGACAGCAGAGAGAGAGAGAGAGAGAGAGAGAGGGAGACAGGGGGGGAAGAGAAGGAGGGAGGGAGGGAGAGAGAGAAAGAGGGAGAGAGAAAGAGAGGGTGGGAGAGAGAGAGAAAGAGAGAGAGAGGGAGAGAGAGAGGGAGAGATGCTGAGAGAGGACGGCGATGCTGTGATGCTGTGTTTTAGGGCTCAAAGTGACTAGGTTGACCAAATGCTCTGTTTTTATGTCCTGTCCTGGACATCCTGGTTGGGTTATATAAAGTGATGAAATTGCCTGGTTTTCACTGGTTTTTAGTTTTTTGTATGTCATTTGTATTATGCATGAAACAAGATAACATAATTATTAAAGGTGTACTTCCATCCTGTTTTCATTAATTTTGCGGTGGTCTCTAGTATTATTGAATGCCCTGTGAGCCGGTTTTGGTGAAAAAAAAAACCTTTAGTGCTTCTGTTTCAGGCTGTTCTAGTTTGGTGGAGGAGATGAAGCAGGGAGAATGACAGGTTCTCGGCTATGCTAGTCACAGGCTACAATCATTCATAGCCCATTCGGTCATAGCGAACCAAATAGAAGATCTAAACGTTCTACACAAACACACATACTTACCTATACTTCGCTAAGTGTATGTGTGCTGCAACAAAACTTCTCCAGGAATCACAACTGTGGTATAGCTTTTTCTAATTTACAAACCTACTTCACTTTGTTGGCCATTTTCTTATTCACTCGTTTTTCCGCCTACTTTCTTTCACTGACTGATGGAGGCAATCGGGTTAGAAGAACATTTTCACGTGCAGTATGCATATGCAACTCGGGGTGACCTGTCGTATTTCAAAAGAGTAAGTAATAAACGGTTTCTCGTGGATGTACTCCTTTAAGGGAAAGCTATAACTTCTGTTAATGTTTGTTAGCCACTTGTTCTCTAGGCTATTACAGTAAACAGTAGACATATAGTAGACACTTATGTAGCTTATTGAATATTTTGGACCGTGTTAAGCATATAATTAATTAGCTATTAACTGAAAGAGGTGTCTTGGTGATTTGTGTCCTGTTCTCCGTGTACGAGGAATTGGGTGTAATGGTTGTTTGTTAGCTGTTTGCATACTATGCTACGCTACCCAGAATGAGAGTCACAGAAGCCCACTTCTGTATTGACAGCACGTTTTCTAGTATCTGTACATACATACAGGCACACAGACACAAACATGCTCACACATGCGCATACATACCCCCACACACACACACACACACACACACACACACACACACACACACACACACACTCACACACACACACGTGTCTTCCTTTTGTTACCCCTCAGTCTCATTCTCATCTTCACTGTCCCACTTTTGCTTCCTCTTGCTACAAGACTGCCTTACATTTCTATTCAAGAGGGTAAATCCCCTATTTTACAGTAGTGTTACACCTGATTGCTTAAATACAGCAGGAGGCCAAAGCCGCACTCGTGTATGTGTGAGTAAGTGTGTGCGTGTGTGTGTGCATGCTTGTGTGCTTGCATGTGTGTGTGTGTGTGTGTGTGTGTGAGAGAGAGAGAGAGAGCGGTAGAGGTAGAGACAGAGAGAGAGAAATGAGTAAAAAAAAACAGCAAAGTTAGAAGTTAGAAACTCTGAGCTGCCACTGTGCCATCTATTCCATGTGACAGTTATGGGGACCGGCTGGCCCTTGCTGGCCAGTGGTTCCAGTGGCAAGGGAGGAGATCTTCATTACTGCCATTCATCTTACTGACACTAATGCACCAATATACAGTTCCACACTCAGACCCCTCGGCCAAAACACAAGGCCTGGCCAGGTGGGCATATGGGGAGTACTGCCACTGTACTGGTACTAATGTGAACACAAGCCCATGTGGACCTGTATATCACACACACACATACACACACACACACACACACACACACACACACACACACACACACACACACACACACACACACACACACACACACACACACACACCCAAGAGAGGAACTCAGATAGGTACTCTTTGCCAGTAGCTAAAAATAAATAAGTGCTTACTTATTCCTTGTATCTCTTAAATGTATACTGGCTTGCTGTACATCCTTTCCAGACCTGAACCTGGCATTAATTCAACACAACGTATAAAATATGAATTTGATCTCACACCTTTCATATATCACATCCTGCCTGTCAGTAAGCTGAATGTTCGTTGTTTAGTTGGTGGCTGTTGCTGCTGTTTGTGTTGTTGTTTTCTCTTCTCTTCTCTTCTCTTCTCTTCTCTTCTCTTCTCTTCTCTTCTCTTCTCTTCTCTTCTCTTCCCTGCTTTTTCCCTTTGTTCTGGGTGATTCATGCACAAGATTTGGAATATAAAACAGCTGTGAAACTAATGGGCCACATTTGTTTTGATTTTTTTTCTCTCTCGCTCTATCTGTCTTCCTCTATGCGCCCAGCCAAGCTGAACATATATTACCTCCGGATCTAGTTAGCATTTTAAGGTGGACACTGTCTGGCCTACACTAAAATGCCAGATGGTGTGCTTGCAGTCTCGAGTCTGACTGATAAAACCCTGGAGGGCAGGAAAAACGCATTAAAGCATCCAGTAAGTGTACCATTAAAACTCTAGACTTGGAGACGGCAAGCAGGAGGTTATTCACAGAGACTACTTATCACCGTTGACAAAAATCTGGATTTCATTGCTTTTTTTATCTTCTTTGAAATTAAAACAATGCGGTCTCCCTGTGTCTTGTGTTTTTTAAGAAAAATAAAGTAACAAACATGTCCTGAGGTTGACTTATCTTTGTAGCTCAATCAGCATTGAAATCAGTATTTCAATATCAGTATCAGTATTTTACTTTAAGTGCTCATACACAAATTCCCCCATACTGACCTGCAGCTGTCAGTTCAGTGGCCTGTTTCAAGAATCCCCTTTTTATTCCCCTTGGGGATCCCCTGTGGGCATTTGTGCCCAGGAGTAATGACTTTTACATGGATGACTGATCTCTATCTGCACTGCATCAGTCTCATCCACAACCTTCCTGATGGCTCCTCTAAAGCACAAACTCACTAAAACTGCTTAAGCACCATGGACAGCGAATGGCACAACCTTCCTGATGGCTCCTCTAAAGCACAAACTCACTAAAACTGCTTAAGCACCATGGACAGCGAATGGCACAACCTTCCTGATGGCTCCACTGAAGTACAAACTCACTAAAACTGCTTAAGCACCATGGACAGTGAATGCCACAACCTTCCTGATGGCTCCACTGAAGCACAAACTCAGTAAAAACTGCGTAATCACCATGGACAGTGAATGCCACAACCTTCCTGATGGCTCCTCTAAAGCACAAACTCACTAAAACTGCTTAAGCACCATGCACAGTGAATGCCACAACCTTCCTGATGGCTCCACTGAAGGACAAACTCACTAAAACTGCTTAAGCACCATGGACAGTGAATGGCACAACCTTCCTGATGGCTCCTCTAAAGCACAAACTCACTAAAACTGCTTAAGCACCATGGACAGCGAATGCCACAACCTTCCCGATGGCTCCTTTGAAGCACAAACTCAGTAAAAACAGCTTAAGCACCATGGACAGTGAATGGCACAACCTTCCTGATGGCTCCTTTGAAGCACAAACTCAGTAAAAACAGCTTAAGCACCATGGACAGCGAATGCCACCATTCTCCTCTCTGGGGATATCCCAAGTATGTGGTTCACTGACTGACACAGATGAGTTAACTCAAAGTAAGTGGTAAAAATCCTAAAAGCACAACAGAATGGGACATAGAAACTAAATTTCAGTTTCATTTAGTTATGCCCCAATCAGTTAGTCTTAGCTACCAGTTCATTATTCAGTCTATGTTGCATCAAATGTTCTCGTTCTTTTTCTTGCCAAAACACTCGATCAGCTTGAACTAGAAGGCTATGGACGGATTTACATGAACTTCTCCTTTAAAGCTCAGCTGTCTACATGTTTACTCTTTTTTTTTTTTAAATCAAACTGTCTGTTTTGCCCACGCTGTACTAGCTGTCATATATAATTTATACATTAGCATTGTGAAGGCCATGCGTGAAGAGTTTTGACAGCACTGTAAACTTCAGGGTTGCGTTTGGTCATGTCTACCCGTCAGTAAAGTGGGAAGCCTGCAGCCTGCAGTTTTAATGCTGAAGCGATTATTTCCCTTGAGGAGAGAGTGAATCTTAATGGGTTCCTGTAGACAGCTGGATCTTACTATTAAATGCATCACACACACACACACACACACACACACACACACACACACACACACACACACACACACACACACACACACACACACACACACACACACACACACACACACACACATTATTATACATCCCTCCACTGCTCAGTGAACTGAATAACAATTCTGACTTTGCTTACACCATGCTCTGGCAGGTCTTCAAAGATGGAGGACAGAGGAGGCTCAGTGGAATAGTGTTGCTGCATCTTCATAGACATTCCATAGAGAAGACACTGCCTTAGGCTAAGAATACTCCTCCATCTTTTGTTCTCCATTGTTTTCTCTCTCTTTTCTTCTTTCACTCTGTCGTTCTCCCTCTCTGTCTGTCAGTCTCTCTCTCTTTCTCTCTCAGGATAATGGGAGAAGAAATATCTATCCTCTGATATCAAATATTCTTTGAGGCACCATATAAAAGCATGATAGCTGGACATTACACATTATAATATGGTAAATATTTTAGCAGCACTTTATTTGGTTAGTTCAATAGTTTGTTAAAAGTTTAGTTACTTCAACCTTACTGAAGGTCTAAAAGTTTAGACCTTCAACAGATTATTCAACAGGTTTATTACAGTAATAGTCTCAGCATCTGTAGACAGGCCCTCTACAGCACCTCTACCAGCACTAAGTAACCTAAACATAAGTAGCACTCTTAATCTCTAACAAAAAGAGGCTAGTTGAGACGAGAAGTTTGTTGATGACTGGAGAACATCACCACCCAAGACCAACAGCTTGCTTGCCTGCCAAGACTGCAGCGCTGATGAGAAGGAGAGTGAATGTGTCCAACCAGGTGTTCTGCAGAAGACCCAAACAGCTGACTCTGAGATCTAAAGGGATCTGAAAGGAACTTGTGCCTTCTCTGGTATTTATGCTCATTGGCCGAGGTCAGCTCCGCCTTGCATCCGTGATGCAACCTTGGCCAATCAGCATTCTCAATGGGTGGCCAGCAGGTGTTGACCTTGTCGGCTTGTAGCCTTTGGCCTTCGTGGCCATGCCACCCTGTCTTATCTCTTGTCTGGGACTCTGGACCCTGGACTCTGGACCCAATTACCTATTGGATATGTTTCAGTTATACGCACCAACTAGGTCTCTGAGATCACTTCATAAAAATTTGTTGGTAGAACCTGCTGTTAGAACAAAATGTGGTGAAGCAGCTTTCAGCTGCTATGCTGTAAAGCTCTGGAACCGACTTCCAGAAGACATTAAAAATGCTCCTACTGTTGGCAGTTTCAAGTCTAGACTTAAGACCAAACTGTTTTCAGATGTTTTCAAATTTCTGTTAATGATTTTTACTACATTTATTTTTATTTTGTGTGTTTTTCATGCTTTTATATATTTTATGCTTTTACACTTACTTTATCTTTTATGCCTTTATATATTGTCCTTTGCTTTTATTTTTGTGAAGCACATTGAATTGCCGTTGTGTATGAAATGCGCTATACAAATAAACTTGCCTTGCCAAACTTGCCTTGGGCAGTTTCCACTCTTACTCATGGTCACTGTGTGTGTAGGAGCCAAAAAGTTCTTATTTTGATTTTGCAGTAATTGTTTTCTTATATTCTATTTTGTACAAGTCTCCTCTCCTCCCTCTAGTGGTCAGTAGGCCACCTGTCCTATTTATACAGGTGATGTTACCTGACAGAGTGTGGCTCCAGCAGGAAGTAATGGTCTTTGACCAGACCACCAAGAAGGAGTTGAATCCAGATCTGAGACAATCCTTAGTGTATCTTATTAATCCTTTTAGTTTTATATTTTTGATCAGTATACTTATATTTGTTTTCAATAAATACTGCAATATTTTTGGACTTTTTTGTATCTGGACCTCTGTCTTGGGGAGTTTGAGTCACACCCTTCAACAAGGCCACCAGAGTGGTTATTAATAAGACAAAGATACAGACAAAGAAATAGCTACTACAGTGTGTGTGTCATAGTCAGTGTGTCAAGTGTGTCTTTCGTAGCTTTGGGTGTCACCATTCTGCGTCATTCTGCACACTTCACTCCCACCTCTTATCAGTGCCATTAGTATTACTATTTCATTATGGAGGCATACGTTCAGTGTCACATCATCAGAAATATTCTTCCAGACCATCCAAAAAAAGTGTGACCAATATTATTTTCTGCAGAGACATTGAATTTAGGCACTGCAGCAAAGGCAGATATATCAGGGTGTGGCAATGGTAGGGAATTGGTTATGTCTGTTATATATTATAACTTATTGTTATATTGCTTGCACTGTCTACAGCTGAAACATCCTCAAATTGATTTGTGGAACAACTTTAAACACCAAACTTTTGATTATTTATCTATATTGGAGGAGAATTTTAAAATGTTTTCAAACATTTTAGACTTTGGCTAGTTGGTTTTAATGTCTGTCCGAGGTGCCATTATTTTTAACTTAACAATTCTGCATGTCAAATTGACCTTTTAAAGACAAAGAAAAGCACAACAAAAGATGACAAAAACTCATTTTGGAAAGGCCATCTTCCATTTTGTCTTGTCTTGAATTGGCTGGTAGTGTTTGGGGAGAGATGATTGCGTGTGGCGTGTTGTTAGTTACTGTGGAGAGGCGAGGCATCTCACAGCCCTCAGTAGGGAACAGCCTTCGTCTCTTCCTTAAGGGGGAATGACAAAAGTAAATTGCTTCAACTGAAGCGAACAGTGTGTGTGTGTGTGTGTGTGTGTATATGTGTGCACGCACGCATGTATGCACATAATGTGTGTGTGTGTGTGTGTGCATGCGTGTGTACGTGTGTGCGTGCTTGTGTACCTTTCAAGGTCCTTATGAGGAAAGCAGCTGCTCTTCAGTGTGTAATGAAGCAAGTCCTTCAGCAAATGACCCGCTTGTCACTTTAAATAGAAGCCACATATGCTTCATGTGCTATAAAAGAAGTTGAATGAACAGTGCCGTACAGTGACAATATCATCTAAAGGCAGAATGTGTGTTTTTTAAATCTCAGGTTTAATATTTTAAGATATACCTTTAAGACATTAATACAATATATGAGCACCTACTGTCTGTACTATATTGCCATTGGACAATGTTCCATTCTATGAGAGACCCAAGAGTTCCGGAATGATGACTGGATTCTTTTCTGCACATGTCTGCATGTGTGGGAATGTTGGCCAGATGGCTCACGGGCCTCTTAGCAAGCACTGATGGGGCACTTCACGAAGCGTGTTTGCAGTCTTGCTTACAACATTTACAGTGGGCATGGCAACAGTCCAGCTTCCGACAGATGGTGTGTTTGTTTTTTGTGTGTGATTAACATTTTATTTGCAAACAAATAACTAGGAATGTAGAGAGAAGTTCAGGCTTTAAGGTTTGGTGTTTGAGTTGGCACCAGCAAAACTGGATATCACCACACAAGTCACTTTAGCTGTCTTTACGTGCTTTTTGCGTGTGTGCTGTTTGGATCTAGGCCATGCTAATTGTTTGTAGATTAAGAAGCAAGAGTCAAACTAAATTGAGTTGAACTTTGGTGACCATGAAAACAAAACAAGCCAAACAACCAATCCAAACACAAGCAGGCACACACACTCACAGGCAGGAACACATACACACACACGCACGCATACCGCAACACGCACATACAAATACACACACACACACACACACATAGGTGAGAATCTATCTTACAGTGTTGGCTACACACTCTCAATTTGGAATGATTTTTGGACAGTGTCCAGACAGAGATAAATGACCACAGATACAACCAAACTCTACAAACTCCACACTCCACACAATCCACTCCTGAGCCTGGCGCATCCACTTGAATGAGCACAGGGGCCTAACCTGCTATGCTCTCGGGTCTTCTAGTGCCTCTGCTCGGATGCCGACGCCATCTTTTCAAGACGAGACACAAGGCAGATCAATGGGGAGAGCCGCCAGCCTTAATTCACATTCCGCGGCGCATGGTCGGCAATTGCATTGTGATGCCTCAGACATCCTTTCCCATTCCTCCTGGGTGAATGGGTTTCTGCCTTGAATATTGACCACATTTGAAGGCATTCGGCCAGCACAGTGTGGATGAGAATGCAGACCTGAGCTAAAGTTCTAAAAGAACAAGGGAGTGCACTGAATTAAATAGCAATGAGATCTTTATCTCCAAAGTGGCTCTCTTCTCTTTTGCATTGAACCTATTCTATCTCCCCATAGAGAAGAATCGCTAATTCAAACATAGCTGAACTTTCTTTGAGTCAGCGGGTATAGAAATTGACACTTGTATCCCTCGAAGCCCTTTAATTACTTTGACCTAGAATCTTTGACAATGTTAAGACAAGAAAAAAGCTCAAAAATCTATAAATCTATACGAGCATATTCCAGGACGTTCGTCCAGTGCTGGCCATCTAAAACTTTAAAGCCATCCCTCAGAACCTTAACCTAAGGGATAATGGATGACACAGTGTTCATATATCAGAAAGTTAATGCACGTTCAAGGTGGTAATGTGGCCACAACGCAAATTGACCTCGAAGTGCATTAACTTTCTGATATACGAACACTGTGAAGTCCATTAGCCCGCTTATACCATGGTTACTACACTTGTCTGATGTTAATTTCAGGTAATAATTTCCACATTTTAATCACTGAAACAAACTTATTTGTAGAACTACTTCCTTCCATCACAAGATGTGTCTTTTCATAACTTACTGGACAAACTGCCATTACTAATTGCAACACAAACATTCAACTCACCAAAGCCATTTAGCTCTCAAGTCAGGTGTGGCGCTGAAACTCTTATGAGCGATCCCTCACCGTGGGGAAAACAGTAACCCCCAACATGCCTCCCTTTTACTCGCCAAACGCAGGCCAACTATAATCCTACGGGAATTAACTCTAATAAGCAGAACTTTGATCCGTTCCGTCAAGGATAACCAGAGGGTAAAAGTGTGCTCATAAAACCTGAGGACTCTTAAATAATTGAACAAGGCTGTGTTTAATCTCCCAGAGCGCCATTTTTAAGCAGGAGTCTTTTTTCATCAAGCAAACGTCAACAGAATCCTAATGTCAAGGACCAGGACATCATCAGTGAGATAGTCTGAACAGGCGAACAGGTGCATGAAAGACATGTGCTGATCCTATGCTGTTGAATGTGATATTTGGTGAGGGATTGCTGTTGGTGCAGTTTATGAGAGAAAACAGGAAACCAGCTTGAGAATTAATGAGTAGACAATCATCTACAGCTTTTAAAAAACAAAACAAAAAAAAAGAGCACTGAGTTTTCTTAGCTGAACGAAAGACAGGAAGACCAAATTTCTCCTCTCCTTTCATTTTCGATTAAACGATTTTAGTCTTTAAAAGTAGTAGTTCAGCACAGACTGCCCATACTAATGCTCAACGGGATTGAACATGCACCCCCTGCTTTAGCACATTTTAAAGGGTCTGACAGAATATAGATTTAAATTCCCTCTGTGTGCCTGCTTGTTCGTGTCACAACATATTTTTCATTTAGCACTTTTCTTTTCTAACTGGTAGCTTTTTCGGAAAACTTCAAATCGACTGTGCCATAACAGAGATGCCACCTGATATAAACAACTTTTTCAATAAGACTTTAGATTTAAATTAGATTAATTAGATTTTATTTTCATAAATTGTATATTGAATTTCACATGAAGTGTGTCACGCTTATTTTTACTGGATGGCATTTCTTTAGTTTCTTCCCTTACGCTCTGCATCTGTTTTTAACACTCCTGATGGAATATATTATTTACCTTAAATTTGCACTGAATCTCTCTCTCTCTCTCTCTCTCTCTCTCTCTCTCTCTCTCTCTCTCCTCTCTCTCTCTCTCTTCTCCCTCTCTCTCTCTTTCTCTCTCTCCTCGCTCCTCTCTCTCTCTTCTCTCTCTCTCTCTCTCTCTCTCTCTCTCTCTCTCTCTCTCTCTCTTTCTCTCTCTCTCTCTCTCTCTCTCTCTCTCTTTCTCTCTCTCTCTCTCTCTCTTTCTCCCTCTCCCTCTCTCTCTCTTTCTCTCTCGCTCTCTCTCTCTCTCTCTCTCTCTCTCTCCTCGCTCTCTCTCTCTCTCTCTCTTTCTCTCTCTCTCTCTCTGTCTATCTCTCTCTCTCCCCCCCTCCTCTCTCTGTTTCCTTTTGTCTGTATCTCTCTTCTCCAGTCAGTCCTGTGGCAGTTACTTAGTCTTGAATTGACACCTACACTTCCTGTAGCACTCCAGCTCTTCCCACGGAGCAGGACAGGTGTCAGTCTGGAGGCAAGAAGAGGAGCCTTATCAGCAGTCAGATTCAGCAGCACTAGTACTGGCAGCAGCAGCAGCAGCAGCAGCAGCAGCAGCAGCAGCAGCAGCAGCAGCAGCAGCAGCAGCAGCAGCAGCGGCACTGACAGCAGTCAGGTCCAGCTTTGCTTTGCTTCACCACTGACAGCAGTATCAGGTCCAGCTTTGCTTTGCTTCACCACTGACAGCAGTATCAGGTCCAGCTTTGCTTTGCTTTACCACTGACAACAGTATCAGGTCCAGCTTTGCTTTGCTTCACCACTGACAGCAGTCAGGTCCAGCTTTGCTTTGCTTCACCACTGACAGCAGTATCAGGTCCAGCTTTGCTTTGCTTCACCACTGACAGCAGTATCAGGTCCAGCTTTGCTTTGCTTTACCACTGACAACAGTATCAGGTCCAGCTTTGCTTTGCTTCACCACTGACAGCAGTATCAGGTCCAGCTTTGCTTTGCTTTACCACTGACAGCAGTATCAGGTCCAGCTTTGCTTTGCTTCACCACTGACAGCAGTCAGGTCCAGCTTTGCTTTGCTTTACCACTGACAGCAGTCAGGTCCAGCTTTGCTTTGCTTCACCACTGACAGCAGTCAGGTCCAGCTTTGCTTTGCTTTACCACTGGCAGCAGTATCAGGTCCAGCTTTGCTTTGCTTTACCACTGGCAGCAGTATCAGGTCCAGCTTTGCTTTGCTTCACCACTGACAGCAGACAGGTCCAGCTTTGCTTTGCTTCACCACTGACAGCAGTATCAGGTCCAGCTTTGCTTTGCTTTACCACTGACAGCAGTATCAGGTCCAGCTTTGCTTTGCTTTACCACTGACAGCAGTATCAGGTTCAGCTTTGCTTTGCTTCACCACTGACAGCAGTATCAGGTCCAGCTTTGCTTTGGTTTACCACTGGCAGCAGTATCAGGTCCAGCTTTGCTTTGCTTCACCACTGACAGCAGTCAGGTCCAGCTTTGCTTTGCTTCACCACTGACAGCAGTATCAGGTCCAGCTTTGCTTTGCTTCACCACTGACAACAGTATCAGGTCCAGCTTTGCTTTGCTTCACCACTGACAGCAGTATCAGGTCCAGCTTTGCTTTGCTTCACCACTGACAGCAGTATCAGGTCCAGCTTTGCTTTGCTTCACCACTGACAACAGTATCAGGTCCAGCTTTGCTTTGCTTCACCACTGACAGCAGTATCAGGTCCAGCTTTGCTTTGCTTCACCACTGACAGCAGTATCAGGTCCAGCTTTGCTTTGCTTCACCACTGACAGCAGTATCAGGTCCAGCTTTGCTTTGCTTTACCACTGACAGCAGTATCAGGTCCAGCGTTTGCTTTGCTTTACCACTGACAGCAGTATCAGGTCCAGCTTTGCTTTGCTTCACCACTGACAGCAGTATCAGGTCCAGCTTTGCTTTGCTTCACCACTGACAGCAGTCAGGTCCAGCTTTGCTTTGCTTCACCACTGACAGCAGTATCAGGTCCTTGAGGCTCACAGTGTGATCATAGATCACTTTCCTACAGTCACAGCATAAAACAGCACCAGGAGTGAGGCCAACCCTGAACCAGCAGTGAAATTGAACCTGTATTTGAACTCTTCCTAGCTATTTTCATCTATTTCAATTCTTATTCTTACATACTGTCCTCTTGTGCATCTGTTGGCTGCTCGAACAACATCTCACTACACTTTGTATGTTGACAATAAAGACTTGTGCTCTACTCTACTCTACCACTGAAGTGCCTGCGGATTCCAGTGGCAGATTGCTGCTTGAAAGACTGTGGCTCTGTTTTTTGTCATTTCAAAAAGTGATCAAATTAGATTTCAGGCACCTCAAATTATTAACATGTCCACTTTCCTGAGTAAAACTGTTATGTCAGAATCATTTATTATAATCCAAAATTGACATGTGGTCCACATATGTGCTCCAATACGAAATAAGTCACAAGCAAAGAGAATACACATTCCTTTCTAAAGCAATGGTTGTCAGACTGGGGTATGGGTACCCCTTGCACATACCTAGATCAATTCTAGGGGGTATCCAAAATAAATGAGTAAATCTTAGCTCTTAGTTCTTAAATCAGTATTCAAACTATCCCCAGTACAACCCACTGGAACTACCTTATTGACTAATTAATATGTGTTCAAATTTTGTTCATGCGGAAATAATTATGCAAAAATATTCCCTGTTATAGCAAGCTCTCCGTGGTGCAGGTGGTACTCAGTATGACACTGTGTCTGTAAAAGGTGTCATTCCATCGTTTTTTATTCATTTTGCGGTGGTCTCTAGTATTAATTAATGCCCTGTGAGCCGGTTTTGGTGAAAAAAATGCTTCAGTGCTCCTGTTGCAGGCTGTTCTAGTTTGGTGGAGGAGATGGAGCGGAGAGAATGACAGGTTCTTGGCTATGCTAGTCACAGGCTACCATCATTCAAAGCCCATTCGGTCCTAGCATATCACATATAAGATTTAAACATTCTAAACAAACACACCTACTTACTGTACCTATATTTTGCTAGTTGAATGTGTGCTGCAACATCACTTCGTTTGCCTTTTCCTTATTCGCTCATTTTTCCACCTTTTTTCTTTTATTGACTAATGGAGGCAATCGGGGTAGAACAACATTTTCACGTGCAGCATGCATATGCACCTCGGAGTGACCTATGATATTTCAAACAGAGCAAGTACTAAACAGTTTCTCGTGGAATGACATCTTTTAAAAGCTTGAGAACCACTGGTCTAAAGCAGTGTGCAGTACTGAACTGTACTAAGGATTTGAGGTAATCAGCAAGGCATTGGCTACTAATGATCCTCCCGCAGCAGCCACGGCAAGGTGGTAGAGGAGGAGAGGAGAGGAGGGGAGAAGGAGGAGGGGCAGAGAGGAGAACACGTGGCTCCCAGGGTGAGAGCTTTGGACATGGGGAATTGCTTTGAGAGGGGCTCTCAGGGGACACGCGCGGCTCTAATCTGCCTTTCCGCTTTGAAGCATATGCTCGCAAATGAAATATTAATCCAAGATGGTCCCTGTCACTGGGATGTGTTCTCTCCCATAGCCGGGTCCCTCGATGTGATCCGTTGCCAAGAGCAACAGGATGTCGGTATCAACCAGAGAGTGTGAAAGGATCATCAAGGCACGGGGGGGTAGGAAGGTCTCGCAAGTTTGTGGTGTTAAGGAGGTTGCTTCAACTATGTGATTAAAATGCCCCTGGTGATACTTTTCTTACTATTGCAGTGACTGTGTTTTGTCCCACCACAGTTAAGCTTGGCTTTGATTTGTTTTCCCATGAAGTGGCAAGGAAGTGTAATCTTCAGTGATTAA
>CM050219.1:26692500-26695000 GCA_027475355.1 Coilia nasus
CTCCCTCTGTCTTCCTGTCAGCATCCAATTTTCTCATTATAAACTCTTGAATTTTTTTATACTTAATTTCCCATCTCACACCTTTGCTTCATCAGAAGTAAATTTGACAAAACCTGTGGAATAAACCACATACTTCTATAGTATATAATAGCAGGTTGTGAGGAGTCGTGGTAGTATAATTCAGGGTCATGGATACATACATTTTTGAAATGTAGTCTATGAAAATCAGTGGAAACATGTCCTCTTTGACAGAAACACAACACCTGTTTCACAGATCCCCATGCCAAGATCCTTAAACAGGCTTAAATGTCTACGCACTACAGATTATTATGAGAGAGCCTTGTCAAGTGTTGTGCTGCCAAATCCTGTGCAGGACCTTTATTTTGAAATGCAGTAGAATCTTTTGTTTGAAATGTTTTAAAGATACTTTTATGTTGAAGATTGTGTTCAAGGGGAAGTGGGTTTGGCAGCCGTTTTGTTTTTCATTTGGTAGACAAAGGGGAAGTCAGTAAAGATCAGCGGGAGCCAAAGTTTGATGGTGAGTACTGATAAAATCACACGTAAATGGATAAGAAAAAAGGCAGCAGTTGTGCTGTAATGATAAATTAATCTTAATCTGAGTTGGCAAAGTGTGTAAATTACAATCTTTTCTTTAAGTGAAATGTAAAAATGAATAAATAAATGCAAAAGGTTAAGACTTTTATTTTCCTCTGTGACATGATCACCTCCATAACAGTTGTAATTCATTGTAGTAGGAGATGCTGGACAGCATTACTGCTGTTACATAAAGATGTTATCCTGGCAGACTGACTGGGTATCTTAGTGGTGGCTCTGAGTGAGTAACTAGACCATGGCGATCCTCATACCTCTCTCCCCATCTGCCTACACAGAACGGCTCCTTGATATGTTGTAGGGGAACCCATTTTCCCTTAGACTGCCATAGAATCCCAATCCCCTGAAATTACCCACTGTTTGTAGTCATGTGTTCACATGTGTTTTTTATATAGCACAATAAATAAAGCATGCCGCTGACTGAGTTCTCTACAAGGCTGTTTTGGAATATAAAGAGAATTCCCCGTGCAGTGGTCAAAATCTCGTCACGCTTGCTGATTTTAAAGTTTGTGTAGAATTGTAGAAGAACCTCAGAGGGTTCATTGTGGATTTATTTCACAGCTTGCAGGGAAAATGGGTTTCACAAGGCTTGGTTGCGCATTTGTTTAATTTCAGTCATGTTTCATATTAATAATTCATTGACTGGAGCTTGGTAATGGATGACTTAAAGAGGTAACAATTCATTACTTGACAAAGCACCATGTCTGACAGTGTGTGCAAAGCATGGGGGAGGTAAACAAGCTGAGCACGCTCCTGTTAGATGAAGGCCCACATTCTTACCTTCAGCATTGCTTTAGTCTAACTGCCTTTCACAACATTGGCATTGTTTTAGTTTTAATTAATTGTGGGTCCTCTTTGTGTTAATTAGTGTGTGTGTGTGTGTGTGTGTGTGTGTGTGTGTGTTACTACTTCTATCACAACAATGCGAGTTATCTGCAGATGAATTCTGGCACATGCAGGGAGTTGGTGGGGGTTGTGGATGTGTGTGTGTGTGTGTGTGTGTGTGTGTGCGTGTGTGTGTGTGCGTGTGTGTGAGACACAGTACATGTTCTGTCAAGCACAGGCTGCATATTTTTCGTATCAAGCAGTGCAAACAGTGACACTCTAACAAGCATTGCAAAGCCACCTGCTCTGACACTGCTGGGAGATGCTGTGTGGCCCAGAGTGTGAGCATGCATGCCTGATAAATACTTCAGCAGGCCAATAACACAAGAGAAATGATAACATGACACATTAGTCCTTATAGAGGCTCTGCATTTTGTATTCATAACATTTATTGCATTTACAACATGCATTCCTACCTGTTGGAGAATGGCCCAGTGAAAGTATGCATTGACAAAGGCCATTACCCCTTTCTCAAATAGCGGCAGTCATGGTGGTCACTGCTAGCTGGGTGCTCTGTCAGTGACATTCCACAGATCTGTAGGGCTGCTATTCATCTGGCTGTGATGTGAGGTTAGCTTCTGTGCTAACAGACCAGGTCCAGAGGGGATTGACCCCAAAGGAAATGCAGGGTAAGAGGATGGCAAAGTCAGCGGTCACGACTGACTGCTTTGGTTTGCAAACGCTGTTCCCCATCTCAGGCTCTCCATCCCCACGTCTCCCCTTCATTAGAACAGGAACCGCCGGGACTCCAGAGGAGAACATCAGCATTCCAGACGTGTAGGACAACATTCGCCACAGTGAATACCCATGTGCCATTAGCCCTGTTAGGCCACTGCGACTGGCCAGCTGCCCCCCATATGTGGACCGACAGCTGCCCATTAGGCCGAGCACACAGTTGTGAGAGCTGAATAATGACCAGTGGCAGACTGGACCATAGTGGCATTTGGTGTGAGGGATGCAGCCTTCAGGTAAAACACATGGTGTGCCAGTATACTCTTTGCTA
>CM050219.1:26700000-26715000 GCA_027475355.1 Coilia nasus
TTGTTCATTTTATTTCATTTTATTCAGCAAATCTCCAGATCTGCCAGTAGCACTTTAGGTATTAGCTTAGCATAAATCATTGAATTGGATTAAACCACTAACAGGCTAAAGTGCTACTGCCAGATCCAGAAATCAAATGAATGTATTCCAAATTAACTTAGCAAATTAGTAAAGCTTAACCGTTTAATTAGTAAAGCTTTAACCGTTGAAAAATGAGCCTATTTTCCCCCAAAAGTGGAGTGTTCCTTTATAAACCAGGTAGCTTGATGGATGACTGGCTTAACTGCGCTACCAAGAATTAGATCCTCTAATCAGTCTTAGTGACAGAAGGGCATGTGGCATACCAATGTTGACACTCTTTTCTAAATAACATCATGTGCAACAAGTATGATTCCTATTGCACACATCTGTAATTTGCTTTCAGTCCCTGGGTTATATACAGCATTTATGACCTCCGCAAGCAGAGGTTATGTAATCTTTGCTTGTTTGTTAGTTAGCAACATAACTCAATACATTATGGATGGATTTTGATTAAATTTTCGGGGTAGGTCAAAAATGTGATTAGATTTTGGTGGTGACCTGGATGACTGGGGCAGCTGTGGCCTAGTGGTTAGGGAGTTGGTCTTGCAATCGGAAGGTTGCCAGTTCGAATCCCGCCCTACCCATGATTGAGATGCCCTTGAGTAAGGCATTTAACCCAACACTGCTCCAGGGACTGTAACTGAAACCCTGTAAATATCTGTAAGTTGCTCTGGATAAGAGCATCAGCTAAGTGTAATGTAATGCCTAATGTAATGTTATCACCATCTGGATCCAGGATTTTTTCTAGGATTCTTCACCATTGCAAGAAAGGGCCAATTTGAACTGAGCTGCCCTGGTGGAGGTCTGCGCTTTCTGAGTGCTTTTGTAATTCAGTCTTACCCTAAGCACAAAAATGTTTTACACCAAAGAAAACACTCTCTACTTACAGATGTCACATTTAGTGTGCAGTGTTTTTTTTTTTTTTAATGTATGCACAAAAACAAGAAGACTACAAGATAAAATACTGTGACAGCACATACACATTTCATGCATTAAATATTGATATCGAGATTTGTACATGCTCTCAACTCTCAGCTTCTTTCACTTCACTTTGAAATGTTTTGTTCCCAATCTTCTCTTTCTCCAGTGATCTCTTACACATGTCTCCAGTGATCTCTTACACATGTCTCCAGTGATCTCTTACACATGTCTCCAGTGATCTCTTACACATGTCTTCAGTGATCTCTTACACGTCTCCAGTGATCTCTTACACATGTCTCCAGTGATCTCTTACACATGTCTCCAGTGATCTCTTACACATGTCTCCAGTGATCTTACACATGTCTCCAGTGATCTCTTACACATGTCTCCAGTGATCTCTTACACATGTCTCCAGTGATCTCTTACGCATGTCTTCAGTGATCTCTTACACGTGTCTTCAGTGATCTCTTACACGTGTCTCCAGTGATCTCTTACGCATGTCTTCTGTCTTCTGTGTTCTGTAGCTATGGGCTAATTGGTGGCAAGGGAGCAACAGAGAGGGGAAGCTGTGTTAATGGCAACCTCTGTATGTGCTGTACAAATATATATATATATATATATATATATATATATATATATATATATATATATATATATAGAGAGAGAGAGAGAGAGAGAGAGAGAGAGAGAGAGAGAGAGAGAGAGAGAGAGAGAGAGAGAGAGAGAGAGAGAGAGACAGAGACAGAGACAGAGACAGAGACAGAGAGACAGAGACAGAGACAGAGACAGAGACAGAGACAGAGAGACAGAGACAGAGACAGAGACAGAGAGACAGAGACAGAGACAGTGAAGCGCATACAGTAAACAATTCCAAAGACACGTTGTCACACACACACTCCTGCATGCACATGCATCCCATCCACACACACACACACACACACACACACACACACACACACACACACACCTGCGCCCCATCCACAGACGCACACATATGCACACACACATACACACCTTCTCACACACGCGCATATACACATGCAGGCACACACGTGCACATACACATGCAGGCACACACACACACACACACACACACACACACACACACACACACACACACACACACACACACAAGCAGCATTCTATGATTACTGTTCTGTCCTTGTTTGTCTTGTTATGAACACACTACTTATACTCTGTACAAGTAGAAATGCTTTGGCAATGCAATGTGTATTTTTGTCATGCCAATAAAGCTCTGTTGAATTGAATTGAATTGAATTGAATTGACAGAGACAGAGACAGAGACAGAGACAGAGACAGAGACAGACAGAGACAGAGACAGAGACAGAGACAGAGACAGAGAGACAGATACTACGGCACTACTGACAGAGATTAGACATCACACACACACACTATAAAAACCTTCACATCACACACACACTCACATTCTGCAGCACATTCCTTAATTACCCAGGCAGAGAAAAGATTTCTATCTTTTGGAGAGATAGATGTCACACTTCTAATTAATCACTTGCTCTGTCTCCAGGTGCCGTTTAGCAAAAGAGACACATTAGAGACAACATGTTAAGTCTCTCTACTGTCACTTCTCGTCAGCTTAACTCCTAAATTAATAATGTGTAAATGTCCCACATTGGATGTTAGATTTAAATATTTAACAGCTTTTTTAAAATACACAATGAGCTGTGTTTTTTCTCGTGCAGTTTAAGAAACACACAAATCAAACAAACAATTTATTGTACAGTTCCTACATCTACATCTATCTACATGATGAAGTGCAGTGTAACAAAGTGTGTAACAACATTATGTACTTACACTGTACCTTCGGGTTAGGGTTACAGTTATTGTTAGGTATGTACAGTGTAAGTACACAAACTTACATGTTGTTACATTTTAATACACTGCAAAAGAAACCATTCAAATATAATGTTACCATTTATCGTTTAAAGTGTGCAATGTAAGGGATTCAGTGAAGACTGAAGGCTGTATCTGTTCAGCCAGTAGCATGTAAGCTAGAAGCTAGGGTCCGACCCCTGCCATACTGTTCCACAGCTACTGTGCACTTCATTAGAGACTGATTGCATGCCACCCAGGTTAGACGTCCTCTTCTCAATCCACTCCCCCTCGCCTGTATACGGCGCATCAATCCAGCAGTGTCCTGATTGTGTAGATGAACAGTGATCATGGCAAAGCATTTACTTCAAGGGCATGCGAGCATCAGGATGGGATTCCAATCAAAGACATTTCACCTCTAAACCACACTCCGGGGTCCAACTCAATTACTACAAGCTATCTTCTGGGATTTGTGTGTGTGTGTGTGTGTGTGTGTGTGTGTGTGTGTGTGTGTGTGTGTGTGCGTGCGTGTGCGTGTGCGTGTGTGTGTCACTCAGTGGGACTGTTCATTTATTTTACTAATTACTGTCTCATTGCTGCATACTGTAGGTGTTAAATAAGTCTCCAGGGACACACCATTTCAGGAGATATTCTTTTAGTTTCTGTATACATTGTCAAGCAGGACATTGTATAGAAAATTATGCTCTAAGAGAAAAAGGAACAAGAGCACAGTACTGTTTATCAGTGAATTGGTGTGTTAGAAAAATAACAACTCATATCACCATTCATCATCCACATCATTAAGAACATAAGAATTACACATCTGTTAGCTATTATGTCCTCCTTATGTAAGTCGCTTCTGATAAAAGCGTCTGCTAAGTGTAATGTAAAAAAAAAAAAAAGTAAAAATGTAAAAAGATTTCACATCAACAAGTGGTCTGAAAGGAGAGAGGAAGAAACCTTAAAGGACAACTTCGGTGTAAAATGAAAATTTGCCTGTTAAAACATCATCCCGAGTTGGTATGTGTACCGAGGAGCAAAAATTATTCAGCCCGCTGCATTCAGAGTTAAACTATTTTTTATCGTTTGCCCCAGAAGGCTAACAATGGAAGTGGTAGGTGCCCTTAGACGAAGCACGACGACAAAGCTATTTTTAAACCATTAAAACAGCTCGAACAAACTCCACACTCTATCGGTAGTACAACAAAGGCCCTGACATTAAAAACGAGGCACTGAGAACTTTGTAAGTTTACACAACGTCTATTAATAAATCAGGTTTGATAGGCAGTACCTTGCTGTAGTTTCTCGTCGCCGCTATGTTGGACGTCCACATAGCCGATTGTCGAACAAGGACCAGCGGTCAGAATAGGAGGAGAAGTAGTGCAATTTAATTCCGTGAAACTGGAGGGATTTCATCTGTTCGTGACAATATCCAGTCATTGTGCCCATTTAACAGAGCCATGGTCCCAGCAACGGCACCTAATCCATCAAAAAGGCTACATCTGAAGAGAGGTGCCATTCGGAAACCTGTGCGACTTGGTGGAGATGTATGTCCAACAACAAAGTCAAGAGAGAACTGCAGCCATGGCGACAACAATCGGGAAATATTTCACAGGTTACCCATGCTTGATAAGGACACTTTGCAGCAGTAACTGGTCTTGCAAATCGTCGTGAAGACGCGCCCACAGGCTGAAACAGATTATCGTGTCTGTAGCCTGCATTTCAACCAAGATGATTACATTGTCCCAGCAACGGCACGTAACCCACAAAAAAGGCTACATCTGAAGAGGGGTCATTCGGAGATCTGGTGGAGATGTATGTCCAGCAAGAAAGTCAAGAGAGAGCTGCAGCCATGGCAAAAGTCCATTTGCAACGACTTGTTGGTGACGATATCCTGCCATTTTGTACAAGAGACTGAAGAGGCCCATTCAAGTGTCGTTTCACTTAGGACTGAGTCTCGCGTGCTGTTGTTGACGGAAGTCGTGCTGTGCACGTGAACAGGGATAACACGATTTGGAAGACTGAAAGCAGCTTCTGCTGCAAAGTGTCCTTATCACGCATGGGTAACCTGTGAAATATCTCCCGATTGTTGTCGCCATGGCTGCAGTTCTCTCTTGACTTTGTTGTTGGACATACATCTCCACCAAGTCGCACAGGTTTCCGAATGGCACCTCTCTTCAGATGTAGCCTTTTTGGTGGATTAGGTGCCGTTGCTGGGACCATGGCTCTGTTAAATGGGCACAATGACTGGATATTGTCACGAACAGATGAAATCCCTCCAGTTTCACGGAATTAAATTGCACTACTTCTCCTCCTATTCTGACCGCTGGTCCTTGTTCGACAATCGACTATGTGGACGTCCAACATAGCAGCGACGAGAAACTACAGCAAGGTACTGCCTATCAAACCTGTTTTATTAATAGACGTTGTGTACACTTACAAAGTTCTCAGTGCCTCGTTTTTAATGTCAGGGCCTTTGTTGTACTACCGATAGAGTGTGGAGTTTGTTCGAACTGTTTTAATGGTTTAAAAATAGCTTTGTCGTCATGCTTCGTCTAAGGGCACCTACCACTTCCATTGTTAGCCTTCTGGGGCAAACGATAAAAAATAGTTTAACTCTGAATGCAGCGGGCTGAATAATTTTTGCTCCTCGGTACACATACCAACTCGGGATGATGTTTTAACAGGCAAATTTTCATTTTACACCGAAGTTGTCCTTTAATCTTGTCAAGGTGAAAGGGGGAGGCAGAAATGCTGCACCCTCCCGTGTGTGTGTGTGTGTGTGTGTGTGTGTGTGTGTGTGTGTGTGAGTGAGTGAGTGTGTGTGTGAGTATGAGTGTGTGTGTGTGTGTGTGTATATGTTTGTATGTGTGTGAGTGTTAGTGTGTGTGTGTGAGTATGAGTGTGTGTGTGTGTGTATGTGAGTGTGTCTGTGTGTGTGTATATGTTTGTATGTGTGTGAGTGTTAGTGTGTGTGTCTGTGTGTGTGTGTGTGTGTGTGTGTGAGTGAGTGAGTGTGTGAGTATGAGTGTGTGTGTGTGTGTATGTTTGTATGTGTGTGAGTGTTAGTGTGTGTGTGTGAGTATGAGTGTGTGTGTGTGTGTGTATGTGAGTGTGTCTGTGTGTGTGTATATGTTTGTATGTGTGTGAGTGTTAGTGTGTGTGTGTGTGTGTGTGTGTATCTGTGTGAGTGTGTGTTTGTGTGTGTGTGTGTGTGTGTGTGTGTGCTCATCATTCATGGATTAGTAGTGAAAAACAGTCCATTCAGACCAATAGACATGTGAAAGCACAGGAACGCAGTGGGGCGAGTTGTGATGTATGGATTTGTGATCCATTTAAAAAAAACATCACCCACACCTCCTCCCAGGTGAGCCTGTTGATTCTGCACCTTTCCTGGCTGTAGGGAGCACCGTAGCCATACGCTGATCTCCACAGCAGAGCCCCAACAACTCTCATGACAGGGTCTGGATGACCAGGTATCATCACTGACCTGCTTAAAACATCTCCCGTCAGTCTCAAAGACCAACCTCCACTGGCCTAAAACATTTTACAGCATTCATGAATTATGCATGATACACGCCGTTAAACTGAGACCTCTGTTTCAGTCTTCAATAATGCATTCAACCACCACTTAAAATTATCATTATTGTGGATAAGCGCTGTATGAATGAAATATTGATATGAGCGCGATGTGGAAATCTGACCATAGGTCGACCCAAGCTAAGAGAGGTCACTGCACAGGACATAGATACAAACGATAAGGCTTTCAGTGTACCAACAAGCATTTTTTTTTTTTCAGAATTAATTTGACTTAATAATATTTTTTTACATCATGAGCAATTGTGTACATGAGCAATGAACTTGAAATGAACGATTTGTAAAGACATCCGACCTTGTGTGCAAATGAATCGAAATAAATATTAAAAAGATGCAACACTGGTTTGATGTAATGGCCCTTTCATCTGCATCCGGCTACTTAAATAGCATTGGACCACCTTCAAGTCTTAACATCTACAATTCAGTGGTTTGTGGCATTAGGTTTAGAACCATCTACTGCCTTCGATGTTCTCTACACATCTGAGCTATTAGGTCCTCCTTTTGTAAGTCGCTTTGGATAAAATCATCTGCTAAGTGTAATGTAATGTAAAAATCAGTTAGAATGTTATTGCTTCTTCCTTAAGATGAACAACACCTCTCCATTCTATTTACTGCATTACCCTTGGGACAGTAGTTTTTGCTTATCGCTGCAGACAGACAGACAGACAGACAGACAGACAGAAAACTATTGCCTCCTTGGCAGAGTAATTTAAATAGAATAAAATTAGGCTGTAATTTGTGGGAAATTGCATTCATTTAAATTAATTAGCAAGAGTGTATACTGTACAGTACATATTTAAATACATGCGGAGACACAACTTTAAATTAGTCAGTTAAAATAAAACAAAGCTTTTCTTCAGAACAGCAGGGATAACTCCAGAAGACCTGGAACACACACACATGCACACACACACACACAATCATGTCATAGAGCCCTTTTAGTTAGTCAGTGGCTGGAGACCAACTTCACACACACACACACACACACACACACACACAATCATATCATACAGCCTTTTTAGTCAGTCAGTGGCTGCGGGCCAACGCCGCTGGCTCTTTTTGTGTATGCAATTTGTTGAAGAATTGACAGTCTGAATAGACAAGGCACACACACATTCACATGCACACCCACCCACACACACACACACACACACACACACACACACACAAACGATTCCTGTTGGCCTGTAATTACAGCAAGAGATGAAGGATGTCCTTACCGGACACTGCCAAACCGTCCAAGAAATCAAACACAAAAGATCCTGCTGTGCTCAGCAAAAAGGCCTCAACAACTTTTCATACTGAACATTCATGAGACACCGATCAGCAGACAAAAAGGAAGAACAAGAAGAAAGGTGGAGAAATAGAAACCTAAACTGCACGTCAACATTTTTATTATTTGGTAACATTACATTGCATTACATCATACTTAGCAGGCCCTTTTATCCAAATTCACTTACAATTGCACAAAATAATCAAGCTACAGCAAAAAAAAAAGAAAAAAAAAACAGTCAGAAGAAAAAGGTGAAGGTTTCATGGTTAGACGGTTTGTGAGTTGTTAGGATAAGTTAGAGGTGTTAGGATAACAACAATAACTAGATCCTTATAAAACAGTTATTTATTGTGGGGTTTGCTCACAATAGACAGAGTTCTGCACTTGCATTACAGCAGTAGGCTATAGCAGTGTGCCAACCAGTGTGGTAGTGACTGCACCCCTCTCTGCAATCAGCCCCTGAGCACTACAAAGACATCCGCGTAGGAAAAATTAATGTTTATATTTTAATCTTGAAGACTTGAAAGAAGAAATATATATAGAAGTCTTTGAACTTCTTTGTGCTGTCTGAAATAAATTTCCTGCCATCACAGATGTACCGCATTAGCCATTGAAATCAGATATTTGAAAAGACATTGCCTTTATGACATCTGTGTTTTCTCTCCATTGCATACAGCATGTTTTTGTCCACCCCCATTTATATCTTACTGCTCTTCCCCGATCTCTCCATATTGTTCTTCCTCACCCCCCCCAAACCCTCTCTCTCTCTCTCTTTGTCTATATCTCTCTCCCTCTCTCTCTTTCTCTCTCTCTATCTCTCTCTCCCTCTCTCTCTCTCTCTCTCTCTCTCTATCTCTCTCTCCCTCTCTCTCTTTCTCTCTCTCTATCTTTCTCTCTCTCTCTCTCTCTCTCTCTCTCTCTCTCTCTCTCTCTCTCTCTCTCTCTTTCTCTCTCTCTCTCTCTCTCTCTCTCTCCCAATGACTAATTTATTGTAGGCCCAGCCCCCTATTAATGTACAGTAGATATGAGGAGCCAGTGTTGCATAACAATCTGTGCAAGACCCTGAGATGGATGCCTGCCCGCTAACTACCTCAGTACAAGCCTGACACCCATGCTGAGGCTTTACATAGAAGAGGGTTTCAGAAGATGGTGGGGAAGACTACTATGTATAAACATAGACTCATTATGGAGATGGTGTTGTGAGTGTATGTGTAGTGATCTGTAGACTGTGTCAGTCATGACTTCCGTGCGGAGTGTGATTGAGAGAAATAGGTCAGGGCCTACTCAGCTTCACACAAAAGCAGAAGTTAATTGGGCATGAGGGTGTGAGTGTATGAGAGAGAGTGTATGATGGGATGGCTCAGTGCATCCAAATCAAGGCAAATATGAATGGATTAAATGAGGCCATGCAAACAGCTTTGCAGACAAATAGATTCAATTACGGATTAATGAGTACGTTTTTGTGTTTACAAAACATCAAGTATACACCACATATTTTTATTTTGTTAGGAAAACTTTTCCCCACACGCCTAGATGTTCCCCTCTTTTCAGCAAGCCATATATTCTTGGGGGTGAAAGTAAAAAATGTTCAATTTTGGTGAGACGTCCTCCAGTTAATCATTGCAACCTGTTTAAATTCAGTGTATTGTAGTGCTGCAATAACACTCTTTATCTCGATAGATGAGACTGTCAGTTCTGCAACAACAAAGACTTGCCAGCAAGAAATTGAATTAAAAACTTTTTAATCCTGAATAGGATACACTGCCTATGCGGCAACAAAAGCAAAGACAAAGGTGACTCTGGAGCACAATGAACAGCCCCTGGGTTGGCCACCACAATGAACAGCCCCTGGGTTGGCCACCACAATGAACAGCCCCTGGGTTGGCCACCACAATGAACAGCCCCTTGGTTGGCCACCACAATGAAATAAGACACAGAAGATCTGACATCACGCCATCAGAGGAGGCTCTCCCCATCCTCTGACATCAAGGTAGGGTATGACAGATGCCACTGGGATAGAGGAAGGTCTCTCTCTCTCTCTCTCTCTCTCTCTCTCTCTGTTTCTGTGTGTGTGTGTGTGTGTTTGTTTGTTTGTGTCTGTGTGCACATGCATGCATGTGTGTCTCTGTCTATCTGTGTGTGTCTGCATTGTAACTTTCCTGTTGGGTAACAGACTGATGATGTAGGCCAGTGGTTCTCAAACATTTTGAACTGAAGCCACCAAACTGCTTGTTTGTTTGTATCCACAGCGTTCTGTCTTTTCACCCTCTGCACCTTCCAGCTTGTGCACACGTATGACTACGGCTCCTATTAGTGGAAGGTGGTGATGGCTGATTTTGTTTAGTGAATCAGACACACCAGAGAATCATGTTTGCCCTTGATGTTACACTACACTATATATCTAAAGGAGATTCACTGGGGCCTATTGATTTCCAGTCAATACAGTATATCACATCGATAACTTCCTCCAGTATTAATTTTCAGTCGAAGCTGATTTCAAATCCATTTGTGCTTAGCATTTCTATTGATATACAATAATTTGTGACATTCACATGAGTGACTATGAACTATATGACTTCATAGCAGATAAGTGATGGTTGTACCATGTGTAATGTAGTCTTCCAGGTAGCACTTCAAATAAATCTGTAATATCTCCAAGGCCTGTCTTATAGTTAACTCAAAAATCCATGATACCTTTTAATGATCGCTCTATGATGATGTCCCTTTGGGCTGCCCCAAAGCCCTTGTGATACAATGTTGCCCTGCTACCTACAATGATCCCTTTGCCCTTACAATGAAACCTTTTAATGATCGCTCTATGATGATGTCCCTTTGGGCTGCCCCAAAGCCCTTGTGGTACAATGTTGCCCTGCTACCTACAATGTTTGTTTTGTGTTGTTTAGACAAGTACTACAGTCTATGTCTGTCCTATGTGACTTACATATAATAGTGTCCTACAGGGTAATAAACAAAAAACAGCATTCTTCGTGATAGCCAACATTCTGAGGAAGTCGTGGGGATCTATTAGCCTGGTAAACCAGCCCCTCATACTTCATTTAATTTTTAACAGAGGATCTGGCAGTGCTGTATTGAGAAATGATTTCTTCCTAGAGGTGTGGACTCTGCTGAACTTTAAAACAAGTGGTTTTGCCTTTACCCAACTGCTAACATGTGGTCGTGACACATGCAATTAGCCTGTCTACACACTACAATTTATTTTATAGGGAAAGACTTTGTGACAGACTGGAAAGACAGCTGACAGGAGGGAATAGACCCCACTGGAGCTTATATGGGTTAGCTCCCCAGATAAGCAGTGGCAAGTCCATTGAACTGAGCCATGTCCACATTTTGCTACGTCTAATACACGAGATATACCCCTAGAGTCAGCGAGAGCAGGGGTGGAAGATGACTCACAGGCAGGATTCACGGCTTTAGACACTGGAACGGAAATGACTATGAGAAGGTCGAGCGACTTAAGGGAGGATGGGGAGGTGGGGTTATCCGGTAGAATTGAAAGGGAAGAAGAAAGTAGTGAAAGAGTAATGAGAGAACAATCAGAAAAGAAAGTACAGGTTTGTTCCTGTGGCTGGCAGAAGATTACAACAGTGAGAGGCCTTAAAATCCATCAGGGGAAGAAGGGGTGTGGAGGAAAAGTGGGACAGGGGAACCGCATTGAGCAGTACTTTCTAAGAAGTCTGCGGAGTAAGTCGGCTGAAGTCCAGCGGCAGGTAGAAAACCACAGTTCGCAGGATATCAGAAACCCAGTCTTGGAAGAGAGGGAGGAGGTCAGAGGGACTGAGGGAGAAGGAGAGCCTAGCCAGTCAAAAAGGGAGAAAGCCTGGGAGCAGAAAGCTAGGGTTAGTTGGCCACAGGCGAAAGATAAGATGACTTGGGAGTCCGTAGACAGAGACTTGGCAATGGTGTTAGAAGGATTAAAAGGGACAGCCGTGGCAAAGTTGGAAAGGATGGGGGAAGTGATCTATAGTTATGGCTTAGATAGGTTTGGAAGTAGTGATAGAAGGAAAAGGGAGCCAGCACAACATTGTCAGTCGAGACGCCAGAAAGACATTCGTGAATTGGTGTTAAGAAGACGACAGCTAAGAAAACAGTGGAAAAGGGCCACAATTGAGGAGAAAGAAGGTATAGATGCCCTGCAGGAAGAGTTGCGATGTAGGTTAGCAACTCTTAGGAGAGCTGAGAATCTTAGAAGGAAGAGAAAAGAGAAGGAGCGGGTAAGAACACTGTTTTATAAGGACCCCTTTAAGTTTGTGAAAGGGTGTTTAACCAGGAAAAGGGAGGGATATTGAGAACCTCAAAAGAGGAAGTAGAGGAGTACTTGAGGAAAACTCATTCAGATCCAGGGAGGGAGGGAGGATTAGGTTTTCCGCCTGACATGCCACCTTTGGGGGAGATAGAAAGTCAGATGGATGTTGTGCCACCTAGGTGGAAAGAGGTAGAGGCTGTGGTGAGAAAAGCTAAGGCTTCATCAGCTCCAGGGCCTAATGGGGTGCCATATCGGGTATATAAGAATGCCCCAGGGGTTCTTAGGTTTCTGTGGAAGTTTTTTAAGGTTGTGTGGCATAAGCAGAGCATTCCAACAGCATGGTGCAGGGCAGGGGGTGTGTTGATTCCAAAAGAAAAAGAGTCTGTTAGAATAGACCAGTTTAGAATGATCTCTTTGCTTAATGTGGAGGGGAAAATCTTCTTCAGTATAGTGGCTAAGAGACTTGTGCAGTATTTGGAAAAGAATGGGTTAATTGACACAACAGTGCAGAAGGCAGGAATCCCAGGTTTTGCTGGATGCATTGAGCACACTAGTGTAATTTGGCACCAAATTCAGACAGCAAAGCAAGAGGGTAGGGAGCTTCATGTAGTTTTTTTGGACCTAGCTAATGCCTTTGGCTCGGTGCCGCATAGTCTGATTTGGAGTGCTTGTGAATACTTTAGAGTGCCAGTTGAGATTGTGAATATAATGAAGGAATACTTTAAAGATATTAGATTGTGTATAGGTACAGGGGAGTTTGTATCAGACTGGCAGAAGCTAGAAGTAGGCATTATGGCGGGGTGTACGATCTCACCACTTGCTTTTACAATGGCAATGGAAATGGTAATAAGAGCGTCTAAGTGGGTGGTGGGAGGGGAAAGGCGTCGGGAGGGACTGCGTCTCCCGCCAATTAGAGCTTTCATGGATGACATGACTGTTAACAACAACGGTGCCATGTACAAAAAGGTTGTTAGAAAGGATAAATACAACTCCTCCTTGACCTCCTCCTTGTTCTTTAGAACTAGCATTGGCAGGGTTGTTTGTGTAATGGCATATGCGTTAGTGACTGCAAAGTGATAGTATTTGTGGTAAAATGGTGGTAAAGTGCAAATATTCGATAATAAGTCCTAATTAGTAAGTAAGCAGGTCATTTTGGAAGTAAATTGTGGTGGTAGTTAATTTTGTAAGTAAAACTTTGGAAGTCGTGCAAACAGGTGGTAATGAACAGTAGGTAGTACATTTTGGAAGTAAACTTTGGTTGTAAGTGAATTGAGGAAGTACATTTTGGAAATTTGGGTAGCAGGTAGCTGAACTGTGGACACACACTAAAGGATTGATCACCTTTAGTGGGGCCGCCTCAGGGGAGGGTGTACAGTGAATAAAGGCCCGAAACACCCGTTGATCCTGAGGTACACTGCTGAGGATGTGTCCCACATAGTGTATGGATAATTGTAATGGCTGTAGTTAGGAAAGCCTGAAGTGTGGTACAATGGGTGCTCTCCCCACATGTGCAAGTGTCTTGTATTTTTATGTATTTATCTTGTTATTTTAATTGTTAAGGAAATGTTGGAGGAAACTGCAAAGGCTTGCCAGTGGTCCTGGATGAGATGCATGTTGGTGGCACGGTGAAAGCCATGGGGGAAAGCGATAGGTAGGTGCTGCTGAGTGGATCATGTAAACGGCCCCAGCAGCCCCAGTCACTGTAACGGTAGCCGGCTGGTTCAGGTTAACCCTTGTTGAGCATCTGTCTGTACGGCTCCAGTTGGCCACCCCCTCAGCTGCTCTGTCCTGTACAGCTCACATGAGGTTGCGTGAATAGCTGTAGTCAGCGGCCAGTTGTTCGTGTTACACCTGGGAGTAGGGACTAACAGCCTGAACTATTTACTTGATTATAGATAGTGTAGGGGTTGGTGTAATAGCTATAGTTTCTCCCTAAGGTGCTCTTCCTACATGCACAAGTACTTTGTGTTCTTTGTAAATTGGCTATGGCAACATTCTGTCTAAGACAGCAATGTCAATGGAAGCACTGCCAGACCCTCTGTACAAAATGAAATGAAGTACAAGGGGCTGGTTTAGCAGGCTAGGGATCTATGGCCTGATCCTTAACACATATCTGTGTTTTCGCTGAAAATACAGCTACATTTTAGGAGTGAAAAGGCACTGCTTGTTAGTTATGATGTGATCAGGGCAGGTGAAGAGTTGACTGTGGGGGCAGGCTGTCCTAGGCAGTGTGGCTGTCATTGTCTGTTGTGCACAGCCAGTCACCCAGCTGAACACTCCTCCCTTATCCAATCAAACAGTAGCACACATGCAGAGGGCTGCTGCACTGGAGAGAGAGACAGAGAGACAGAGAGATAGAGAGACAGAGACAGAGACAGAGAGAGAGAGAGAGAGAGAGAGAGAGAGAGAGAGAGAGATAGGGATGGAGGGAGGGAGGGAGAGAGGAGGAGAGAGGCAGAAAGAGAGAATTGGTGAGCCTCACCCCATCTCCATGAGCCCCCAGGTCTATACAGTAGAAATCAATAAACTGATTTCACTGTGTAGATGTCAGAATTGACCAACTGAGAGGGAATTTGCTCCAAAACAGGACCTACAGAAACACCCAACCGAAGCAAGCAACCTGTCGGTAAACTAAACTGAACTAAACTAAACTGAACTAAACTAATCTGAAGCTAAAGCTGAAGCTACAGCTAAACCTAAGGTATGTTACTGTAATACACACTAAACTAAACCAAGATGAGATAAACTAAACTGAATTAAGCCAAGCTTAATTAAATAACTGCCATAGTAAACTAAACTTAACTGTCCTGCCATCGTCAGTACAGTCAGTGTCAGTAATCGCTTGATGTCCACACCTCTAACACAAGTGAAGTGCACCCTTTGATCACAGCTCATGCAGGCAGCCATCTTGTGTTCAGCTCATCCTCAAAGTCTGTATGAGGTGACAGTTGACACACAGAGGGGAGAGATGCACACATATTGACTTGTTCTGCAGTATGTGTCCCTTATGAAA
>CM050219.1:26720000-26727500 GCA_027475355.1 Coilia nasus
TGTGTGTGTGTGTGTGTGTGGTTGTGTGTGTTTGTGTGTGTGTGTGTGTGTGTGTGTGTGTGTGTGTGTGTGTGTGTGTGTGTGTACATGTGTGACACCAATGTGTTAGCCTGTTAGGGTGTAGGAGAGGAAGGGGGAGACAGAGAGCTTGTGTATAAGAGTGTGTGTGTGAGCGTGTGTTTGCGCGTGTATGTTTGTGTGTGCGCGTGTATGTTTGTGTGTGTGTGTGTGTGTGAGTGAGTGATAGGTCTGGATTGATATCGAAATTACAGTGAAAATGGAAGGAGCAGCCACGCGTCTGGCCTGTAATTCAGAGGTGGGGATGGCAGCCATGCGGAGGAGACACCAGGTGCGACTGCAGCTCAGACCACCTCTTGTCAGCCCAAAACAAAACGGCCTCACCTGGCTGAGAGGCATGGACAGTAAGAGAGAGAGAACACAGGTGGGATAGACAGACAGAGAAAGACAAACTGGGAGCAAAAATAACAGGAAAAGGCAGATCATACAATCCCAGAAAAAAGCCAGAGAGAGAGAGAGAGAGAGAGAGAGGGTGGAAAGAGGCAGGAAGAGGTTCAGACAGACAGAGTGAGAGAATGACAGCGAGTGACTGAGAGAGAGAGAGAGAGAGAGACTAACAGAGAAAAAGAGAGATATAGAGAGAGAAGGAGGGTGGAAAGAGACAGGAAGAGGTTCAGACAGACAGTCTGGGAGAGACAGACAGAGTGAGAGACAGACAGTGAGTGACAGAAAGAGAACTACTAAGAAGGAGGAACACGAGAGAGAGAGAGACTAAGAGAGAGAGAAAGAAAGAGAGAGAGAGACTAAGAGAGAGAGGGAGAGAGACTAAGAGAGAGAGAGAGAGACTAAGAGAGAGAGAGAGAAAGAAAGAGAGAGAAAGAGAGAGAGACAGAGAGAAAGAAAGAAAGAAAGAAAGAAAGAAAGAGAGAGAGAGACTAAGAGAGAAAGAGAGAGAAAGAGAGAGACAGACTAACGGAGAAAGAGAGAGATAGAGAGATACTGTAACCTGTTCTCCCACTGCGGTATATGTGTTGCACATATAACGAGATTGAGTTGTCAGTGCTCAGTGAGCGATTAGCTGGCCTCCTCCCCCGCCTCATGTCGCTAGCACGTGTGTGATTGACACTTCACAGCCTCAAGGGTGTTAGTCAAGTGTGCCAGCACACACGTTCTCGCTAGTACAGCTCCTCAGAGACACACACGGGGTGCGAGTGTGTAAGCATGTTAGCATGCTCATGTACAATTAGCGTCCCCTGCCTCACAAGAACGAGCCACTTTGACAGACTGTTCCCACTTCAGAGGTGGCGTCCCACATACAGACATGCACATACGAAAATGCACACACACACACGCGCACACACACAAACACACATGCACACAGACAAACACACGCACACACGCACACAGACACACACACGCACATACAGACACAGACACACACACACAGACACACACACACGCACACAGGAGTACAAAAAGAATAAAAACATGCTTTGTTTGATTTAAAAGCCGAGAAGGAAAAAGCAATCTATGTACGGTAGTTATTTCGTGAAATGATTGCAGACCTAGTGGGGGGAGCGAGCTTGGGGGTCCAGGGCTTTCATCTGGTTGCAATGGCGGCAACAACAATGTGATAACAGTGGGGGAACAATAGTTTCATTTTCAGCGGCACACAGCACAGAATCCAGAGGGAAATTAGTGGCTTCGGTTTATTGAATCTGGAGGCTCTGGATTGGATGGATGGCTCGCTGGCTGGCTGCTGTAGTGTAGTGTGCTTTTATTTGGGAGGCAATTCAGAGTGAATGTAGAATAAAAAAAAAAAACATAAAAATTATACAGCTCCATCTAACACATGTCATTTTTGCCAAGCTTTGATCATGCATCCGCCTCATAGATGTACCAATGCTGAAGGTCCCGAAAGAACATTTGGCCCGTCTTCACTTCACTCAGAATTGTACACTTTTTTACTGAAAAACCTTCAATAGATTTTAAAGAAATAGAAGGGCTGTCTGGAACAGATAGGGGCTTTGTTTAAGATTGAAATAAATATGTATGGTTAAATTTCGTCTCCATAATTATTTTAAAACAAATTTTCTAAGAAATGGGGAAATGTGTAGCCCATCCAAAATAATGAAATTCTATGAACCAAGTCGAATTTCTCAATTTCTCAGATAATATTGTTTTCAAATAATTATGGAAGAATAACCTCAAAGGACATCACTACCATTAAGCACGGGGTTGAGAGAAAAGAGAATCACTCAGATACTCGAGACCCTACTTCAGAGTCAACAGCAAACAGAACCAACTCTATGCGGTGTCAACTCATACAGGCCCCACTGGACCGTGCTGACCTTCTCATCACCTGGGCAGGAACAGGCAGGTGTCCTGTTAGGTCATCTCTGAGGGGAACTTGAGGGTCATCTCTCTGCCCTGCTGTAGCCATTATCGCAAACGCCACTGTGTTGAATGTTCCGGAGGTGAGTGTTCCTCAGTTGCAGAGGGAGCAATTAGCACCCACCAAACAGCATGCCAACGAGGGGTCCAAACCCCAGGATACTGGGTAGTAATTAAACTGAAGCAAAATAGCATGAAATGTCTCTTATGATGGATAATAGCAGACTTCCGGATCTGGCGACAGTTTAGCAATTACGTGCCTCATGCTGGGAGTTCCTCCACCTGGTCACCACGGTTACATCAGAGCACCGGAGTTCACAGCAGCCCATAACAATCACAGATGTTTTAATAGCGTAACCTTTGTGTTGCTCTGTCTGATTGCTGTTATTTCATTCTCTCCATGTTCTAAGCCTGGTTGTTAGCAGCCATGTCGCTGATCATCAAGAGGCATCAGCATCTAAGATGCTCATGTACTGTGTGTGTGTGTGTATGTGTGTCTGTGTGTGTGTCTGTGTGTGTGTGTGTGTGTGTGTGTGTGTGTGTGTGTCTGTGTGTGTGTGTGTATGTGTGTGTGTGACACAAATGCATACTTACTCCCGATGATGTACATGTCCTGGCCAGTGATGTGGGGGTTTGTGATTTTTAGGAAAGGGTCCAGAGAGAGAACTTCACCTGGAGTTTGGCACTCCATCTTCCTTCTGTGGTCAGAGTCAGTAAACAGGTGATGAGATCTCATCTCCATCTGTGGTCAGAGTCAGTAAACAGGTGATGAGATCTCATCTCCTTCTGTGCTCAGAGTCAGTAAACAGGTGATGAGATCTCATCTCCATCTGTGCTCAGAGTCAGTAAACAGGTGATGAGATCTCATCTCCTTCTGTGCTCAGAGTCAGTAAACAGGTGATGAGATCTCATCTCCTTCTGTGCTCAGAGTCAGTAAACAGGTGATGAGATCTCATCTCCTTCTGTGGGCAGAGTCAGTAAACAGGTGATGAGATCTCATCTCCATCTGTGGTCAGAGTCAGTAAACAGGTGATGAGATCTCATCTCCATCTGTGGTCAGAGTCAGTAAACAGGTGATGAGATATCATCTCCATCTGTGGTCAGAGTCAGTAAACAGGTGATGAGATCTCATCTCCATCTGTGCTCAGAGTCAGTAAACAGGTGATGAGATCTCATCTCCATCTGTGCTCAGAGTCAGTAAACAGGTGATGAGATCTCATCTCCATCTGTGGGCAGAGTCAGTAAACAGGTGATGAGATCTCATCTGCTTCTGTGGGCAGAGTCAGTAAACAGGTGATGAGATCTCATCTCCTTCTGTGGTCAGAGTCAGTAAACAGGTGATGAGATCTCATCTCCATCTGGCAGAGCATAATGTTGTACTCTAACTTCATACTCTGGAGGAAACCAGTTGAACGAAAAATCCCAAATCAAGTTGGGGGGTATTTTCCTCAAATAAAACCATTAGATTAGATCTTCTGCACAGTCAGGCACTGATCACCTCTTCTGGTAATGATCGGATAGCTTTATCCTCTGGACTGAGGTCAAAGAATGGACAGTGAAGCCATCACATCAGATTTTTTTTTTAAGCTTTCAGGTTCATTCAACAGGCATTAAGGGCTTTCAAGCTCATGTTAAAGTCCTATGTGAATGGCTAGCCATCCAAACTAGGGAGGCTTAAAAAGAAAACGCTCAGGTTTTCAGGGTAATTACCAATGCTACTGCAGCCCCTGCCGCTGCTGAGCCCCACATGAAGTATTCCAACCTTGACCCAACTCCATCCACCTGCCACACAGATAATAAAAAGGTGGGGTGCTGTTGGGGGTAGGAAGCAAATACTGATAGATATTCCTCTACAAGAAAGAGGAAAGTGAATATGAGAAGCAACTGAAATATTTCAAAACATCCAACCTTGCGGTAGCTGCTGTAGTAAGAGAAACTACCTGGCAAAGTGAGACAGGCTGAATAGAAGATGTGAGAAAAAACTAAAATAATCAAAATAAACTTAAAATACACAGGGGCATTCGGAGAGGAGAAAAATATGTGGTGGTAATATCATACCATACCAAGTGACAGATACAAGAAAGGGCTTCTTCTGATCAGCGTGCAACACCATCACATCAAGTACAAGTCTGCAGGCAAGGACTCATGACTGTACCACTACCACACATGCTAGAGCTATGCATATTACATTAGACTTAGCTGATGCTCTTATCCAGAGTGACTTACAGTTGTTTTATGTGCAGGGTTTCAGTTACGGTCCCTGGAGCAATGTGGGGTAAGATGCCTTGCTCAAGGGCATTTCAACCTGCGATTCTCCAATCCCACAATCAGCTCCCTAGCCACTAGATCATAGCTGCCCCAATGCATATGTGCACTAGTGCTGTCAATACAGAATTACACAAACGCATGCTCCCATCCCTGCTTGATTAAGCAATAAAATGTTGGTAACCCTTTATTTTACGTTTCCTTTTTCGTGTGTCTACATATAACAACATATAATATTATGTCCTTACACTGTACATACCTAACACTAACCCTAACCTTAAGGTACATAATGTACCATACACTAACCCTAACCTTAAGGTACATAATGTTACGTGCTGTTACACACTTTGTTATACTACACTCTTACACTAAAGTAAAATAAAGCAGAACCAAAATGTTTTATCCATCTTTTGTTCCCACATTTTAAATTCACTTGAAGGTGAAGTCTGTGATCATAGAAAAAAAAAAAAAAACAGCAAATGGATTTTAATTTCCAAATATTCCTTCTTGTGTCTCTAAAACCACAATGTTTGTTTTCCCATTTACAAAGCCAGTTTGTCCATTTATACAAGTGGAGGATTACAGTGGACTTGAGTAGATTTGGGAACTACAGTTTTTAATGCTGCCACATACTATATATCTCTGACTCCACTTTTCTTCTTTTTTAACAAGTGACTCTGTCCCATCTAACTGGGGAAAATGCCCACTAGGTTGGAGATAGTGACAATTTTGCATATAGCGCTACACTAAAGTTTTAATCCATATCATATTATATGAATAATTGAATATAATAAACCTATAGCATTAAACAGATTATGAAATACAGTATATCAACTATATCGCACTTTTATTAGGGAGAATACTTTGCCATAATTCCTCAAAATGACAGATAGCTCCACACTCTGGACTACATCTTGTCATTTGCGTTTTATTATGGGATATTACTTACATAAAAACCTCACCCCACGGCATTTATATTGACTTTTTAAAATGTCTGTGATGGTGTTTTAATAACTTAGCTTTCTGAGGCAGCTATGAAAATTAGTTTCCATAAAACGTAATTTACTTCTGTGCATAGCGCTGATCCATGAAATTCATCTCTCGGCTCAGAATAATCAATTCACACCATTATCAGTGTTTTTTTTTTATGTGTGTGTGTGTGTGTGTGTGTGTGTGTGGTGGTGGTCTGAAAATGGTTCGTTTCATAGAAGTGTGGGTTAAAGTGCTGGTGAAACTATACTTCTGGAGACACGAGAAGGTCATTTCTAGAGTTGGGAAATAAATGTAGTTTGCACGACAAGGCTCATCTTATCACGACATGGGCCAAGAGCAGAGCCCTGTCTGGTGTCCCTGAACTGCAGTCTTCTTTGTGTGAGAGACAGTCGGTTTATAGGTGCTAAAATATCTTTTTATGTGTCTGGTATTTATATACAGCCAGATTTTTGTCTTTTTACAAAGAAGCACATGAATTCTCCTACAGTTCTTATCTGTAATAGGGCTATCTCTCTGACAAGCATTTTGGTAGTGAAAACATGAACTAAAAGTTTTTGAGTGCATCCTCCTTGAGTGCCTTAGATTTTCTGCCTTTTCCAAGCTCTCTCACTTGATTTTTCAAGTCTCATTAGCTCTGTCTAGCTGTCTGAGGGTCAATTGCCCTCTTGCCCCCTCACCCCACCCACCTACCCCTGCCTATTACCCCACAGCACCCGAAGGACAGATGATCTGGTCACTCCATCCCACTGGGCAGGCCACACTAGCTTTAGCAAGAGAGTGGCAGTTTAATTCTAGCGATTCCCTGTGCTGTCAAGCCATTATAAATGACTGCGGCTATGTGTGCTTTATCAGCGAACTGGAGCGTATTTGCATGTCATGTGCACTGAGGTAAAAATGATAAGGTAACGTATCATCGCCCTCCTTCCTCTCTCTTCTCCTTTTCTTTGATTGGGTTTCCCCATCGTCGCACTCGTCCTCATTTTTATTCATCCAGCAGAAAGTGAAGATAAGGCAAGCCTCTTATTTTGTCCTGTCAATCACAATCCAGTCTTAAAAATTACATTTGGGGCCAGCCTCTGGTTGAGTGAGAGTGTCTGAATATACAAACAGACACAGAGTTGCTTTAGAGAGAAGATGATGGCGTATCGTAAAAGGAACCCCTGACTGTATTCAAGGAAAAAGCGAAAAAGTCTACACTTACACCCTGTCAATTTTTGACTAGACTGCTATATAACATATATAAATATGACAAACTGTATGAAATGTCATATTAACCAAGGTGGTTGGACGCAAAAATATCCAGAGAAAACATTACCTAAAAAGCAAAAACACAAAATATGCGCTAAGTTAAACAGGTTTTTGGATGAAACTTAAATAGGTGAGATGGCTTCCTAAGGGTGCAAGGATCTTTGCAAGGAGCCCTGAGACATATGCTGAGTCTCTGCTCATGTGTCAGCACCTCTCCCTCTCCTCACCTTACAACCACTCCACCAGATGGCAGAGCTGAGCAGATGGGTGGTGCGGGGGTGAGACAGGAGCAGACGAGTGAGACAGGAGCAGACAGGTGGTGCGTGGGTGAGACAGAAGCAGACGGGTGGTGCGTGGGTGAGACAGAAGCAGACGGGTGGTGGGGGGGTGAGACAGGAGCAGACAGGTGAGACAACACAAGATGGGTGGTGTGGGGGTGAGACAGGAGTAGACGGGGGGTGAGTGGGTGAGACAGGAGCAGACGGGTAAGACAGGAGCAGACGAGTGAGACAGGAGCAGACGGGTGGTGCGGGGGTGAGACAGGAGCAGACGGGTGGTGCGGGGGTGAGACAGGAGCAGACG
>CM050219.1:26732500-26742500 GCA_027475355.1 Coilia nasus
GACATGGTGGACATCTCATTCAAACCCTCCTCCCTCTCTCATTTCTCATCTTCTTGCTCTCTCTTCCCCCCTCCCCCCACTCCTCACCCCTGCACTCTCACCTTCAGAACATTCTAGAAGGAGGCCGGCCGCCGCATGTACAAGCCTCAGGCTGTCAACCTGTCTGCCACGACGCAGCGGAGCCAGACTTCATTTTCTGCTTTGCCGTGTTCATCGCTGGCCTTGGGCCTGTCAGTTTGGGGGTGATATAAATATATATATATATATATATATATATATATATATATATATATAGAGAGAGAGAGAGAGAGAGAGAGAGAGAGAGAGAGAGAGAGAGAGAGAGAGAGAGAGAGAGAGAGAGAGAGAGAGAGAGAGAGAGAGAGAGAGACTCGTCTGGAGGATGGTCAGCCAGCCTCCAAATCAGAGGTGGAGATGAAAGCAAGGATAGAGAGAGCGACAAGGAGAGAAAGGGAGAGAAAGAAAAAAAGAAAGGGAGAGAGAGAGAGAGAACAGCAAGGAAAGAGTCAGAGAGAGACAGAGAGGGAGAAAGACACAGACAGAGAGAGAGAGAGAAAGAAAGAGACATAGAGGAGAGAGGGACAGAGAGAGAGAGAGAGAGAGAGAGAGAGAGAGAGAGAGAGAGAGAGAGAAACAAAGAGACATAGAGGAGAGAGGGACAGAGAAAGATGGAAAGAGAATGAAGATGGAGAGAGAAAGAGGAGAGACAGCAGGTGTGAGTGCAGCATTGGACAGCAGCACACCTCCTGGCAGTTAAAAAGAAATTATTTGACCTTGACTGACAAGGTTTTATTGTGTGTGTGTGTGTGTGTGTGTGTGCATGCATGTGTGTGTAGATGTGTGTGTGTGTGTGTGCACACTGTGTTATTCTCACCTCATGCCCTGAATGGGAGCACAGTTTAACTGTGTGTGTGTGTGTGTGTGTGTGTGTGTGTGTGTGTGTGTGTGTGTGTGTGTGTGTGTGTGTGTGTGTGTGTGTGTGTGTGTGTGTGCAGGGGTGTCACTAGTCCTATTACTACTGGGGCACAGCCAATTAATGTGAGGGCAAAGCAAAAACATTTTTAGCACTTATTTATTATAATAAACATAAATAGTGCTTCAAACTAAACAATCATATCAGATTATGTTGATATGCTCATCAAACATCGCAGATGTAAGATAGCAATCTCCAGAAACCGAGTGTGGGAGCTCACAGTGCTAGGCTAACCGTTACATAAATCAACAATGGTAATAGGCATATGCCAGTTAGCTAAAAGACAGCAGCTAACGTCTCCAGTAGGCTACTTCAATTTACAGCCAGAACTAGCTTGCATGACAGCTGCCTCATACATTAAACATAAAAAGTAAAGTTGTAACATTTAAATCTACATGGAAATGGCAAGACAGAGGTGAAAACAAACAACAATGATGGGCAATTTACCCGGTACTAACCTGTAAGACAGGTGGAAAGAAATAGCGCTCAGACACCGTTGTTAGACCTTATGTCACAGCTAAAGTTGCGTGAATAAATTACCATATGAAGTAGTCATGTGTGCATTGTGTATGGAGTGAATAAAGTAGCAATGAGTTGCCATATTGAGTAGCTGTGTGCGCATTCTGTAGATCATGCCAGGCCTAAAAGTCTAAAGTGATTTTTTTTTACTGGTGAAATTTATACTGGGGCACTACAGACCAATACTGGGGCATGTGCCCCAGTAAAATATGTCTGGCGACGCCCCTGTGTGTGTGTGTGTGTGTGTGTGTGTGTGTGTGTGTGTGTGTGTGTGTGTGTGTGTGTGTGTGTGCGCGCGCGTGTGTGTGCGCGCGTGTGTGTGCGCGCGTGTGTGTGTGTATGTGTATGTGTATGTGTGTGTGTGTGTGTGTGTGTGTGTGCATGGGTGCATTTGGAATCTATATTCAATATGCACACATATGCCAGTGATGATTGCAAGTAATTTAAATCCAAATGTATGTATTAGTACAGCCCCAGGAGGATACTTCTCATTCTCATTGGAGCCTCTTCTGCAGCTGATGAGCATGTGAAAGTGCAGCTCTCGTCTCTGTCCTTCAAAAGAAAGCAGGGGGGAAATGTGTTCTTTACACACTTGGTTCCTATGTGCTATACAACCCCTTCATTTAACATGTATGTTTCTATTCGTGTTTACAAAGGTAGCTAATCTGGCTGTAGAGATTAAAGTGGCCAAGTGGTTTGTTCTAACCAGTCACAAACTCCACTGATTTTAAATAACATTTTCACCAGGCACAGGTAGGTAATTAGTAGCACCACCTGTGTTACATGCACAGATAGAAAGAATATGTGGCAGAAACTTTACCGAAGTTTGTTTACTAACTCACATCTTTACCCCTATAACATACAGTATATGCACTTATTAATGAATAAAAGATAAGTCTTGACTCAGTGGGGGCCACACTAAAGATCTGCATTGTTCTTCGTACACCTATATCTTCAGTGACCCCATGCCATGTCTGTCTAACAATATATTATGGCTTCAATAATATATAACAAACAATAATATTGTGGCTTCATACAATTTTATCCCATTTTCCTCCACAAGAATTGAATCATTCAACTGAATGAGTGGAAACACTATTGTCAACTAGATGCATCGCATAGCGGTACATGGTAGGACTGCTGTGTGCTGTGAATTCAAAAGGACATGAAATGTTTTATATTTTTTATTAGTTAGTTAGTTTACTTTTACTTTCAGTGCTATAAAACATGTGTAAAATGCAGTCAGCAGAAAGGGGCATGTTGTAATGTGTGTGATGCTGGTAATCTCAGGGAATGTGTGGAAAAAGGAACTCTGTTTCCAATCCTTACCATTTTGTAGTTGTTGTACAGTATTTTGTAGGCAAAATGTAATTTTTGGGAATTATAGCCCCGTCTATGGTACAAAGTTTATGAAACACAATGTGCTTCAAGAGGTTGGAGTAGTGGTCCTACATGGCAAATTTAATGCGATAATGACTTTCTCCAGCCAAGATACTGGTGATTCAAAACCTGAAATTTTCATGTACAATATTCCCTAGGTGGCACTACATGGCAAATGGACTGAGTGTATACGCCTTGTCAAGCCCAAGGCGCAAATAAATGTTGGTCTTCGCAATTGCAACAATTGTCGAGTTATTCTGTGATGAATGATTTCAGTGTCTCTGCCTTTTTGGTGGACCAGTGCAGCGGGGTTGGTCCCCATGCACCAAAACAGCTTATTCCGCATCATCCAGATGGGACTACATCACCAACAAGTTTTGTGGTCCCTGGTTTTTCAGTGTTCCAGGAATCCTCCACACAAAAAAAGCAAAGAAAAAAACTCAGATTAAACCTATATGCCTGTGCTAACGCTACTCTAGCAGACGTCATAATAAGCAGCCAAGATACATGTGTAGAAGCTGCCAGCTTTTTCAATTTCTTCATTTCTCCCCTTCAGATAGAAAGCTTGTCAAAATAGTTTGCGTTTTACAGAAACAAAGGTTGGCATATTTTTCTAATGTAGCAAGAACAGGATCAGAAGAGCTTTCAAAAGGGGCTTGATTTCTCTCTCCCTAAGGTGTGCCAAATTAGCCTGGTAAACCAGCCCCTCGTACTTCATTTCATTTTGTACAGAAGCTCTGGAGTGGGGGCCGTGAGAAATGATTTCTTCCTGGAGGTGTGGAGGTTTAAAACAAGGCTCTGCCCTTACCCAATCATTATTGTCTGGTCGTCACGTATGCAGTTAGCCTACCTACGCACTACAATTCAAATGTAGCACACAAAGTCAACATCATGGCTCACGAACACACCCTCTGTTCCCTGATTGGCTAGGAGTTGCTCGGTCCTCTTACATGAACTTCAACGGTGTATGTGTCACGGGGTGACAAATTGTGATTGTGAACTTTGGGTTGTAGTGTTTTTCTGGTTTGCAGTGTCATGTAATTTTGCTTGGGATTGCTGTGATTTATTTTGTTTGCAGTGTGTCTACATTTCCGTATTGTCTGACTTTCCCCGGTGTTCCACTTGCAGCCTGATAATGGACCAATTAACCTCCTCCAATCATGGTAGAGACGGCTGATTTGTGTTAATTATGTGCCAGGTGTGTGCGGGGCTGGGTTCTCTATTTATTTGTCGGGCAGGTAGTAGCCAGGACGCAAGACACAGAGACAGAGCGGCAGCAGGAAGGCCATTGAGCCTTTGGACGCAGCGGAGGACTGAGCAGAGACGGCGGATCACCAGGCTTTGCCTACGGGGAGGGAAGAGGCTGGCCAGGACTCCGGCAGCCGTGTTTGAGTACAGGCTCACCAAACAGTTCCGGGCCACAGACTTTGTCTGTGCCCGGCAGAAGTAAGTGTTTGAGGCTTGTACCGTGTCTTCCCTGTATGTGGTCCGCTCGCTCTGTTCTGCCGCTGTGTTTTCGTGTGTTCCAGTATCGGCGTGAGAGGCTGGCCCAGGTTCCCGGCGGTCTCTATTCTGCGCTATCACATCACCGGGTCACAGACTTTGTCTGTGCCCGGCAAAGTGTCCAGGCTCCTCGCATCAGCCCTTGTAGTTTGTGGCTGTGCTGCTGGCTGCCGTGTCCCCTTCCTGTGTTGCAGTACTGGCTCGGCTTGACTGCTGCTCTACTCGGTGTTGCTGCTGACCTCCTTGCTTGCCGTGCTTACTACTGCTGCCCTCCTGCTTGCCTGCCTTGCCGTGCTTGCTGCTGCTGTTTTCCTGCCTGTCTGCCTTGCCGTTTTGCTGTTGCCACTCGCTTCCTCCGCTGTCGCTTGCTGCTCCTTGGTGTGGGGCGGAGTTGGAAGCGAGGGTTTCTCCTGCTACTTCTAGGACATATGGTGGACTTGGTTCAGCCCTAAGAACTATAATCTCCTTTTACTAATTGCTTTTATCTTATAATGCCCTCAATAAATTATATTTAATTTTATATCCTTGTCCGACTTGTCATTTCTCTGCCTGCCACGTTCGCAATTGTGTTTGAGTTGCCTGGTCACGGGCAACGTTGGTAACCCAGTACGACCCCTGTGACATATGGTCCAGATCCTCTGTACATAATGAAATTAAGTACAAGGGGCGGGTTTACCAGGCTAGTGCCAAGTACCGACTGGGGTAGTAATGGAACAGACGAGCCAGAAACCCAGAGACACAATGGGCTGGTGAGGGTGAGGAGGTGAGATGAGAATATGGAACACAGCAAGAGTGGGAGACAGAGGTCAGAGAGGGGCGGCAAGGCTGCAAAGGCCTCAAAGCTGCAACGGCCAGAACTTTTGAAGAGACTCTCAGGGGTAAGTTGACAAATGTGATCCCGATCACACATAGGGCAGGGTCCAATACAGTAGCTGAAAAATGTAAATGGTTGTCTGAAGAACGTTTTAAAATAAAAGAAAAGTTTTAATGACTTTCTCCTCTTCGCTACTTTTTGATAATTCCCTCTTTATTCCTGTCCAGTGCCAAGAACATTTTTTTGCCATCATTGCCGCAACAATGACTCAAGTAACAATGGTGAATAAAAGCTATTTCATGGCACACATTACTCTGGAAAATGAGCTTCTAAAACCAAGAGTAGAGTTTATTACCACTGTATCAATGCTGCCAATGTAGCCTTTTGTGCCAGTGCTGTCATTACAATGTCTACCTCTTTGTGGACAGCTTATATAACCTCAACAATGAGGTTGTGTGTGTGTGTGTGTGTGTGTGTGTGTGTGTTTCTGACCTTTCACCTTTGCACTGGAAAAACAAATGACTCTGCCCTGACTCCAATTACAGAGGGAGAGAAAAGGGGTACATGAATGACAAACAAAGAACAGTACAGAGAGAGAGAGAGAGAGAGAGAGAGAGAGAGAGAGAGAGCAGGGGTTTTGTGCAGCCATTCAAAGATAAGACCACATCCAACCGTTGTTGGGAGCATAAAATGGGACGGATAAGGAGCATGGTAGAATAAAGGGACAAAGAGGATATGAGAAGTTAACAATACAGGAAGGAAAAGAAATGAAAGCCACCTAGATGACAGAGCAACCCTGTATATAGAGCAGCCCTGTATATAGTATAGTATAGTATAGTATAGTATAGTATAGTATAGTATAGTATAGTATAGTACAGCAGCCCTGTATATAGTATAGTATAGTATAGTATAGTATAGTATAGTATAGTATAGTACAGCAGCCCTGTATATAGTATAGTATAGTATAGTATAGTATAGTATAGTATAGTATAGTATAGTACAGCAGCCCTGTATATAGTATAGTATAGTATAGTATAGTATAGTATAGTATAGTATAGTATAGTATAGTATAGTACAGCAGCCCTGTATATAGTCAACAGCCTACAGATGTACTGAGCAGCCCTGTACATATAGTCAACAGCTGTAACATATATGTAACATATATGTAATCTATATGTAACAGAGCAGCCCTGTATATAGTCAACAGCCTACAGATGTAACAGCTGTAACAGTCAATCACAGAAGGACAGCAAATACTTAATCATCACTGTTTGTCACCAAGTAAGTGTACGTGTGCATGTATATCCATGTGTATGCATATGTTTATAGACGGTTTTAATGGTAACTAACAAAAACAATGCATGAACGGTTTATGGCCCTGTTACAACCCAAAACGTAATAACTGCCAATAACGTAATAACTGCCAATAACGTAATAATTTGGGCTCATTTGAAATGTAATAAAGCCAATAACGTAATAACTTGCCAATAACGTAATAACATTTCTCTACCAGTAACGTAATAACATTTTGCCAGTAACGTAATAAGGTATTACGTTATTGGCAGGTTATTACATTATTGGCCTTACCCTAAAAAAAAGCTATGATAATGTAATAACTATGCCAATAATGTAAGAAATTTCTTTTTTTCTTACATTCATTTCAGAAAATGTCTTAATGTTGCCTCTTAAAAAGAGGGGTGACCAAATCTGCTGTCTGCCTACATGATGAGCCTATATTATTGGCTGGATATTCGGAGGGATATGTAGCACAGGTGACATCAATAGATAGTATTTGCAATGTACTTTTTCTATTCCACTGTTCATATTTCTTTTTACCTCCATCCAGCAATGTAGCATACCAATGACTGGATGTATTTTAATCTGTTAACCTCTGCATTTCCAGCATGTCCTATGTATGAAATCAAATTCTCTTACAACTAAGTTTTTATCCTAAGATTATAATAATGACAAACACATACAGTATGCTTAAATTTCTTTAATGCAAAAACTTGAACTGCAAATGTAAAACATGAACTACAAAATTAAAAAATAAAAAGTTTGAGTTGGAGAATGCTGGGGTCTTGCTCACTTATGACACCCAAAAATGTTTAATGTACAAAAAAAACATAGCATAGTACTCACCATAAACATAAGGTAGAATAACATAATACTGACATTACTCTTTCCAATAAATGTCCTTGATCTTGTACATCCCGTAGCCTACATGACTGAGAATTATCCAAGCCTTCATCCATCGGCTGTTCTTGCATAATAAGCCTTTCAGTCGTGTGCTGAGACCGCTGCTGCGTCCAGCAGCCTTGTACAGCTTCATTATGCTGATTGACAGGTCACGTCCACTGTCACTTTCGAGTGCCAGGCTCCCCGCAAGAGCATCTCTTATATATATGCTTGGATGAAACATGGTACACAGCTGACGGAAGCTGCTTATTACATTATCATAGCTTTTTTTTAGGGTAAGGCCAATAATGTAATAACCTGCCAATAACGTAATACCTTATTACGTTACTGGCAAAATGTTATTACGTTACTGGTAGAGAAATGTTATTACGTTATTGGCAAGTTATTACGTTATTGGCTTTATTACATTTCAAATGAGCCCAAATTATTACGTTATTGGCAGTTATTACGTTATTGGCAGTTATTACGTTTTGGGTTGTAACAGGCCCTAACTTTATTTCCGGTAGACTTCCGCAAAAAATAACATAACACCAACACTTGACTTCATAATTGTAGTCTTATCTGGTAAACATGTCTTGCTAATATAACATTACCTACATTTACCAACAAAAGAAAGACAATGCTTAGAGAAATTAAATTATCATCTATCTGATCCTTTTTTTTAACGCGACTTAAAAATGGGAGACCAGACCACGACTCTCAGACTTACAAAAGAAGGACATAATAAGCTAACAAAGGTGAAGAGGAACACAGAGTAAATCGGCTACACACATAGACACATGCAGATACATGTGCCTTAGGTAAGTTTCCCAGAGCTGAGACACTTCAGACACCCCCACCCCCTGCACACACAGATTAATACGGGCACGAGGCACCTAGGTAAAGAGTTGGTTAGTAGAGATTAGTTCTGTTATTAAGGGTAGCAGTCTCGGATGACATACTGCGAGAGTTATGCTCTAGGGCTATGGCTGTGATTGCCTGGCTGGTACACGTTTATATCTGTGCACAGAGGAGCACATGTTCCTATCCCAGCACCAGGAACAGGCATATCTGTGGCAATTAGCCGGTGTAAGTGACTGGGGAGGCTTTGATTCTCTGTGATTACAGAGCTCCCAGACAGTCTCTGCGATTGTACGCATAAGAACGTTGTGCTTTCCATTATCTGGTGCAGTGTTTACTAACTGCTTTATTGTGATTTCATTTTGACTGTGTTGTTTCTGATTTGGGAATAGAGTTTGGTTTTGAGGCAATAGTTTGCTCTTTCAGCAAGAATACTTTTGAGGAATACTTTTGGAATGGAGTTTGTGTTTACAGTTTTGAGAAAATGGTGCAAGGTTCCGGAAATTGAGTTTTAGCAATTGAGAAAAACTGTAATATGAATGCAAACTACACTCAAGATGCCTTTAGTCAAAGAGACTTCATGGACTGGTGTGTGTGTGTGTGTGTGTGTGTGTGTGTGTGTGTGTGTGTGTGTGTGTGTGTGTGTGTGTGTGTGTGTGTGTGTGTGTGTGTGTGTGTGTGTGTGTGCGTGTGTGTGTGTGTCACAGTCTGATGAATAAGACGAGGTATTACAAATGTTCTGTAGATGCTAATGGGCAATACTGCCCCAGCAATGAGGATTCTGCATTACGGTGCTGAACCTGCCATCATAAATCTGTGATACTCTTTTGTGTCATGGCCAACTTTAAAAAAGAAGACTTTCTTTGTCTCTATGTTCTCAACAACCCTGACCTCAAATCAGTTCAAACTGCTTTAGCAATGAGGATCTGGCTGCAAGCTAACATACAGTACCACGTATCTCGGTGTAGTGGTATGCATGATGTAATTTGACTGCAGTAATCCATAATAACTAACCCCAGTGGTCAGCTCCCACTTGACAGGCTGTTTTTTTTTTTTTTTTGCTTGTCCTTCCATGTGTTTGCACATTTGTGAGCATGAGATGTCTAGCTGTGGTTTCATCAAACACCGCAGATTTCCAAACGCCATTCCATTACCCCAATCTGCAAAAGCATGTTAGCAGTGTTTTACGTCAACAAGTGTGAGGGAAAAGGGAACGAACGGCCTTCATATATCAGAGGCTTCTATTTGCATTTGCTGCGTGCAAATCTTTCACGTGCAAAGGCGAGCAAAAAGCACTGGGATGATGAGTCATGGTCAATTTGCTCCTCAGTGGAGTGTGCTTCGCGGCGGGCGCATTAGGTGCAAGTAATGCAGATGTTCAAAATTGCTGCGACGAGCAAAAAAAAAGAAAAGAAAAAGAAAGCAAGAAAAAAATCACAGCAGTCAATAGGAGTCTGCAGCCTTCTGCACTGGACCGTGGCTGATTCATAAATTTGTGCATTCTCACGGATCGTTTAAAGCCATCGACAGTAATGGCCTTAACCACCAACCCACCTACCCACCTACCCACTACACCCACCACCACCACCATCCGTCTTCATGACATGCGGGCTCCGCTGAGTTTCAATAAACTTACTGAACCTTTAAGCTTGTTAATAGATTTTAATCCCAGGATCGTTCAGAGTTAGAGTGTGAAAAGACAGGGTTTAGAGGAGAGGAGAGAGAGACAGAGAGAAAGACAGAGAGAGACAGAG
>CM050219.1:26752500-26755000 GCA_027475355.1 Coilia nasus
TATACCTCAAGGGTACTCTACATCATCCTCATCTAAAGCAGCAGGACTGCGAATCCTAACAGCACTTTAGATATTCATGGGCCTGTCCTCCAGACGCTAGCATCACGCATCATCCCGTATGTTCTACGAGCAGCTTCTACCCCGCCTTGTCTTGGGCTGGATGCAAATGGGACTCTTAATGGCTTCCCCTGATCAAAGTGACACCCTCACAATGCCTCTCTTTCTGACTAGCTCACTCCGCGCAGCCATCCATCATATACAATAGCAGGCACTTGCAGCAACTACACACGCACACATGTCCATGGACTCACACATATACACATAGGCTTGCAAGTGCACATAGACATAGCACACACACACATGTGTGCACACACACACACACACACATGCACAGAGGGATCATACACTTACTCACATATATATAGAAGATACACATGCGCACACACATATGCACAAACATACCCACACATACTCTTGCACACACATACACACAGACACACACACACACGTCCACAGAAGGATTATACACTTTGTCACACATACGTGTGTACACACACATACACACACACACACACACAAACATACCCACACATACTCTTGTGCACACACACACACACACACACACACACACACACACACACACACACACACACACACACACAAATACCTGTTGTTAATTAAGGCCAGCTGCAGAATGAGCCCCTGTAGTTCTCATCTAATATCATCAGAGACACACAAATGATCCCACAATGCACTTCTTTCCCCCATAGAACATGGCTAAATGTGAAACAATGGCAACAATAATCATAGCACATAACAGATTAGACCATTTAACTTGAGGGAGGCCACCTAAAGTGCTACCAGCATCTTTTCTGCCCCCTTTGGTTTGGAAATTATTAGATTAGATAATTATTAGGTTGCAGTAACAAAGTCCCTGATTAAATTGTATTCACTGAGGATTTGAAAGGGATTGAAGAACCTTTACAGTTTTTCTCAATTGCTTAAACACATTTTCTGAAAACATGCCTCATACTCTCAGAACTCTACACACAAGTCAAAATAACACACACACAATGGGCAAAACCCCTCACTTCTCTTGCAAAATGAAACTTTGCATTCAAAACAGCATTATTTCTTCTCAAAATGCTATTTTGTTGTCAAATGACAAACACAAACAATCATATGAATAGACATTTATAACAACCAGTTGAACACTGATGTGCTAAATGTAAAACACTATGATAAATGGAAAACACTTCTTCTCCATTCATGATAATGACTTTTTTTGTTCAGTGTTACACTTGCTACAGACAGTACATACATAAGTGTGCTATATTTTAGAATATTGTTGTTATACTCAGAACGCACATAAACATTGTTACAAATATATTTTATTTTTCCCTCAAAAACAGTGTACACACTTTGCATCCCAATCAACACAAAGCTGCACCTACAGTGGTCTACATGCAACACAGCAGAAGAATTTACTGTAGCCTATACAGTTACAAAATAAAATTACGCTGCATCCTTTCTTCTGTTTTTGTGTGGCCACAGCACCTCATCCACATCACATGCAATGTTTTTCCTGGCCTAGCAGCGAATCCATCCATGAAAAGCATCAATTGCTATATTTCCACATGCGTCTTCCATAGCTTCTCCAGTCAAAAAAATCCTCAATTGTGTTGAGGATTGTAGAATATGGAGAGAGATACGTAAACAACTAAACAACTACTGTAAAATAATTTCGTTGACCAAATGGTCAACCAAAATGACTCTGATCTCATCAGAGATTACTGTCCTTTTTCGTCCTCGTCGGTGTCCTCCCCGTCCTCCTCCTCTTACTCTCACTCCTCTAGCTGTGGCTCTGCCTCTTCCAAAGCTCTGATAGCTAATTGTAAACCTGTGTGACAGGTGTTTGCCGATGTGATGAGTCAGTGTACATAATAGGGCAATTGACTTTAGAATTTTGAATCACTGTGTGTTCCTTGTGAAAACAAGAGATTTCTGTCATGAAAATTGTGCCAAACGCAGAGAATTGTCTATAGTGTTTTGAAAAAAGTGTGTTTTAGAACTGCAATTTGAGTTTAAAGCAGGAATTGTGTTTATAGTTTAGCAGAATTGGTTCATGGGGTTGGTGCATGAGTTACATGTTGTGGTCATTGTGTCTGAAGTACAAGGAATTGTGTTTACAGTTTTTGCCCATTGCTTGAACGCAATAGACATATGCTTAAACCAAAGTAACATAACTTGAAGTTGTGTTACCATGCCTTAAACACAGTGTAACCATACCTTAAACAAAAGCGCTGTTTTACACTTCAGTTGCAATTCTGCAACACACTTGCTCCTTTTTGCAAAACACTTACTCCTGCACACTACAAACTATTTCATACATAAGACACTTCGTTCAAAAATGAAATACCGATGTATCATTGGCAAAACACATCTATTCAAAATACAGAAAACAGTGTTTTATATAAAGTAGAGTATTGTGTTGGTGCTG
>CM050219.1:26765000-26777500 GCA_027475355.1 Coilia nasus
TATTGCTTCATTGTAATAACCACCTGTTATGTGGTCGTCAGGACATTGGGTTTGGAACTGGCTACAGGTTAAGTCCGTGTGTGTGTGTGTGTGTGTGTGTGTGTGTGTGTGTGTATGTGCATAAGAGAGAGAGAGAGAGAAAGAGAAAGGGAGAAAAAGAAAGAGAGCAGGAGAGAGAGAGAAAGAGCGAGAGTTATAGATAAAGAGAGAGAAAGAGTGAGAAAAGCATGAGCATGAGCATCCATCTCATCACCACAGGCTTGCAGTAATAACATGCATTACAGTCAGTCATAGTTGAATGAACAGGCCATAAACCTCAAGCCTGAACCTCTAAAAGTGCCATGTCCCATCTTAATATCTTAGCATGTAACATCCAGCACATTAGAATAGTCTGATGTAAACACATGTCCAAACATCTGGAGCCTATACTACGAGGCACGGTTAATTAACCGTGACTTGATTCATGGTTAAACTGAGAACATGTGTTTAACAATACGTAGTTATCTCAGGTGGTGTTAATGAGTACTGTGAAGCCATTTAAAATGTTGGTTTGTTGAATCGGTGTTAACATGGAGTCTATGCATGTTCACTTGAATACAGTGTTCACCAGAGCAAGTCACCATTTTGACCCAAGGCACAATCTAAATTTAAGGAGAAAGAACTGTGTACTACAAGGTTTTTGGGAGTTCAAATCTAAATACAACACTGCAGCAGCCAATAATATCAAGCACGCTTGTTGGCATGCATGTTGGGCAGCTATGGCCTAATGGTTAGGGGCTTGGTTTTGGGATCAGAGGGTTGCAGGTTTGAATCCCGTACCAGTAGGAAGAATGTGGGTGAGGAAGTAAATAACTAGTGCTCTCCTGCACCCTCATCCATTTAATGCCCTCCATGAAGCGCCCTTGAGCAAGGCTCTAACCCCACATTACTCCAGGGACTGTAGACTGTATCTAAAATAACTATAAGTCACTCTGGATAAGAGCGTCAGGTATAAATGTAATGTATTGATGACCGAGGAAGTAGGCTACTAAATGAACTTTTACTGTGATATGCTAAACATGTGCCAAGGATAATAATGAGACTGCAAAATGTTTTCTGAAAATAATTGAACTACTTTTTAATAATAGAGTCTGAGACTTACCGATGCAACACATTTTAGAAGTGGGCTTATTAATAGCTGTTAATTAATGCAATGCTCCCTTAACTAGCCTAATACCATTGGTGTTTAGGCGTGAGTTTAGTTGTGACTGTGTGTGCAAGCCTGTCACTTAGGATCTGCCATGCAAGGATTCAAAACCATTTGCTTATCCTGCTATTGTAACATCATCACCAATGAAGTCAAACCTGTGTTTTACAAGGAGATTCGGCTATTTACAACAGGACAGCCTAGATATGTACAGAAAATGGATGACAACTTTAGAAAAGGGTAAAAAGGGAATGTGAAATGCCCTGAAAATGGGTGAACTTCAAGTACACGTAGCCTTTATTAATCAAATCAAATACCATAACTAAAAATAACCTACATTGCTGCTGTAAAAAGATTCACATAATCGCTTTCATGCTTTCCCAGGGCTGCAGTGACAGGGATGTGTTTGCAATTATTTAGGAATCCTGTATGACACTTTTTTTTGGTATAAGCCTCACTTCACCTATATGTAATATAGTCTTTTTATGTTGCAGATTATGATTGCATTAAACTATTATTTATTCTGCAAAGCACTTAAATGACCAAAGAAAAAACAAATGCATCCAACAGTTAAGATTAAGCATGTAGGTCTAGGCCATCACCATTCGATGTGTACATTATACAGTGCAGATGTTCAGCATTTAGGCTGGAATATGGAGTTTCTTGTCCCAGGCCCTGGGAAAGGGGGGGGGGGGGGTGGCAGAACTGGTCCCTCCTTACATTATGGACTATGGAGGTAGTGGGGGGGGGGGGCATCAGATTATCTTGTCCGGGGCTCAGCCAAGACTGTCAGCGGGCCTGGGTGAAGTTGTCCACAACTGAGGAAGCTGAAAGGGGAGCTTCCCCCTACTTTGGTATCGCTCCATGGCACATCACTCGAGATATAATTTAATCTTTTTAATGTTGGCGGGGCCGTCCTTTCAACCGGCAGACTGCTTAGACAGGACTTTTTACCATAATTGACCCATACATCATTATGGCCGATCGATAATTGTGTTAAGTAAAAACCCAGCCGCCGCTGAAGTAGTGTTGAGGTCTTGTGTAATGTCCTGTGTCCTTAAGTTATTAGTTTGTGAAGTAAGGCAGTACATCATAAACAAACCTCCTCTCCATGGCCACTTAAATAATAAGCATGCCACATTATGGGTAAGCATTCACATGTGAAATTTTTATCCAATTATGCGTTAGTGCAGCATTTAATTCAATTTGATTTAATTCATATGGCAGCAAAACATTTTAGAGAGTTTGACAGAGCACATGGCCTGATATACCCTTGGAGAAAACACTGACTTGAAGCAAGCAAAAAAAACACCTTTTGACAATAAGGTTTGTTGATAAGTTACCCACTATATGTAAGTACTGTATGCCCACCACCACCACCACCACCAGCCCCAATCTCTTTTTATCTTTGCAGCCCCAAGCAAATAAGTCTTAGCCTGGTAAACCAGCCCCTCGTACTTCATTTCATTTTGTGCAGAGGATCTGGAAGTGCTGCCACTGACATTGCTGTATTAGGTACCGGCCAATCCTAGCCAATCAGTAAACAGAGGGAGTGTTCGTGAGCGATGATGTTGACTTTGTGTGCTACATTCGAACTGTAGTGTTTAGATAGGCTAATTGCATACGTGATGACCAGACTTCAGCGATTAGGTAAAGGCAGAGCGTCTTGTTTTAAACTTCAGCAGAGTCCACACCTCCTGGAAGAAATAGTTTCTCAATACAGCACTGCCAGACCATCTATACAAATAAAATTAAGTGCAAGGGGCTGGTTTACCCGACTAAATGAGTCCCCCGTCAGTAGGTCAAGGTTAGCTGTGGTAGCAGTGGGCAGCTGTAAGCAAAGAGTTTGTGTATGTAGGTAGGTTATGTAAAATGGCAATGACAGCATGTTACAGTGAAGATAAACAGGAAGAATATATACACAGAGAGAAAGCGAATGAATGGAAATGCACTGAACGTTGCGCCATTCATTCACTACAGGTTACATGCAGTTACATGGAGAGATACATGTTACATTTACATTACATTACACTTGGCAGACGCTTTTATCCAAAGCGACTTACAAAAGGAGGATATAATAAGTTAACAGATGTGTAGAGAAACACAGAGTAAACACTCTACATACATACACACAAAGAGATACATGTGCCTTAGCTAAGATTCCTGGGGCAGGGACACCTCAGGCACCTACAAGCACGAGGCACCTATGTGAAGACATGGTTAGGAGAGATTAGTTTTGTTAGGAAGGGAAGCAGCCTCGTAAAAGAAATGTTTACAGGAGTTTTTTTGAAGGTCCAGAGGGATGTTGCTGCTCTTAGCGACTGGTAGGTTGTTCCACCGTTGAGGGAATGGAGCCAAATGTCAATGGACCTGACATCAGTAGGTCATATAAAGGAGCCCACTAAATACACTACTTCTGCTTATTTGTTATTGGGCTCTGTGTACGCCATCTAAACCGCTTTTTTGTCCTGGTAAAATATTTACACGATAGTTTCCGCTCAAGGCCACGAAATGCTCTATCTGTCTGGTCATAAATATCTTGCAGTGGCCTGACAGATACAAGCAACCAAGCCCAGAACAGTGAAGTTATTTTATAGCAGACAGCATTTTATCACCAATAATGTTAGGTGCCACTGCACTGATGGTGATGTGTGTTCCTCCTTGGATTTAACTTGCCAGGAGGCTTGCGCAGACGATGATAGCATTAAGGGATTCAGGTGTTTTGAAGTGGATAACCCCTAACACTTTACAGGATTTGATTAATTACTGAAGTGTCTGTAAAATATTCAATATTTTCACCCCCTTGACAAATGGAAGTGAAGTGAATGAAGTGTCTTTCTGACTCATTTTGTATTTGATATCGAAATGTCATGTTAAAATGAAATGGAATAGATCATATCTAATGAGCACATTGTTAGATTAGAGGGAAGGTTGGCCATGACCTGCATAAAAACAATTTATCCTGAATTAAATCCCAGCTACACTTTTTTTTTTAATAAATAAATAACATTTGAGGCAAGTGTTGCCACACATCATGATTCCAGTATATGTGACTGGTTGGTTAAGGCCTAGATTTATTAAGTGTAATGTAATGTAATGTAATTTAGAAATTGTGATAGACAGAGAGAGAGAGAGAGAGAGAGAGAGAGAGAGAGAGAGAGAGAGAGAGAGAGAGAGAGAGAGAGAGAGAGAGAGAGAGAGAGAGAGAGAGAAAGAAAGAGGAGGAAGACAGAGGGCAGGAGAGAGAAAGAAAAAAGAAAAATAAAAGAGAGAGACAGAGGGAGAGAGGGAGGGAGAGAGAGAGAGGGTAAGAAAGGTAGGGGTAGACAGACAGAAAGAGGGAGAGAGAGAGAGAGAGAGAGAAAGAGAGAGGGCGCTTAAACACCAGTGCCTAAAGCCACATCTCCTCAAGGTCTCCTCTGAGAGCCACTTCATCCTGATCACTCTAAAGCCTATAAACTTTTCGAGCCTACTTTTTTCACCACACACTCAACATTGCAACAATTTCCATGGAGCCGCAGACTTAGCTGAACTCATACGGGGCGCTTCAGGAAGCTTAGTGGGGTGACACTGCACTTAACAGACATCTTTGTTATCACAAGGTCAGAGCTGAGAATAGCTAATGACTCGTCACATGATGTATAACCACTGCCAGAAGTGCGCTGGCTAAATGCTTCACGCTAATGATAAGACAAGCAAATTCCCAGATAAATGCCGCTTGAGTCGTGGTGCTGCATGTGGAATAGCGCGTAGACATGCCACGTGACCACGAGTCATGAGTTTGACCACTGACAGGGGTGCTCGAAGGGGTCAAGAGACCCAGGGAGAGGGATGGCCCTGACATATTTTTTGGGCGTTTTGCCTAATTACACATTCACCTTCCCCCTATCTGTAGGCTACGAAGTGCTTAGCGCAGCCGGTGAGCATGCTAATTACCGTAAATTGCCACCTCTACTCTGTCCTTCAGGCAGCCATGTCACGGGGGGTGGGAGGAGGGGCAGTTGGGATGGAGGATATGAGTTTGTTGCTGCAAAGACTTTGGTTCTAGAATTTTTTTTTTCCCTACATACATTTTCCCCCAGACCTATGACTTTTATACTTGTACTTTCATTTGTAGTTTGCCACTTTGACTACGGGGGTTTCTAGTTCTAGGGTGAAGGGAAAGTGTGACACAGTGACAGATGACATGATTGGAGAACATGTGGTTGGGAGTCAGCTTAATTTAAATATATGCAAAAATTATTGGACGCAGGTGTGTGGTAAAATATGTTCTCAAGAACTGTGGTGATGAAGAGACACAGTAAATGAAAGAGAGAGAGAGAAACAGAGACAGACAGGCAGGAATAGAGAGAGATAGGCAGAAAAACAGAGAGAGACAGAGATAAAGAGAGGTACAGAGTGAAAGAAAAGGGAGTAAGAGAGACACAGAGACAGGAGGAGAAATTTCCCCCACAAATATTTCACCTGTGCTGTCTATGCCAGGCCCAATTATGACACCAGCGCTCCAGACTGATGTCACCAGTGGCGCTCGCGGAGTCAGATTCCAAAGTCATGAGAGCGACTAGCAGAGATGGCCTCTGTGAAAGTCCTACCATGTGACTCTGTCTCCATCTGGCCTATGAGATTTACGGCCCTGAAATAACAGGTCATTTTCCCTGTCATTAAGGTGTGGGAACGGCACAGTGTGCAAGTTCTTACCGAAGGGCACTGTCACTTTAGACTACTCTGTACGGAATACTGTGTGTGTAGTCACTGGGTGGACAAACGTAACCTTTATTGCCCCAAAGGGACTTTGTTCTGCACACAGAGGAGCCCCTAGAACATTAAACACAGGACAGGATAAACAGCAGTGAAACAGCCCACAAATCAGACAGCTGTAGACATCCATGTCAAGGGGACAGAGGTTTCTGAGACTATTGCCACTGACTCTATTCAGAAACTCTCCTTCAACGTTAGTGGACATAAAGACTTTACAACTTGTGCAGAGGCCATCAAAAACCCTGCCACAAATTTGACCCAACCAGCTTTGAGTCAGCTGATCATAATGAGCACTCAAGATTGGTACAGGTAGATCAGCTACTCAGTGAAGTCACCTGTGTTAGAAAGAAGACGCGGCATGGTTTTTACTTTCTGAACCCAGGACTGACACCTCTGAACTTATGTTACACAACAAAAGTAGGACCTTACATTGCAGTAGCCAAATTATATAGTATCATAGTCAGTGGAGGAGAGCTGACCTGAGCAGAAGTTCTAAATAAGCCATGAACTGCGGTGACTGACACTGTTCTAATAAATAATTCAACATTTATGATGTGAAACAGTACGACTGCGGTAGCCAAGAAGCGGTGCAATTCTACCTGCTGGACCCTAAATTACTGGTGTCGTTGGCTTTTGTTAACACCCCGAGGCGGGGAGCTACAGGGGAAATCAATGAGCGCGAGGAGGCCTGGGATGCAACATTATGCGCTCCCTATTGATGTTTCCGTGAAACATTTTGACAACGGTATCAGCATCCAAGCTTTTAAACATAACTCGGAATCTATACACAGCGGCAAGTCGATTTTTCTTTTTTTTTCTGTCTTTCTTTTCTCTCTTCTTCTCTTTAAAGTTTTCAAGGCAATGACAGAGTTGTTAAAACAGAATCTGGCAAATAGAAGTAGATGCAAAATAGATAGAAAAGTAAATACCAGTATGCAGATGATCAATAGCTGGAGGAAGGGAGACAGTGAAAGGAGGGAGAGAGAGAGAGAGAGAGAGAGAGAGAGTGAAAGGAGGGAGAGAGAGAGAGAGAGAGAGAGAGAGCAAAAGAAGGAGAGAGATGGGGAAGAAATACCTCTACTGTCAGTGGGAAAGGATCCATAAAGGTAGGCTGCTGCATATCTTATTGATATGGTATTACTCTGTCAAGACCTACTTTGACCCCAAGAGACCAGTGTGTACTAACAGACGTACCACTGTGTGAATGAGAATGTGTGTGTGTGTGTGTGTGTGCGTGCGTGTTTGTGTGTCTGTGTGGATTTAAAGATGCTAACTAAATCCAAATGTCTCCCAACTGTGTGTTTTCTATACTTTGTGACTTTGTTTTTGGTGAAACATAAGAATGACACATGATCCCATGCAAAAATACCCTCAGAGAAAGAAGTCCCCCACAAAGCTCCATTGTCAGGAGCTATCATTGTCCTCTTCATTTTTCTTGTCGGCATTTTCCCATTCTTCCTCTCCGATGCAGCGAAGGACTACAGTACATCTGGCAATCCTTACGTTAACTTCCCTACATAATGGCAGAGAATAGAGCATTATGTCCCACAACACTGATCTTTTCCACATGCCCTATGTGGTGCTGAGAGACTGGAACACTGGACCATGCAGGAATATGTTAGCTGTGGTAATCCCCAGTCAGTAAAACACCTCCGTGTGCATGCTCTGTTTTCCTCACTATTGTACTGTCTATTTTGGAGTTACGTAACATTGATTTATCGGGCGACACACGAAACATAAGAGTGAGGTAAAAAACCGTGCAACGTTTCGGGCTGTCACCCTTCCTCAGACTACATGAAACACATGAAACACATAAAACATAGACATAGGCGCGGACACCATTTGTATTTCCCTCAGCTGTGGTAATCCAACAATCCCATCAGACGTCACAATAGCAGCTGCTTACGGTTGTTGCCGGTTCAAAATGCTCGTTTCACTCACGCAATCCGTGATTCATGCAGTCGCGTGAAATGGCAGTACAACTGCAGCCGCTAGGGGAAGCATTAGAACACAGAAGCTTACGCTGCAGTAAAGATCTTACTTCGAAGGTTGACCCACCCACGGCAAAACTTGCAGTATTTAGTTGACTGTAAACGTGCCATTATCTCGTAATCCTGCGGTTCAATTGCAGTCAAATTAAATCGATGTGCAGAAATAGTGACAATACAGCTGTCAAAACGTTTAAAAACCAAAGTCACATCATCTTGTTTTCCTTGTTAAAAGTTTTGCTGAGTTTGGACAGCACAACTGTAATAGGACAGTATAACTGTACGTGCAAAATCCCCCCCTTTAAAGATCACCTATGCCCTGGAAAAAAAGCTCAGAGCCACATCCCCTGCTTGCCTGTGATTGGTCATTCCTGTGGCTGCCAGAATGACTCGCCATGAGGCAGTCAGACAGGTGACGAGGGATGGAGGAGAGAGAGAGACAGTGACACAGGTGATAAGGGGTAGAGGAGAGAGAGACAGCAAGACAGGTGATGACGAGGGATGGAGGAGAGAGAGAGACAGGGAGACATGCAACAACGAGGATTAGAGGAGAGAGAGAGACAGCAAGACATGCGGCAGCGAGGGATGGAGGAGACAGACAGAGAGACATGCGATGACGAGGGATAGAGGAGAGAGACAGACAGAGAGACATGCGATGACGAGGGATGGAGGAGAGAGAGAAAGACAGCTAGACATGCGACAACGAGGAATGGAGGAGAGAGACACAGCGAGATATGTGACAACGAGGGATGGAGGAGAGAGACACAGCGAGATATGTGACAACGAGGGATGGAGGAGAGAGAGAGACAGCAAGACAGCGAGACATGCAACGACAAGGGATGGAGGAGAGAGGAACACAGCAAGACGTGCGACAATGAAGATTAGAGGAGAGAGGAAGACGCACCAGCCAGAGAGAGAAGCTGCAACCTCAATTCATTCCACGGCGTCGTGAGCGGATATCACCGGTGGTCCTCAAGGTCAGCGTAGGTCAGATGGGGGAGCAGTGTCGCTCCTCATGTAAAGTGATTTCCCGGGAGCTAAGGCAGACAAGGGATGTAAATAGGAGCTGTGGTTGAATGGTGTAAAAAGTCACGCCCCGCATAGCCTTTGGCAGCTTTAGCATTTGCGCTCACTGCAATTCTCACTACCACTTTATGGGTGTTCAGATAGCTGATCTAATGCTACCTCATCTTTGATTTGGCAAAGGGGTGTAGATCTGAGAAGCTCTGGTTCTCAGTCAGGACATGCAACCCATACGCTTTATTAAAGAAGAAGTTTGGTGTGAATAAATCCATAGCCCTGTTTTTTGAGGTCACACAGAAAAAATTGAATACCACATATAACATAATGGGCTGAGTAACAAACTGGTAGCTAACACTAACTGAATAGGGCATATGAAATGAGGCGAAATGTTAGTTTCTATGCCCCATTCAGTTAGGTTTAGCTACAGCTCATTATGCGGTCTATGTTGCAGCACATTTTCTTGCTTTTTTTCCTACCGACAGCACTCGGTGACCTCGAACAGCAGGGCTATGAATCACACCAAACTTTCCCATTAAACTCAGCTCTCCTTACTATAACTACAGTATGTTTCCCTAAGCTTCACGCTTACACTAGGCCCTATTTTCCATGCCCCTATATGTATGCTGTCCATGATGGATGACCGGAGCTTAGGGGAGATGAGTGGTAAAAAAACACAAAACACTGCTTATCCATCCACAGTTTAGTCCATCCACAGTTTATAAAATGGCAGTTAAAATAACAACTGCCATAAAGTCTATACAGTATCCATTGCAGATCCATTTGAACAGCTGTTATATCTGAGATGGTATCATATACAGTGTATTCCACCTGAATGTCAACAGTGTTAAAATATAGGCCTTCTGTATCTGTGAAGTAGTATCTGTCTTTTGGGGAACACCATTTTAATCTAAACAGCATGCTAGCACATACTATACTCCCTTGGCTTCCATGGACACAGACACATGCAAACGATGTAAGTAGGTAAAAACCATACACTGTCTATAAGAGAATATACACAGGCATACAGGCACAGACACACACACACACACACTATCATGCACACATATACACACACATACAAGGATACAAGGATACAAGGAGTTTTATTTGTCACGTACATAGACATACTGGGTAGTAGGACATGCAGTAAAACTGATGATTGTCATGTCATTGTCATGTCTGATGACATGCACGCACGCACACACACACACACACACACACACACACACACACACACACACACACACACACACACACACACACACAATACTATATATGCCCTCCATGAGTTTGTCCTATATCATCTCCAACACACACAAACACACACACACACACAAATCACAATTGGATTTATTTGGGGGATGGGAGTGATTTTCCCCCTTTTGGTTTTCATATTCCTACCTTCGCTAAATATGTTTTATATTAAGGACAAGGACTGGCCTTCCCCCCTGCAATGCAACTCAACTAATGTTTAACTTAAAATCTAATGATCTAAAAACATGGGCCCAGCGTAAGCTATGCAATTACACTACTGCACTGCGCATCTACACTTAACGTTTCTGAACATCAGCAAACACAATATGAAACATTGTAACATTTTCGTATGGGCACTTGGCTGAGCCAGAGCGGTAGACAACACAGCACTGAGCTAAATATGAAGCCCATTCAGAGCAGCATATCGTCTTAATTTATATGACTTGCACACAAAACAACGACATTAACACCTGAGAATGATAGCACAGGAAATTATCATGTTGTGATGGGCGTTAGCACTCATGTACAGGATGACTTCCAGCTTCATGATGGAGAAAGCAACTCGGATGTAGACCTGCTTGCTAGCGACTCATCTGAGACACATGTGGTAGGAGGGGGCATTGAGCCCGTGCACTTTGCCAAATGGAGACAGGGTCATGTACTGTCAGCGCAGAGGGGTCAAGTGGCGAGCATGTTTCAACATCAAAGATTTAGGGCCACCTACACAGGAAACCCGAAAGCGTCGCCACAAATTCGTCACTGAAGTAGACTGTTTACTGTCTTCTTGTCTAGTTGTCTAGTGCTCCTGAGTGTTGACAGCACATTGTGAATGATTTGAATGTTACATTGAAGTTCAGCTGAAAATCTTTGGACACGTTGCGTTGGGATGGATTAATCCACAGACCTTAAAAGGCCTGCCAACTTACCTTCTTTTTTTGCTGTATAGCATTGCAAATCAACACTGTCTACGGTGAAAATAATGTATTGATAAATTGTAGAAGCTAAAAGTAAACCGTCGCCGGAAAAACAATAGCCTAAGCAACATGGTAGGCCTAGTTAAGCAAGTTAAAAACACAATGTTTATTTCCATGAAAAAAAAATGTCTCCCTTCTGTTTTTTTTGACAAATCGCACCCTACACACACACACACACACACACGCACATACACGCGCACACACACACACACAAACCCACTATACTCTCCACAAACTTCTGTTACCATCTCATTAGAATACATTATCTTAGCTATCAGCTTCCGCTAATTAGAAAATTGGCTCATGGTCCATACTAGCCCGGAAGAAAGGGCTGCTGGGTAAGAAGTAATACTAGGGGAGAGTGGGTCAGATGTCAGCCATCAACCAGCGCAATTACTGAACAGGCCTCCATATCAGTCTGAGGGGGTAATCAATTTATTACATTACTGAACAAACACATTTGCTCCTGCAGCCTGTGTAAGAAAATGAAGTTGAAGTCATTTTCAATCAGTCTGTCTGACATGGTTTTTCTTAGGTCAATACATTACACACACACACACACACACACACACACACACACACACACACACACACACACTGAAGGATCATCGTAACTGTGCTGACTAAGGGGGGTTTCGTATGTGAAGTGAGCGACGGCGCCATGTTGGTAAATGTTTATTGAGCAAGGCCCCTGCTGACTCTGCATTATCTAGTGCGATTGTAATGTGACAACAAGCCCAGAAAATTGCTATTTCTCTTTGTGTGTGTGTGTGTGTGTGTGTGTGTATGTGTGTGTGTGTGTGTGTAAGGGGAGGGGATTATAATGTGACAACAAGCCCAGAAAATCAACTGCTATTTGTGTGGTTGTGGGTGTGGGTGTGTGTGTGTGTGTGTGTGTGTGTGTGAGTGAGGGCAAGGCAAGGCAAGTTTATTCGTATAGCACATTTCATACTGTACACAAGGGCAGTTCAATGTGCTTAACAAAAATGAAAGTAAAGGACAATATGTAAAAGCAAAGGACAGTATGTGTCGGTTTTAAATCTACATTACCATTCTCAGTGATAGAAACTCAAGCTCCATCACTGTGAGGATGTGACACATGATTTGTGATCTCAGCATCAAACTAAAGTAGAGATGTCCACACCTGTTGAGAGAATGATTGCACGACATACTGTTTACCCTCCAAAACAACAGAATCCCAGAATCGCTTTCTCTATCCACTCATCTCATACTTTGGCAAGTTTACACACACACACACACACACACACACACACACACACACACACACACACACACACACACAAATCACAAAGGGAT
>CM050219.1:26782500-26787500 GCA_027475355.1 Coilia nasus
TTCAAGAGAGAATATACACTCACCTTTTACAATTGGGCTTACACATCCTGTTAATTCACCTACCTGTCATGTTTATTTCATGCTTCCAGGTCGTCCTGTTACAAAGCCATAGACGTAGCCTCTGGAAAACACGCCCACAACTGCATGCAACACGCTTTACTTTAGCAGCAACGTGATTGGACAAGGAGAGCTGTCAATCAGACATACATGCCATTCCTTCCGTTGTGAACTCCGCTGGAAGAAGAGTTTTTTTTGCAGATGTGGTTCAGCATGGACAGTTGAATCGGCAGGACACCACTCGCTACAGTGTCAAAGTTTACAGCGAAAAATATAGCCGTGATAGCAAGAGTTTGTAGTAAATGGACTGTCGTGAGTAAACGAACAGAGATCGAGTCGTCGTAATACTTTCTTTATCCGATTTGTGAATCGACTTCACTCGGTCTGCTCAAGGTTTCCGCACGGAAAGGAAAGAAAATGCCTGTAGCAACTCTTCTACCTTTCACGTCGACTCCGAATAGGAAGTCTACCAGTCCAACCTCTTTTAGGCTAACAGAAAAATTCATTTTGCTGTTAGTTTTTAGCGCTTTTATCACGTTATGTTTCGGGGCAATCTTCTTCTTACCGGATTCGTCAAAGCTGCTTAGTGGAGTTTTCTTCCGCTCGCCGTCGGTAGAAACCGCCACTCGAACAGGTATGGATAGCGGTTCTAGTGTCGGGACGGGAAACACTGATAAAATATTAGCTAAAATTCGGAAAGATCACGAAGATGCCTTAATCGAAGCTAAAGATACACTTCAAAAACACCCTGAAGATATCAAAAAAGACATTAAGACTGATAAGGATCAAGTTGTCCAAGGTCTTAAAGGGGGTGGTAAAGATGACAGTCTCCCAATTATTGAATATGTTCGGCCACCCGGAGTGATAGGACGCGAGCCATCAGACCCGGACACCAAAGAGAAAAGGGCGAAAATAAAAGAGGTATGTGGTCTTTTAAAGTCATTCGTGTTGATTTTAACTGCCACAGCATTGGGTGGCATGTTAGCTCAGCGTGAAAATTATCCTGTCATCTGACTGTATACAGGCTGTATACATATGACTGACAGATGTCAGTTCTCTCAGAAGCTGAGCACCTGACCGTATAACACTTTATAGGAACCAACTGCTAAAGCTTGTTTTTTTTTACACAATGAAGCATTAGAAAAACGTTTAATCATTTACTTTTCACCTACGCTATAATCCTCAGTGTGTGTGTGCAGTGTGTGGCTGAACCCTAATGACGACTTGTTTTAGTACTTTTCTTAACTTTCTTCTAAACCTTTAACCTCTCTATCAACGTATCTGTCATACCCACCCATCCCTCCATACAAAGACACGTCAGTGTTCAAGTTGCCTGACATGACGCCTTTGTCAGACCGTGACACCTGGGAGCGTTGATGACTTTTGTTTTCCAAGAAAGCATGTAGGCTGTAGGCATAGACTGACTGTAGCTTACACAGCTCACGAGAAAGGAAAGCTGGTTCCTGTGTCTGCTTAAGGGCCTAATTATCGCACTCGGCTGAGAACCTCATGTGACAACTGTTATAGCTCGTGGACACAACTCAGTGGTACACTCTAAACAGCATTGTGAAGCGAAATGAAAATGCATGTCCATCATCACTGTATTCATTCATTCATTCATTCATTCATTCGTTTAATCATTCATTAGTCAGTGCGTCAGTCGCCCCAGCCTCTCAATGAACGTTTTTTTGATGTTAAATATGGACCTGTCAAGCCCCACTTGTCCAGGGTTGTGAAGAGAAGCACTCGCTGTTCTATCAGGTCGGAACTCGGGACCTGAAGTGAACGACCTTAGTAGTGGTATCTCTCAGGCATGACGACAGTATGAAAGGCGTATTAAGCGACGGATGCATTAAAACACGAGTGATCTTGTGTAAGATTCAGACGAGACATCATGAATATGCTGTTTAAGGGTGCCATCAGTCTTGCACGAAACCCCAGGAATAAGCGATGACAAAACGCATGCCATACAGCATATAGGCTAATCCTGGAATGCCAAAAGACATTTGAGAAGTAGCCAGAGGACGTCGATAAATAGCACCATGCTTTCATTTAAAGGAGTCCAGCGCGGCGACTGTCAGACCTTTCCATTTTGGTTTCTCTACTGACCACCAGCCGATGACGGGCTATGATTTACTTTTGGATCCCGTCATGCGTTCGCACTCCCCATTTACACAGCTTCGCCAGACCAGCAGTGTTGCGCACTTTATTGCTAGGGAATAACAATAGCATAACCGCCCTTACCCAGTGGTCTATTGAACTGCATTAATATTGCACTCACGACATGCTACCACATGCGGTGTAACCCTCACAGAGAGTGTCACTAGTTTCACTAATGAGATCAGTTTTACTCATGTGTACTTTAGATTTGTTAACGCTGTGCATAGTGTAACAGTTTAGGTTGGCCTGACCTGTCATTACCATGCACCCAGACAGCGACAGTTCAGTCGGCATGCATGCACAATGCCTGCACTTTTACTGTCTGCACTTTGGCCACCTCCTTATTTGCTCCCCAGGTGTCTGTGTGTGTGTGTGTGTGTGTGTCTGTGTGTGTTTGCATGTGTGAGAGAGAGAAATGTGATGATGTCAGCACAAATTGCAGAGGTTGTGTGCACGTGTGTGGCATGTGTGGAAAGACTGGATATGAGCTTGCATGTTTGTGAGAACGTGTCTGTGTGTGTGTGTGTGTGTGTGTGTGTGTGTGTGTGTAAGCAAGCTAGAAGAGGACATCAGCCTGAGGGTGTGTATGAGCATGCATTTTTGCTAGGGAATGTCAGCCTCTCTCTCTCTCTCTCTCTCTCTCTCTCTCTCTCTCTCTCTCTCTCTCTCTCTCTCTCTCTCTCTCTCTCTCTCTCTCTCTGCATGTGTGTTTGTGCTTGCTGGTGCTTGTGTGAGTGGAGCTTGTACCACCCAGTGGGCAGATCACAGCGTGAAGGGTCTGGTGCAGCGTGAAGGGTCTGGTGCTGTTTTGTTGCAAAAGGATGCTAATGCTCTGACCCCCTCATCACGCACTGCTATCAGGAATGCCTCCTCATTAGTACCATGCTGGTCACCGCTCTCTCCAGATCCTGTGTGTGTGTGTGTGTGTGTGTGTGTGTAAGAGAGAGATTTTGTAAGGGTTCCCACCACAGGATGTGGGGGTAAAACCTTTCACTGCTGTACAGTTTGTGTGTGTGTGTGCGTGTGTGTGTGTGTGTGTGTGTGTGTAGGAGAGATGTTGGGGTAAAACCTTTCACTGCTGTAAAGTTTGTACACCACGCCCCCCCTTCTCTGCATGGCCTCTGTTTCCATGCATGGCCTTAATTTCACAGTAATTTCTTGACTTATCCAAAACCTTGACAGTCGGCCAGTAATAACTGTAACTGGTTGAATTCCAGTTTCCCAACAAAAATAAATAAATAAATCAATAAATAAATAAATAAAAAGGTTGCTATAACCTAGCCTAGCTATAGCCTGGCCAATTAGGCAGTTTCTTTTTCTTTCTTTGCCCTCCCTTCCCAAGCAGTTGAACATGTGAAAACAGGCCATGTTTTTCTGGTAGGTTTCACGGCCTTCCTAATGCTTATTTGTGTTTTGTCAGAGTTGATCTGTGTGCTTAAACGATGTAGCCTGGAAAATGGAACCGTGCCCATCAGATCCTGATCAGTCATCTGTTTTTTTTCCCCCCGAAAACTTTGTTTTGCAACATTCGTTGCACTTCCATAATTATTGGTCCATCTGTGCATGAGATACAGATCAGCACTTTTAAACACACAAACTCCTGTAGTTTCTGAAATGACTGAAAATGACAGAGAACTCTGCGTTAAATTATGTAGAGTCCCCCTGTTCTTCAGTATGGCCTTTGAATCAACATGAAACTGATATTAATCTGTAGCCAAGATTATTATAAAGCATCCCCCTGCTGTTCAGCATGGACACTGTTGCATGTAATAACATCTGTGTGTCAGTGGTATACACTGGTTGTCCTTGACTACTCTTGGTGACATACACTGCCTTGTACAACTATCATTGTGTCATCCTGGCTTTAAAAAGTATAAAAACAGCTGTGTATACCTATTGCTTCTGTCTGTGGGCTTGTCATAATGTCACTTAGATTATATAGGCTACCTAACTGACAAGTTAGTTGTTAATCGGTATGGGCAAGATGAATGGTTGGAAAGTATGTAGACTTTAGAATGTAGACTTAGAATTTCTGAAGCCAGGATGTCTGACACCACTGTTGGGCCGTTCTGCTAGTCTTCCCTGGACTCTTGCCTGCTGGACTGTGTGCCAAGGTTGGTGTCCCAGAGGTTAATCACATCACGGCATCCCACAGAGCAAAAACAAACACTTTAATTCTCTCTTTCTGCCTGTCTGTCAGTTGGTCCGTCTTGGTCATTTGACTCTAGAGGCCTCTGCCCCGTGCCCCTCACAGAAAGAGGTGTTGCTCTCATCCTGTCATCATGTAGTCATTATCATTCCATCTCTGCTCGCCTGCCTGCCTCTCAACACAAACTAACTTCCTTCAGCAGACCTGATAGAGGCTCAGAATAGGAGCCTAATTTGAATTTCAGTTGGCCAAAAACACATTGGAAAAGAAGACTATTGTTGAGGGTGTTGTTGGGAAATTGACTGAAACATTGAAATGGTTGCACTCAGACAGACACCCCCCCTCTTTTATCTCGCTCTCTCTCTCTCTCACACACACACACACACACACACACACACACACACACACACACACACACTCGTACACATTTGCAGCCTGCCGTTCTAGCTCTTGACCTTTCTGCGTAATTGCTTTGTGTGCAAATTGATGTCAAGAACTTTCCTTTTGTGGGAGCAGGGGAGAGAGAATAGGTGCAAGCAGGCAGCCGTGATCCAGCTTTGTCTTGCAGGGTACGGCCAGAGCTGGCGCACACACACACACACACACACACACACACACACACACACACACACAC
>CM050219.1:26792500-26822500 GCA_027475355.1 Coilia nasus
CGGAAAACGTAGACAAACCAGCTTATCAGGAAGAGTTGGGTTAGTTTGGTGTTTCACCTCGTAACACACAAGCCTTCCATTCTTCTTCTTTCTCCCCCTTCCCTCTGAATTATTTACTTACTTCCTCATGGACTCACTCTCTTTTTCTCTCTGTCTTTCTCCGTCTTTCTCTGTCATTCTCTCTTTCTCTGCCCCCCCCTCCCCCTTACACAGACTCTTATTCACAGAGACTCTTACATTCACAGGCCCTTATAAACCCAGTGACCTCCTTGTATGGGATGAGTGCTGGGGTGGGTTGGGAGCCAGGGCTGTGTGTGACTAGACTGGGGTCAGTGCGGTCTGTGTAAGCTGTTCGCCTTGCACACTGACACAGAGCCGTAGTGGAGTCCCAGGGGTGAACTGTGATTGGAGGCCAGATCCAAAGTGTATTTGCGTTGGATATAAAAATAGTTTTTTTTTTTTTCTTGTTAAGGCTCACATTATTTTTTATTTTTATTTTTTTTGCTTCAGTGTTATTTGATGATCCATTTTCTTTTCTATTTTGAGATGGTGATTTGGGAATATGTTTTGCAAAAATTTATTTATTTATTTATTTATTTATTTATTTATTTATTTATTTATTTATTTATTTATTTATTTATTTATTTATTTATGTATTTATTTATTTATTTATTTATTTATTTATTTACTTATTTATTTATTTAGTTTTGAAAGGAGTGCAAAGTAAGTGCATACTGTAAATAATTCATCCCAAAAATGTTTTCCTTTCCCTCTTTGGGCTTTGTGAATAAGACATGAAAGGTAGAGAGGGGTCAGTCAGTGAGGAGAGGGGGAGACTGAAAAAGTGATGTACAGAAGAGGGAGAGAAGGAAGGAGAGATGAACAGGAGAGAGGGAGAGAAGGAAGGAGAGATGAACAGGAGGGAGGGAGAGAAGGAAGGAGAGATGAACCGGAGAGGGAGAGAAGGAAGGAGAGATGAACAGAAGAGGGAGAGAAGGAAGGAGAGATGAACAGAAGAGGGAGAGAAGGAAGGGGAGATGAACAGAAGAGGGAGAGAAGGAAGGGGAGATGAACAGGAGAGAGGGAGAGAAGGAAGGAGAGATGAACAGGAGAGAGGGAGAGAAGGAAGGAGAGATGAACAGGAGGGAGGGAGAGAAGGAAGGAGAGATGAACCGGAGAGGGAGAGAAGGAAGGAGAGATGAACAGAAGAGGGAGAGAAGGAAGGAGAGATGAACAGGAGAGAGGGAGAGAAGGAAGGAGAGATGAACAGGAGGGAGGGAGAGAAGGAAGGAGAGATGAACCGGAGAGGGAGAGAAGGAAGGAGAGATGAACAGAAGAGGGAGAGAAGGAAGGAGAGATGAACAGGAGAGAGGGAGAGAAGGAAGGAGAGATGAACCGGAGAGGGAGAGAAGGAAGGAGAGATGAACCGGAGAGAGTGACGGAAAACGTAGACAAACCAGCTTATCAGGAAGAGTTGGGTTAGTTTGGTGTTTCACCTCGTAACACACAAGCCTTCCATTCTTCTTCTTTCTCCCCCTTCCCTCTGAATTATTTACTTACTTCCTCATGGACTCACTCTCTTTTTCTCTCTGTCTTTCTCCGTCTTTCTCTGTCATTCTCTCTTTCTCTGCCCCCCCCTCCCCCTTACACAGACTCTTATTCACAGAGACTCTTACATTCACAGGCCCTTATAAACCCAGTGACCTCCTTGTATGGGATGAGTGCTGGGGTGGGTTGGGAGCCAGGGCTGTGTGTGACTAGACTGGGGTCAGTGCGGTCTGTGTAAGCTGTTCGCCTTGCACACTGACACAGAGCCGTAGTGGAGTCCCAGGGGTGAACTGTGATTGGAGGCCAGATCCAAAGTGTATTTGCGTTGGATATAAAAATAGTTTTTTTTTTTTTCTTGTTAAGGCTCACATTATTTTTTATTTTTATTTTTTTTGCTTCAGTGTTATTTGATGATCCATTTTCTTTTCTATTTTGAGATGGTGATTTGGGAATATGTTTTGCAAGGGGCCTGTAGGCCTCTTTCTTATGCACACGCAGACATGCATGTAGGACACACACAAACACACACACACACACACACACACACACACACACTAGTGTGTTTTTAGCACACTAAATTCCGTTCCCAGTCTACATTAATCAAGTTCAAATCTAAAAAAATCTGCCTTTACATCAAGACCACTCTGTATCGGAGTTTTGCTGGCTGGTTTTGATTGATTAGAGATCAGATCGTAGGTCTCCGCTGTTTACGCCGATAGGCTTTCCAGTCTGGACTTAATTGATCCTCACCTCCTGCAGCCTACCCCTCAAGGATAATGGCATGTGAAGAAGCAGATACGTCATGGCACAAAAACAGACCTGATGAATCCCTGTGGCAGAGAGGAACCAGACATTAGCATCGACTAGCCACAATCTGACTTGCCAAGGCTGGCTTCCGTTCCTCTGAGGCCTCAAAGCCAGTTGGGTGAAGAGGGATGGGTTTGCGATCACCCCAACTGTGGTAAAAGGCCTTCACTTCACCACTTCACAAATTCGAATCAATGTTGCTGTTTATTTTCCGATCGCAGGGAGCTCTCCCTAATTCTGTGGGCGCCGCTAATCAAGCTATGAATTGATTTGTCTTTCCTGTAGGCCGTCTTTGGTGTGAATTAAAGAGATTGCACACCATTAAGCAAACAGAGCTGTAACGGCAGAATTAATTCTCAGATACTCACGAAAGCCCGAGTTAACTGGCTGACTAGTGCTTTTAAAAGTGTCCTGCCTTCAGCTTTTAAGCTCTAATGCACTGGTCTATTAAGTAATGTAGAATGGCTTCTTTGAGAACCCTGCTGTACTGGAAGAGAGATATGGCAGAGAGAAAATCAGTTAACTTTTCACAAGACACTTATTAGTTAGCCTTCTGTCAACCGAGTCAAATCTATTTCCTCTGTTTCCAGTGTAACGAATAGAAAGGTCAAGTCAATAATGATACCTCTTTGAGTTCTGAAAGGGTCAAGGGAACGTCTTGGGTTTTATATTCTCACTTTAACAGTGCTAGGTGAATAGCTTCGCCTGATATACAGGTGCACAGTGTAATATCTATCTCTTTAAATCACCTCTGACTGAGCTATCGCTTGGCAACAGTGGATTATTTTTTATCGAGTTCACTGCACTGGAATTATTTATTGGTGAAGGATGGATGTTGGGGTAACTTTACTACAAAGGGAAATGTGTGTCTTGTCTTGTCTAAGACATACATAGACTCATATAGAGGCAGATTTTTTTGTCCTTGTTTTTACCTAAGCTTCCGACTTTATTTTGTAGACTAAACATATTCAAATGTGAAAAAAGGTTCTCTCTGGTCAGGATATTCGTTAATTTACCAGTCAGATATTCTTCACATCCAGGTCTGGGTCTTGACCTGCTCCACTTGTGGTTCTTCCTTAAAGCCTGGCCTTGGACTGGCTTATCTGGATATTCCTGCTCAACAACCCAGCAGTCTCCAGTGTCTGCCTAACCCCCTCTTCCCTATCCTTCTGGGAGCTCTGGAGGTTGGAGAGAGCACAGCCTGCCCCACTCTCTCTCTGGCCTCATGGAGCGCCGCCTGCCTGGGTACTCTCTGTAATCCGTGGCCCTCTCCGCATCAAGGCAGCCAGAGGGGCTCTGCAGGAAGCTCTGTGTGCTGCATACCTAATGCTAGCCTGGCAAACCAGCCCCTCATACTTTCATTTTGTTTTTCATTTTGTACAGAGGGTCTGGCAGTGCTGTATTGAGAAACGATTTCTTCCTGGAGGTGTGGAAGTTTAAAACAACTGTCTCTGCCTTTACCCAGTCACTAACGTCTGGTTGTCACATATGCAATTAGCCTGCTTATGCACTACAATTCAAATGTAGCACACAAAGTCAATGTCATTGCTCACGAAAACTACACCTGTTCGCTGACTGGCTAGCATTGGCTGGTACCTAATACAGCAGTGTCAATGGCAGCACGGCCAGACCCTCTGTACAAAATGAAATGAAGTACAAAGGGTTGGTTTACCAGGCTAACCTAATGTCCCAGTGGGAGAGGAACTGGAGGCAATCCCTCACTACTGGGCCCGTTTGCAGAGAGAGGACAAAGACGGACAGAGACAGGACAGATGGCAAATAAGGGCGAGAACCTGTTGGCTGCAGGGAAGCACTGGGTGCTAGATAAGAGGGTTGAGAGGGTGGGTGTGATGGTAGAATTGTTTTAGATTATGGTTGGATTCGACAACAGTTGGGTTCGGTTTAATGATTCATTAATTCCTGATTACACAAGAGGCATTCCATGGATGGCGATATCCTGACATATTCCCTTTCTGGCACTCCACTGCTAGGAATCGCTCTTTGCTCTGTGTCGCTGAAGTTCTCAACAGCAACATTCCTTTGATTCAAAGTGATGGAGAAAAATGGCAAAATGGCCGCTTTCAGACTCACTAAGTCAGTAGTGGCACGGTTGTAGAAAAAAAGGCAATATGATGCTCTTGTTTGCGGGGTGGGTCAAGGATATCCCCAGGGGTGTGATTACCTGCACCAGTCGGTCTCTGACCTCATGTGTGGGGCCAAATTTCAGCTGTGGGGATATCCCTTACATGCCTGACTCTCACCTGAGACCAGAGTTTAAATTGGGCCAGAGCCCTTTGGATCTCAGCTCTGCCTCGTTACCTCAGCAATACAGCCAGCCGGAGCTGAGCTCCCTCTGCTACAGCACTTACAGTAATACAGTAGAGTGAGATATTGACAACTGTGAGAGTCTCCCTCCTTAGAAAAGCCCTTACCAACTACTGCCCAAGTGGTATTGCTTGAGAAGAATATGGGCAGACACAGTGACAGCTCTCAGCTTGGTGCGGCTATAAAACTGTGGCAAAGGATGTACTCTTGCAAAGGATTGCTTTTGCGGCCTTGGGGGTCCGACTGCTTCATTTCTGGCACAGCGGTCTGTCTCTCTATCACATAATGTCTGGGCTAGAGAGGTCTCTCTGGGAGCTTCTTGCTTTTGCATCGAAACAGAGAGCAGCTCCATTGGAGGCCAGCGACCGATATGAAAGATGTGCTGCTGCTTTCTCCACGTAAACTTACAGGGAGTGAGTCAGTCCGCCATTATGCAACAAGTCAACCAAGCATAGATGCTGCTTTTTGTTTATTTGTTTAATACTGACACTAGTTGTGTTTGACAGGACAAGGTGTTTTATGCTATACCCCTGCAGGGCATACAAGAGGCCTGCAAGATCAGACTCAGTATGACTGTCAAATGAGTTCTCAACTCTCATTTTCAACTTTTCACTGATAGGAGGCTCTCCAGAGGGTTCAGCACTGAACCCCAGCGTCCCAGGCTCACCCCCCCCCCCCCAAAACGCCTAGCCTGGTAAACCAGCCCCTCGTACTTCAGTTCATTTTGTACAGAGGGTCTGGCAGTGCTTCCATTGACATTGCTGTCCTAGGCAGAATTTTGCCTAGCCAATCAGCGAAGAGGGGAGTGTTCCTGAGCGATGACGACGACTTTGTGTGTGACGTTAGTGATTGGGTAAAGGCAGAGCCACTTGTTTTAAATTTCAGCAAAGTCCTTCTCAATAAAGCACTGCCAGACCTCTCTCTGTACAAAATAAAATGAGGTACGAGGGGTTGGTTTATCAGGCTACAAAACGAAAGCCATCAGTGAGTGGCAAAAAAAAGCTGTAGTTGTCATTGTCACACAACGTCCTTCCCTTGCTGTAAAACTTTTTTTTTCCAGGCCGCTCAGCGACCCTTCGAAGCTGCACAGAGTGGAGTCCTAAGCAGTGTGGTCAGAGCAGAGCAGAGCAGAGCAGAGACATCTGCATCTTGTAAAGCATGGAGGTGGAGGTGGAGGGGGTAGGGGTCTGTAGGGTGGATGCTTCCCCACAAATTGCTCTCAGCCCCAAAGCCAGTGGGGGGGTGCAAGGAAGCGGACAGCGGGAAGATAAACGCTCTGATGCTGGGTAACGTGAGGTCCAGCTATTTCCGTGGGCCCCTGTTGGGCTTCTACTGAGCTGAAGTGTTTTTTTTTTCTTATGAGTGTGTGTGGTGTATGTGTGTGCATGTGTGGCATCTCTGTTGTTGGTGTGTGTGTGTGTGTGTGTGTGTGTGTGTGTGTGTGTGTGTATTTGTGTGTGAGGCTTGTGTGTGTAAGGGGTGTGTTCGTGTGTGTGTGTGTGTGTGTGTGTGTGTGTGTGTGTTAGGGCTTTAGCTGCATTTGGCTGTGTTTTGTCCTCATAAGGTATTAATTTCACCTCAGACCCAGGACAAAAAAAGGCTTGGGCGCTGACAGCCATCCCCATTTTGGCACATGCATTTCACACGCTCTGAATGTAGACTACATGGGTGTGGCCTCCATCTTTAAACCAGACAAAAATTTCCCACCAGTAATTTAGACGTACATGAAAATCATTTTAGTGACTGTTACTACATAAGTCAGTGTAGGCTCTGGATAATAAATAGTTCATCTGCTGGTAATGAATTACAAGGGGACTCGGCACATGTAAATTAATCCCAATTTGCTTGTGTGTTCTTTTTTGCTATCAATTACATGAATAATAGTAGTAATAATAAGTGTCATTTGTATATAACTTTGAAATCAGAAGGATATGAGATGGAAAACAACTGAAAATTAAATAAAACAAAAAAAATTAAGAGGAAAATGGATCCAAGGAGATAAATAAAACAAAAAAAATTAAGAGGAAAATGGATCCAAGGAGATTCTTCTGTAGGAGCAATTTGAGTAAAGGCAGCCATCCGAAATTTCTTAACGTTTTAGTAAATTTTTAGATTATTTTATTTAATACTCTGGCAACCTCTAAATAAAGCCTTAGGAACATGGGAATGAACATCTCTGTGATCCAGACAGGCTTGGCTCTCCACTCCAGCAGCCATTGTGATTTTTCTTTCTCCTCAGTAGGGCTGTGGAGGAGTTATTGATTCCCTAATTAATTCATCCCATGCTAAAGAGCCCTCCATCCAGTGGGGATTTATGAGGATGACCAGAGCAGAAGCCCATAGATTAATGCCCGCATGTTCCGTCTACTGTTTCTAATGGAGGTGAGCTAATGACTCGCTTAGCCCTCGATGCAGCTCAACATAGCCCACCTCATGCATTAGTGAAAGTAGCTTAAAATACCACAAGGTTTTGAGAGTATTTAATGGCTTATTTTGTAGTTTGATGGCTTTTTATAAAATCACTTTCAAATTTCATAGTTTGCCATTCCTCAGCGGGCCTTGTTTTTCATCAACTGCGATTTTGATGAAAAATGTATTTCCTTACACGATAGAAGAGGGGTTTAAATGGAACTCTTTTGAGGTGAAGTGTTGTTTTTCAGACTGATCTGCCACTAAATATTTCATAGTATTTTGCTTCCTTTTAGCCAAGAAGAAGAAAAGAGTCTCATTTTGGCTTGATCATTAAATTTAAATAACTTGTGAAAGCTTCTAGTGAGAGCTTCATGTTTTATACTTTTAGTGTAAAGTTTTCAAGTTTAAGGCTTTTATGACACTTTGGGTATGCTTCATATTTTATGCTTTGAAAACAGATATAGACTTTCTTTTTAAAGCATGAAGGAGAAAATTAGGCTAACACTGTGTAATGTTTCCGGACACATGCCTAGGTCATTTCAAAACAACACTCACTAAATATGAATGAGTGTGACTAGTGAACTGATTCCAGAACAGGAATGTTTTTCTCAATGGCATCATGAATGGTGATTTGGGGCTCCTATCTGCTGATTCTAGAACTGAATGCTGATTCTAGAAGTGTTATGGAACTGCAGTGGAGCACTGCACAGAAACGAGAGCACAGAAAGGTGGAGTGTTTTTCCTCTCCTAGGAAAAGGAGGAGATGCCATCCTGCCATTGGCACTCTGCGCTCTGCTGGCTCTGGGCCTGGAGGCTGTGTTCAGGAGTCAGGGAGCCAGGCCTTCTCTTCACATTCCAGCTGTGTGTGTCCGTGCTGTCTTAGGGGAGGCTGCCCTTGGCAGGAGGAGTGTGTGTGAGAGTGTGTGTGTGAGGGAGAGAGAATGGAGTGCATGTTCCTCTACATTTGGCAGAAGGCTCAGGTTTAGAGAGAGAGGGAGAGGGGAAGAGAATATGTGTGTCAGCATGGTTTTCTGTTGGCAAGAGCTGAAGGTATGAATTGAATTGTGTCTATGGCAGTGCAAGTTTGTTAGAGCCAGGTGGGCTTTTTGTCTTCGGTGTGCCCAGCAGAAGAGGTTACCATGCATGCATGCGGCCCTTGCACATGTGCGTGCTCATGTGTTAGATGCGCCTCTCTCTGCCTGTTTGCGTGCTAAATTACTACTCTAATGCGCTACTGTCTGCCTACTTTCATCGATTTACGCATTTAGAAATGCACAGTTGGACAAACACGCACACACACGCACACGCACACTGTCCCTAAGGGTATGCAAACAGAGCCATTGAGTAAACAATAATCAATAATAATCTTTGGCATGCCTGGTCATTAACTCCGATTTTTGCTCGTCAGGCAGTGATCCACCATCGTCTGTGTGGAGAGAGGGAAGGCTGGAGGGTGGTGGTTGGAGGGGTGGGGGAGCCCTCTCCGCTCCTCGTGTTTGGGTGTAATGACATGTTTCAGCACAAGCCCAGCCTCAGGGGAACAAGACACTGATGGGGGAACCAGACACTGATACAGTGGCAGTTGATCAATCCATCACTAAGTAGCTCCACTCTCCAGACGCCCGCAGTCAGACGGCTTTGAGCCTTGCAGAAGACGGCTATGGCAGAAGCCTCTTCAGTGCCTCTCAGATGCCGGCAGTGTTGAGTACAAGGCTAATCTCTGTTGGTTATTGTATCTTCTAAATACCTCAAACACCAGTGTTGAGTACAAGGCTAATCTCTGTTGGTTATTGTATCTTCTAAATACCTCAAACACCAGTGTTGAGTACAAGGCTAATCTCTGTTGGTTATTGTATCTTCTAAATAACTCAAACACCAGTGTTGAGTACAAGGCTAATCTCTGTTGGTTATTGTATCTTCTAAATACCTCAAACACCAGTGTTGAGTACAAGGCTAATCTCTGTTGGTTATTGTATCTTCTAAATACCTCAAACACCAGTGTTGAGTACAAGGCTAATCTCTGTTGGTTATTGTATCTTCTAAATAACTCAAACACCAGTGTTGAGTACAAGGCTAATCTCTGTTGGTTATTGTGTCTTCTAAATAACTCAAACACCAGCTCGACTGTGGATCTCTGCTGAAAATGCTTTACTATCGATCACAAAAGTGACAGAGATGTCTTGTGTTTGTGTCTGTGTGAGGAAATAAATGATGAAATAAACCGGTTTATTGGTCTGTGTTTAAGCTATGTGTTGCAGAGTAAGTGCTGGATCTTTTGAAGGTTTCCTTTCTGGCCAAAGGAACTTTACAGGGTCTGCCTGATGGTGGCAGTTGAAAGGAATGGGGCAATATATGTGAAGTATCCTTAATCCTTTAATCTCATCTTATCATGTGTGCCCCCGTGAGGGGTTTTAGCTGAAGTCCCCTCCGGGAGCTGGGTATGATGATGCAAGTGGCATATACCGTTCCAGGCCTTTGGTTTCCTGCTTTTTCTTTCTATGTTCAATACGTTTTCCCTCACCGTTAAACTCGTTTTACACACAACTTGATTTTTAGGCTGTAAAATTCAGATTTCTGATTTGGCATTAACCCAGGAAATTCACATGTGTTCATTTCCTGGGTTAATGCCAATGTCTGGTCAAAATTTCATGTCAGTAGTCCAGTTGGAAATACCTTTACAGACAAAATGGCAACACGTTCAGTACTTACTCACACTCTTATCACCTTTTGGTGAATGTCATGATTAGCCATATCCAGCATATGTAATCAGCCCTAGGGGTGGGTATCGGCAAGGAGTTCACGATACGATACATATCGCGATACATTTGTCATGACACAATTCTATCATGATACATTGTGATACTTGCAGTATATTGCAATATTCTACATACTTTGGTGAAAATGGAGCTTAATTATCAGGTTCTATTTACCGTCTGGATAGTCTTACATCTTATCAAAACTGAATTTAATCAACATAACTCTGAGTAGTTCAATTTGTAACTTAATTTATTTTAATATGATGTTAAAAATAAACATCTGGGGTAGCTGCCATTACAACAAAAATATTGACTATCTTACATAAACTGAACAAACTAAACCAGTGGACACGCTGATGTCAAAAACATAAAGTGCATAGTATTTAGAAAAACAGACTACTGCAAGACAGGGTTGTAATACAGGAACATAAAATAGATTGAACAATGTTTTAATTTTATTAAAAATCGATTCTTGGAGTCAGAAATTGATATCTCGATATCGCATATTGTGACAAGAAGTATTGTGATACATTACGATATCGGTGTTTTTGCACAACCCAAATCAGCACCAACCAATGATCGTCTTGCCTGGTGTTGCAGTGTTCTCTCCTGGCTCCACAACCCTTGAGCCATAATTTATGGCAGCCGGCTTTATCTTCCCAAGCCACACGGCGCACACTGATGAGCTACTTCACTGTAATGACTGTGGCATCGTCACCTCTCGGTTCAAGCCATTGAGCTTCAACAGAGCTTGCTGAATTATTGTTGCATTATTTCCGAACCCTACATCCCAGAGACATTTTGAAATGGGAGATTTCAATCTTCGGGTGACAAAGTGTGTTGACCCAAGGTCCCTACAGGGGAGACTAACTTCATTCAGAAAAATAACCTGTACAACATGACTGAACGTTGTAAGACGTTAAAGAGCTGATACAATTGACTTAGAATATTAACACATCACACCGGCAAATTAAGTTGGCTATTACGGTTTTGTCAGTGGGACAACTGTGTAGATTGCTTTCCTTCCGTTTAAGAGCTTTTCTGCTATACCGCTCCACAAAGATCAACCTCTTAAGCCAGCAAGTGGGCTACACCAGACTGCAGAGTGAAAAATGTCTGTAGTAGGTCTGTAGAGGTTAGTGTGTGCCCTCCTCAGGGGAGTACAGCCAGCGACTGTCACTCCTCTTTAATCTTTCCACTTCTCAGGCCCTGCCCAGTCACTCATAACAGCTTTTGATGAGCGAGCGACAGAATGTAGGCCAGAGCTCCTTTTACTGTCCTCATTAGAGACCATTGATGCAACACCTCCACAGATAGAGGGTCTTTTCCTCCTCCTTTATTCTCTATCTCTCTCTTTCTCTATCTCCTCTCTCTCTCAGTACTCACTCTCTGTCTTTTTATATCTGCCTCTGTGTCTCTCTTCCTCTGTCTCTCCCTCCTACACGCTCTCTCCCTCTCCCCCTCTCTCTTTCTTTCCCTCCCTGTATCTCTCCCTCTCTCTACCCCCCACCCCTTACCTCTTCTTGCCCTGACTCTCTTATCTCCCTCCCCCCCTCCCTCCCCCTCTTTTCCTCTGTCTTCCTGTCAGGTGCGCTTTTAAAGGTGCTTTGTAATCATCTTAGCTGAGTAGATCATGCTGCCCAGCTGTGTTCAGACTGATTGATTTTCCCACATGAAAAGGGAGGTGGGAGGGGGGCAGGTTAGCTGTCAGTCATCAACCGCCGTCTTCTTTTAACACGCCACAATGATCCCATCTCCATTGTAAAGAGGGCTCAGTGAAGCAACTCTTCCCCACAAGGGAGTAGGGCCACGGTACGGTAAAATTACCCCCCTGTCCTAATTCCCATGTTCAGGCAATGGGGGCGGGTGCAGTAATTAGCATTGTGCCTGCATAATATATATATATATATACCGCTTTAGACCGCTCAGGTAACATGACCTTAAACTAAACAGCACACGCAACTCCGGGTCTTAAATCTGGCGTGCTGTGCGACGTTGGGCTAAAACTAAAGCATGGGAATAAGATAAGATCTCTGTGCTAAGGAGAGATAGTCTAGGAGTTACTCAGATCCTATGGGAAGTATCAGATGAATGCTTAAAATGATTTGGCCTGGATTCCTTTAGCATGACTTAGGGGTGTGTATGGGAGTAGGGGGGCTGTGCTGATCGGCTCAAACAAGGAGGCAGTCAGTCATTGTTTTGATCTGAGAAGACTGTGTGTGTGTGTGGGGGGGGGGGGCAGTCTTTATGGTGTGATGACAGTTGCATAGATGGTGTAGCCTAGATTGGAGCTGTTGAGACAAGTCTTGGTGAACAGACAAGTTGTCTAGAAGGACAACTTCTAGGATCAACAGATTACACAGATTCAATGCTGAAATCTACTAAATCTGCTCTCTCTGTCTCTCTAGATTGGTCTCTCTTTATCTCTTTCTTCTGTGTCCCTCTCCCACACTCTTTCTTTCTCTCTCTCTTTCTTTCTCTCTCTCTCTCTCTTTTGCTGTCTGTTTCTCTCTCCCTGGTGGTAAGAGTGGACTGAAAAGTGCTCGCTCTCTCTCTCTCTCTCTCCGAGGTCTACATTCACAACAGAGACGGGAACAGATTAAAACATATTTATGTCCTAATTAGGTCCCCATCAGTGTACAAAAGCGCCTGATTCCACGGCACATCAAAGATGAGGGGTGAGTAGAGTAGAGATGGTGGGGTGCTTAGCTTTGTGCTCAGATCATCTGTGACAGGGCTCTGGATAAAAGAGAAAGACGGAAAGAAAGAAAGAAAGAAAGGAAAGGAAGGAAGAAAGAAGGATGCAAAGACAGAAAGGATGGTAGGATGAATGGAGAGAAGGATGGAAGGAAAGAAGGAAGGACAGAGAAAGGCACAGAAGGATGGAAAGATTGAAAAAAAGACAGTGAGGGGTTCAGCTGGCAAAGAGAGTGGCCCAGACAGCGATGTCTTCATACCAGTGTACGCCATCTAAGGGCAATCAGGGCCAGTTTTATCTGGCCTTTGTCATGCTTCATAAGTTAGGCCAGTGTTTCCCTTACATTGACGGCACTGTGGCGGCCTGCCATAGTCTAATTTGCCCCGCCATAGTCTAATTTGCCCTGCCATAGTCTAATTTCCCCCGCCATAGTCTAATTTGCCCCGCCATAGTCTAATTTGCCCTGCCATAGTCTAATTTGCCCCGCCATAGTCTAAATATGGAACTTGAAAAAAACATCTCCACCATACCAACGGCATATCGACGTTTCAGCCAAATGACGAAACTAGGATTTCTGTACATGAGTTACAGCCAAATGAATCAATATACCAAGCCCATACAGCGGAGTTCATATTGGCTGTGTGAGAGCATTATAACCAGAAAGAAAATGAAATAGATTATCGAAAGTAGCCAACAAGATAGGACTCAATGTAAACATTACATTATGACCCCAACAGCAAAGCCCCCCCCATGGTTAGGCTATAGTCAGGACCACTGGCTGTCAGGCCTAATGTTAATATGTTGAAAAGACACATTTACACTGTACTCAAACTGGTGCTGGAGTGTTGAATGCCTCACTGTTTTCTCTGATGTAATATTGTGCTTATAATAATAATAGAGATACTGCTTTTATCAGTAGCTGCCTATTATTATGGTGGGTGGTTTAGCACCTTCCCTATTTCAGTCGTAGCCACACCAGAGAACAGAAGAGTACTATTGTCAAGTAGACTGGGTCAGTGTGTCTTAATATGCAACAGTTTTTAAAGGTGTTTTACCAGCCAGGTTTCTTATGTTTGACATTAACCAGAGTTGTGTTGTGTTGTGTTGTGTTGTTGTGTGTTGTGTGTGTATGTTTGTGTGTGTATATGTATGTGTGTTTTCATAGAGTTTCAGGAGGTTAATTTAGCCTAAATGCAATAGAGGGTCTCAGTGCTTATGCAGTGACCAGTTACATAAGTCATCCACACACCAGCTCCCACCTTTTCTGCATTTGTTTTTTTCCACACACACAGTTTAGGTATGCATCAGTAACAGGCTACACTCAGCATGACATTAGCACCCACCAGCTACCTGCTCTCAGTTCCAGTCAACAGGTGAAGCCACAGTTAGGCAGCCAAACCAGATTTTCAACTTGGCTCTTTTGTATTATGCTAAAAGCACTGCCTGACTAGTCAGTCTCTCTCTGCCTGGAATATGGCTATATCTCCCTTGACGCAGGATGGCCTCATAACTCCTGTCGTCATTGCTGTTGTTTTTTTTTTTTTAATCTTCTTTTCTTCTCAGTGTTTTATGGGCCTCGGTGCTCCTGTGTGAGGTTGACTCAGGGTGTTGTTTAGTATGTCCCTGAGGTCGTAGCTCAGGCTCGATGCTGATCAAATGGCTGCCTCCGACTCCTCTATGGGGCCACTGATTATGGCCCTCTGAAAAGCGCAGCTCACTCAAACACACAGCTCTTCTTTTAGAACTTTCTCTTACCGTACACACACACACACACACACACACTAACACACTCACACACTCACACAAGCAGCTGCTGGTCCCTGTTGAAGAATTCCGGGTCCTCCTTTTCATCATGGGTAACACACACTACCACACACACACACACACACACACACACTACACTACACTACACTACACTCTTTTTTTACTTCTCTACAACACCCAGACACACACACACATGCACACACACACACATGCACAAACACACACTGCTCTATTCCGCCCTGTCATTGCCTTTAGTAGATGTTATACAAATCGGAGGCCCCTGTGTGCACTTGTGGTGCCTCTGACCACCTCACGTCACGTGGTGTCGTCATGGTGATTATGGGAATGACCTCTCTTTAGCATACGCCTGCGCTTTGAAACCTGATGCTGTTGTCTTGGCAACTGATGGTGGTGCTTCCCAGCAGCTGTGTGTGTGTGTGTGTGTGTGTGTGTGTGTGTGTGTGTGGTGTGAGGTCTGCCTGGTGATGATCTTTACATACTCTAGGCTGCAGTTTTTAACTGTGCTGGTTCACACGTTGTAAATGTCTCATGCCAGGTGAGTTTGTCTAACACCTGAGGAACAGGGTAGCTTAAAATCTGCTGGGAGATTCATGTCATTCTATTACAAAAATGCAACCTTTGAAAGACACACACACACATACACACGCACACACACGCACGCACGCACGCACGCACACACACACACACACACACACACACACACACACACACACACACACACACACACATACACACGTACTGTGGAGTCGGTCTTAGGTATGTCTTAGCTAAGAGGAGTGATGCTGCTGATAGAGCATGCTGTTTGTGTGAAGGAAGTTGAGTGATGGGTTTCTTTAGTGCTTTCACTTCTTCTCTCTCTGGAATGAAAGCATGTTGGCTTTGCCTCAGCTGACCCTGTTGAGGTTTGTAAGGGTGTGGTAGCTGACTGTTTTAAGATTCAATATGCTTCCTGGAAGTTGATCAGTGATCTGCCTTATCTTTTTATTCCTGTCTTTCTCTCTCGCTCGCTCTCTCTCTCTCTCTCTGTCTGTCTGTCTGTCTGTCTGTCTGTCTGTCTGTCTGTCTCTCTGTTTCTCTCTCTGTTACACACACACACACACACACACCACACACACACACACACACACACTCCCTCTCTCTCTCCCCCCCCACACACACACATGTTTGCATTGCTATCCTTATGGGGACCTCCCATTGACTCTCATTACAATATAACTAAAGAATGTTAAACTGTGCCCAGACCAAATCCAACCCTAACCTGTAAGTAAAGCAGTGTTTTTGCACTTTTAGTTTTTGTCATTAGCAACAAAATAACCAACAAAAACACTGTTAGATTGGCGGGGACCTCAATTTCCCCAGAAACCACCTCTTGTCTCAGTTTCCACATGTATAGCAATGCAAAACACACACACACACACACACACACACACACACACACACACACACACACACACACACACCCTCCCTGTAGAGAACTCAGGAAATCCTCCTGCTGACTGTTATTATCCTGGTGGCGCACAGATAATGCACAATTTTGCCTGTTGAGCAAGAAGCACAGGAACATGCAAGGCGGGCATGCCTGATGTAGCACACTGCATCCTGTGCGATCAGCTATGAACTTTGCAAGGCAGACATGCCTGATGTAGCACACTGCATCCTGTGTGATCAGCTCCAAACTCTGCTTTTAAATAGCTCTGCTGTGGATCTGGCCGTGCTACTCTGGAAAAATAGCCTAGTGTGTAGTTGGCCCGCAGGCGAACCGCTTGGCTGTCCTGCAATTACCTGCGTAATTGTAGCGGGCCGCCCTCAGACAGTGCCCCTCAGCTTGTTTTAACCTACAGTACCACTTGTCTGGTAAAAGCTTGCTGCTCAATGGCTGGGATTTGGATGCTGAAAGCAGCAAGCGCAGTGAAGCACTCAAAAAGAGTACTTAACTCTTGCTTAACTCTCTTTCTCTCTGTCCTCTCTTGCTCTCTCGTTCTCTCTCTTTCACTCTCTCTCTCTCTAACGCGCGCTCGCTCTCTCTCTCTCTCTCTCTCTCTCTATCTCTTCAATGCTCTCTCTCTAACGCTCTCTCTCTAACGCTCTCTCTCTCTCTCTCCCTCTCGTGCTCCCTCTCTCTCGGTCTCAGACAGGTGCCTATTGTCCTTTAAAGGGCACACTGTAAAATAAGTTTTTAAAAAAGCAACTCAAGGTTTCTATTGTCTATTGAAAGACAGTTAAAACAGCAAACCTATTTGAAGAAGTACCATCTTCCCCATTTTCTGCAGAGTGATACAAAGCAAGTTCTTACTCCAGCTGTAGAAAAGTTCCCACACATTCAAAAAGTACAAATTATTCATTTGTTTCGTTTAGTCTTCCTTGAAGACCGTTTCTCGACTGGGGTTTGGTAATAAAGTCAGTGAACATAAGTAGAAGCACTTAGCTCAGCAGTGCACATTCCTCTCTGCCATACTGCAGTAATGTAAGTATGATTAAGAAGCAGTGTAGTAGCTTAGTTCCTCTTGATGATCACTGTCTTAATCCACTGAAAAAAACAGTGGAACAGCCTCAGAAGGTAGCAGAGAGAGAGAGAGAGAGAGAGAGCTCAGATAGTTTCTGTTAGGGAAATATGTTTATTTGATTTCATGCTAAACTGTCTGCCTATGCAGAATTTAATTGTCTCTCATGGCAGAGATCTGTCGGTCTGTCTGTCTGCCTGACGTCACGTCTCTCTTGGTGTTGTTTTTCATGTCCTCCAGCCCTGCTGGGTTTGAGTGCGATGCCTATAGGATGTCATACTGGTGTGCGTAATCAGCATTCTAAAACACACACATGCACTGCTGTACACATGCCTCGGAGCAGTGCCAGACACCTCTAAGCAGGATGGCTTGGCTTTCACCACAGGTGTGTGAAAATGACACATTCACAATTGCACTCACACACACACACACACACTCATTCTCTGTCTGTTTCTCAATCTCTCTCTCACACTGTCTCTGTCTCTCTGGCACTCTGTCTCTCTCTCTCTCTCTCTCTCTCTCTACCCCTCTCTTTCTCTCTCTCTCTCTCTCTCTCTCTCTCTCTCTCTCTCTCTCTCTCTCTCTCTTTGTCACTCTCACACTGTCACTCACTCACTCACTCACTCACTCACTCACTCACTCACTCACTCACTCACTCACTCACTCACTCAGTCACACACACACACACACACACACACACACACACACACACACACACACACACACACACACACACACACACACACACACACACACACCATATTTCAGGGTGGCTTGGCTTCCAGCACAGAAGTGTGAGAATGGAATCCATCAGTCAGCAGCCACAGGGAAGGGAAGGGAAGGGGCAGATTCAGTTGTAATTATGGGGACAGAGAGTAAGATAGAGAGAGCGAGAAGGAGAGAGAGACAGACGGAGATACTGACAGACAGAAAACAAGGTGGTGAAGGAGGAAGACATTCTAGTTTGCAGAGATGTAGGTGAAAGAGTGTGTGGCATCACGGCCGGTAGTCATCTGATGGGCACATGTCGCCACAGTAATCGGAACCCTCTTGGTCCCGTGTCCCTTCACCCCTGTCCGGCGAAAGCGGGATTGTTTGAATGTTTCTTGCGGTCGGTCGGTCAGACGGACGGGAGTTTTGGGTTCCAGAGCGGATCTGCGGAGGGATTAAAATTCCTTTCCCGTCGGCCCGCACAATGCACATCCGATTCCCACAGCCGGTGGCTTTAATAGGGGAGGCACGAAGCTCTGATCAAATGCTAACTGTCCACTTTATTAGTGTGGGGCTTTAAAAAAGCCTCTGAATGGCCCTCTATGCTTGTCCAAAGCAGACCTCTCATAAAAGCAGGGCAGGGCAGCCAGGCTGCAGAGCCAGACGAAAGTTCAGCGGGGAGGTGAGGGGTTGGGAGGTAGTGGGGTGTTATTGGTCTGAGGGGGAGTTTCTATTAGCCTGGTAAACCAGCCCCTTGTGCTTCATTTCATTTTGTACAGAGGGCCTGGCAGTGCTGTCACTGATATCTCTGTATTAGGGCGTAATTTTTACCTAGCCAATCAGCGAACAGAGGGGGTGTTCGCGATTGTTGACGTTGACTTTGTGTGCTACATTTAAATTGTAGTGCATAGACAGGCTAATTGCATATGTCACGACCAGGCGTTAGCGATTGGGTAAAGGCAGAGCCATTGGTTTAAAACTTCAGCGGAGTCCGCAGACCAGACTCCAGGAAAAAAATATTTCTCAATACAGCACTGCTAGACCCTCTGTACAAAATGAAATGAAGTACGAGGGGCTGGTTTACCATGCTAAGTTTCTGTGAGTTGAGGAAAGTAAAATTCCATGTACTGTATTGTCTGCTAACTACAATCAGCCGGTATAGTAAGTAGATGAAACCTTTACTTTCAGAAGCTGGGCTTTTCTCTCTCTGTCTGTAAGTACAGGCTTGATGGCTGAATGGGGATGTATGCAGAATCAGAACACACCACTCCTTGGTGTTGACCATTCACCATTGACCATTCTATTAGCCTGCGCTCTTACCAATGGTCCAGTGGTCCGTTTCACTGAGTCACCCGGGAGCAGCCTTGTGCGGACACAGGTGACCTTGTCCCGCAGAAAGCCCTGTCCCAGCGGGGAGCCGTCTGTCTGCCAGCTTGGTTTTGTGCAGCAGACAAACGCTGGAGATGCTGAATAGGAATCGATACTTAAGCCCCATGAAAGCCCCCCCTCCCCATGACCTCTTTGACTTGGATGCTGTCTTCTTTATTCGCTTTATTCCCGTCTCTTTCTCTCTCTCTCTCTCTCTCTTTCTCTCTTACTCGCTTTCTCGCTCTCTTGCTCTGTTTTTTTTGCTCTCTACTTCCCTCGCTCTCTTTCTCTCTCCTCTCCCTGTTATGCATTCATTTTCTACATTTTCCTCTCGGGCTCTGTCCAAAACGTATATGTAGTAGCCTACACTGTTTAGTGTGTGACTTTGCATCGGCTGATTCACCACATATTACACTAAATAGTGCAGTGAACATTTCAGATTTACCCTTGCTTGGTCCGTCCTCTCTTCACTGCCATCCACCAGTGTTTCCTATACATTGAGGAGACTGTGGCGGCCAGCCATAGTCTAAATGTGGAACGCCAAAAATTATTTTCGCCATATCAACGCATACCAATGCTTCAACATCCCTTTTGTTTGCATTACTTTTAATTAATTCAGCTAATTGAAAGTTCAGTAGCCTATAAATGAATTCAGGCCTGTTCCTCTGTAGAAAAATAAGACATGACGCTGTTTTCGAACCTGCAGCATTGTTCTGCAGGCCCTCAGAGGCTCCTCCACTCACGCATGGATGCACACACACACACACACACACACACACACACACACACACACACACACATGGTTTAACATGGTGCGTCTGTGTGCCATTCCGGAGCATCTATAAATTTACAAAATGACAAGGATGTCGCCTATGACAGACTGTAGGAAACATCTGCTTCATTGTTCTGAATTAACCAAAAATCTGATTTAATGTAAAACCGTTGCCATAAACAATTCCATCGTCAGAGAAAGGAAATAATTTACTGATGTTTTCCTTCATTCTTTGACATTAACTAGCATGTTCAACATTTAGCTTGTTAATTAGCTTAGAGGATTGAAGTGGTCACTTAGAAAACTCCTTTCTTTAAACACTCCCCTGCCCCATTCCCAACTCCCAAGCACCCGAGTCTCTTCTGTGGGAAACACTGCATCCACACTGTCACTTTCCTCTCCCCATGTCCTCTGTCTCCCTCTCTCTCTCTCTCTCTCTCTCTCTCTCTCTCTCTCTCTCTCTCTGTCTGTCTGTCTGTCTGTCTGTCTGTCTGTATCTCTGTCTCCGTCATTGTCTCTCTCTCTCTCTCTCTCTTTCTTTCTTTCCCCTGCCACCCCCTCTTCTCTTTCTCGGCTATTCTCTCCATCCAGCATCTCCATTAGAGAGCTAGACTAAAGGTGGAACAGAGTTCTCTTGTGTGAAGGATAGAGGGAGCGAAGGAGTCTGTCTTTAGTCTGAGCTTTCAGCAGCTCTGCAGTGTTGTTCTCTCTCTCTCTCTCTCTCTCTCTCTCTCCTTCTCTCCCTCTCCCTCTCTCCCTCTCCCTCTCCTTCTCTCTCTCTCTCTCTCCTTCTCTCCCTCTCTCTCTCCTTTCTCTCTCTCTCTCTCTCTCTTTCTATCTCTCTCTCTCTCTCTCTCTCCGTCTCTCCCTCTCTCTCTCTCTCTCTCTCCTTCTCTCCCTCTTCCTCTCCCTCTCTTTCTCTCTCTCTCTCTCTCTGTCTCTCTCTCTCTTTCTTAGCGAGCAATGGGGTGGGGGGTTTCACATGGCTGAATCCAAGGTGTGTGTGTGTGTGTGTGTGTGTGTTTGTGTGTGTACATGTGTTTGTGTGTGTTTGCTCATGTACTTGTGCAGCTGGAAATGTGTGTTTGTTTTCACTGGTGTGTGTGTGTGTGTGTGTTTGTAGGTCTACTTCTGCATTTGTGCGGATGGAAATGTTTGTGGGTGTGTGCCGGTGTATGTTTGCAAGGTTGGCTAAGCTATTTAAATTATTTTAATTTTAATTATTTATATTTGGTGGTATGTGCGGTATGTGCCGTCCCTGCTAATGACTAAATGTGTCCATCTGTGTGTGTGCAGGGATCTGTGTGTTTTGCTTATGCGTGTGTATTTGCCTGGAAGCAAATGTGTGTGTTTGTGTGTGCATTTGTGTATACTGTAAAGCTGCAAATAATAGCCGAGTGCTGAATAGACTACCGCCCCTTTTAATAGCCCGGGGCAGCGACACATTTATCACATCTCAAATATTATTTATTATTACATATTACATTACACTTAGCTGACGCTCTTATCCAGAGCGACTTACAGATATTTACAGGGTTTCAGTTACAGTCCCTGGAGCAGTGTGGGGTTAGATTCCTTGCTCAAGGGCATCTCAAGCATGGGTAGGGCGGGATTCGAACCGGCAACCTTCCGATTGCAAGACCAACTCCCTAACCACTAGACCCACAAAACAAAATAAAGGCAGAGTCTGATTTTCTCCTTGTCGTTGAATTAAGCTCACTGACTCCCTGCCCCCAGACCCCCCCCCCCGCATCTTTTCACGCACAGAGTACTTCTTCGTCTAATGGTAGAATGTAGGCTTAGCCTACACGCTTCCATTGACGAATGACAATGAAGGACTTGCCAATAAATCCTTTTTAAGTTTTGGTGGCCAGAATAATGTGTGCTGTTATTGAGCGCGTCAGTGGCAGCTGGTGGTGTGTACTGTGTTTGTTCAGAGCTCTTGCTCATGGTCATGGAGCTGTAGTCTGTATTTGCAATGCAAAAGCTCGGGGCGGTGTTGGCGTGTTTGCATGTGTTTGTATGCTTGTTCATTGTGTGTGTTTGTGTATGATTAGTCTGTCTGGGCTGGGGGTTGCGGTGTGGTGTGGTGTGGTGACAGTTTGTTTGCGCTCACAGGTATGTGTGGATTTGCCTGTGAGTGTGTACGTGTTTGTCACGCTTGTGTGTGTTATGATTGGTCTGCCTGAGCTGCGGGCGTCTGGTCTGGCTATGTGGTGCAGTTGTGTGAGTCTGTGCATGTTTGCACACTTGTACCTTGATTAATAATAATAATAATAATAATAATATCATGTCATAGTGACGCAATGCCCCGTTTATGCTTGTGTGTGTTATGATTGGTCTGCCTGAGCTGTGGGCGTCTGGTCTGGGCTGTGTGGTGCATTTGTGTGAGTGTGTACGTCTGAACGCTTGTATGTTGATTGTGTGTGTTGTGATTAGTCTGTCTGAGCTGCTATGTGGTGCATTTGTGTGAGTGTGTGCATGCCTACACGCTTGTATGTTGATTGTGTGTGTTGTGATTAGTGTGTCTGAGCTGCGGGCGTCTGGTCTGGACTGGGCTGTGTGCTGCGGTGGCTGTGTGAGGTGGAGGTGGAGGTGGATGGGGGCTAATGTGACTGAAGTGCACCACAGAGAGCCATAATGACCACACACACACACACACACACACACACACACACACACACACACACACACACACACACACACACACACACCTGAGAGAGAGAGAGAGAGAGGTAAGAAAAGAGATTGGAAATGAAACAATATTAAAAGATGAGGAGAGAAGGGGACAGAAAGATTGAGTGAAGACGAGAGGCAGCAGAAACAGAGAGAGAGAGAGGAGGAGAGAGAGAGGAGGAGAGAGAGAGGAGGAGAGAGAGAGGAGGAGAGAGAGAGGAGGAGAGGGAGAGGAGGAGAGAGAGAGGAGGAGGAGAGAGAGAGGGGGAGAGAGAGAGGGGGAGAGAGAGAGGGGGAGAGAGAGAGGAGGAGAGAGAGGAGAGAGAGGAGGAGAGGAGAGGAGGAGAGAGAGAGGAGAGAGAGGAGGAGGAGAGAGAGGGGGAGAGAGAGAGGGGGAGAGAGAGGAGGAGAGAGAGAGAGAGAGAGGGGGGAGGAGAGAGAGAGAGAGGGGGAGAGAGAGAGGGAGAGAGAGAGGGGAGGAGAGAGAGAGAGGGGGGGGGGAGAGAGAGGGGGGAGAGAGAAGGGGAGAGAGAGGGGGGAGAGGAGAGAGAGAGAGAGGGGGAGAGAGAGAGGGAGAGAGAGAGGGGGAGAGAGAGGAATAGCTGTGGGGGAGCGAAGGACTGAACACAGAGCTGCATTAGGAAAGAGCCAGACCCAGCCGAGTGCTGATGTTTGAACTTTGCTAACACTCTTTCTTTTTCCCTCTCTCACACAAGTACACACACACTCACTCTCTCTCTCTCCCTCCTTCTTTCTCTCTCTCTCTCTCTCTCTCTCTCTCCCTCCCTCTCTCTCACTCTCTCTCTCACTCTCTCTCACTCTCTTTTGCACTATCTCTTATCTGCCAGTTTAACCACCATCTCAGCAGTTAGGCTAGTTCCACATGCAGTTTTGATTCACACCCCAGACGCGCTCCTGTTCTGGTTGCCTAAAAGCAGCAATTTGGATGCAGGGAATTGAACATGACATTAGAATCAAGGCTTCTTTGTCCCATGCAGTCTTATTTGTTGTAGTAGTTGTTCTTTAAGTCGTGTCCAGAAATGTGGGCTCCATCTCTTCTGCTTTGCTTCTGTGTTAATCACAAACACATTGGAGCTCTCCCTTCAGTTGCAGCAGAGAAACAGAGAAGAAACAAAGATGGCCGCCGTATTAATAGATGTCCAGGGGGAAAGCCCTAGTTAAGGAGATCTTAAAGAGATCTTAAAGAGATCTTACATTTTTTGGTGCCACTCGTAGAATAGAAATCTACACATACCCTAGTGTTGGCAAATGAAATTTCTATCCTTGGTACAGTCTAGCAGTGACCCATTGAGGCTCATTATTTATTCTCTCAAATCTGGTTGGGCCAATCACATCTGTCTATCCTTGGAGAGTTGCTGGGCGGGCTTAACACAGTGACAACCAGGCTGCGACTGGTGTAGTGCTATGGTAAACAGGTTTGTTGCTCTAATTGGTCGTAGCACTATCCTATTGTGTGCTCTGATTACTCTGATTGGTTGTAGCGCTATCCTATTGCGTGCTCTGATTACTCTGATTGGTTGTAGCGCAATCCTATTGCGTGCAGAAGCAGAAAGACAACTGTTGATGCCACCCCTTGAATTGCACCTGGCCTATACATTGTGGTCAGACCACACGGTTTGATGTGTAAGTAACATTATTGTTTATTAGAAAATACATCTGATTTTACACAACAGTTTATGATGAACATATAGACTACACACCACAGTATGACACACACAGTATGACACAATTGATGGCTTATGAAAAAAGACATAGCCTAGACAATAGCCAAAATAGGCAACGCAGAGCAGTTACAAAGGTAAATTATATAAACATAAAAAGCATTTCCCATGAACCAGTATTTTACATCAGTAAATTTTATGTGTGTGCCTACATGTCACAAAATGATCTTATTAGATTAATGTGTGTGTACATATTTATGTAAAATGCCAAAATGGCTCATTGTGGTTTGTTACTTGCTGAGTGGCACCAGAAATATATAGCCTAGTGGGAGTGGACCTCCATCATCATGCGGCCGTTGAAGATCTTTTAAAGACGGTCATTTTCCCGTCACGCTCGATTTAGACAGACCACATGAAAGCAATATCCAGCCTGTGACAGCGTTATGAGGGAGCGTAAGTTCCACAAAGAGATTAAATGCGTTAAAGAAATAAAAGTGAAAGTGATTCCCATTTGTCATTGTGATCACACAGCACACTTCAGCACGCAGTGCACACAACGCAATTCAACCTCTGAATTTAACCCATCACACACGTGAGCAGGAGGCAGCCATGACAGCTGTGGTCAGGAAGCAGAAGCAGTGTGTGTGGACGGTGCCATGCTCAGGGCACCTCAGTCATGGGAGAGCCTCTCCCCCTCACCCACCGGTCAATGTCAGGAATTGAACCTGTGACCCTCTGGCTGCAAGTCTGGCTTCTTAACCGCTAGCACATGACTGGCCTATGATCTCCAGCCTTCTGATGGCTTATGGGTAGTCTCCCCTCCACTATAAACTAAAAAGGCTTTTAAACACCTCATTAATCCAATTTATTATAGACACACACACACACACACACACACACACACACACACACACACACACACACACACACACACACAGAAGCCGTTTAGTCCGTCTCCCCCACCCCACACTGAGCCGTGTGTGTGTGTGTGTGTGTGTGTAATCCTCCAGTAAACAGCGCGCGCTGCAGGCCATCAGTGACCCCCCGCCTGGCCTCCGAGAAGCGAAAGGCCACTGCTGACTCACCGCACACTGGGCATCACAAACACTCTTGTTTGCTTGCTTGTGTGCGTTCTGTTTCCTTTCCTTTGGTTGTGTTTTGTTTGTGCCACACCATAAAGGTTAAGCTAGGTGTATACTCGCCGCATGCAGAAGTGCGCGCGCAAACGTGACGTCACAGCGTCGCACGCCCATATATACTTCATTCGACACACACGGCAATCTTCTCCTCGTCAGAGGTGTCAAATGTCTCAGTAGTTCGGGAGCCTTGCGTGTCAGAGGAGTGAAACATGACTGAATTGCAGGTTTACATCATGATTTGGGAATTAAACTGGATAAATCCGAAAAGGTTTGAGTCAGTGTGTATATTTACAGTGTTTAGACCTTATGAGTGATGATAGGATTAGGCAAAAAGTTAGCTTAATAAACGAACTGCAGGTTTGCACCTAAGTTGGTTTGTGGATAAAACTGAACAAAATCCTAAAGGTTTTTAGTCAGTGTTTGAATTTCTTGTGAGTTTCCAGTAATATTAGCTGATTTGTAGCAATGGAAAATACATGTTTAGGCTGGTAGTTACTAGGCTAAAGTTAGCTGAAACCAGACTAGCCATTGCCTATGGTTTTCAATGGGGCTGCCGCGCGCAAGTTACAAAAAATCGGAGGTGCACGCACGGCAAACCTGCGCTTGAGAACGCCGTGCCAGATGTGCACTGACGTCATTTTGCGCGGCGAGTATATCCAGGCCTTTAGGCAGCATCTGTGTTCCTGCACTCCCTCTAGTCTCTATTACTGTGCTTCATCTTCTGTTGCATTCGCTAACTTCATGTATATGCGTGTTTCTGTACACATGCGTTTATGCAATTTATTTCTTTTCTTTGTACTGTGGGATGGTTTTGTTTGTGCCATACCATAAAGGTTAAAGTGTCTGTGTCCCAGCATCCCTCTGGTCTTAATGTGCTTCATCATTTGACCCGCATTTGCAGTCTTTATGTACCGTGCAAAAAATTTTCTGCCACAGGGTTAATACACGGGGGAAGTTTATACATGTAGATACATGAGTCTGACACAAGCAGGGAGACAACATTTATTCAAAATAAAAATGTACTTTATCTATGTAGTTTTATCCATGTAATACTATTATTACTAACTACACATATCTGTGGTTTTATCCATGACCAGCTTAGCCTGTGTGTGTGTGTGTGTGTGTGTGTGTGTGTGTGTGTGTGTGTGTGTGTGTGTGTGTGTGTGTGTGTGTGTGTGTGTGTGTGTGTGTGTGTTACTGCATGTGTGTGGGTTTCCGTGCAACAGTAAACACTACAGTTAAAATATGGAATTTTGTAATTGAATGTTATGAGGATAACCTGTGGGGTTGGGATGGATTTACAACGCCTAGAAACGCGAATCAGCAATCACAATTAAGGAACCCAACAAGCAGTTTTAGAGGTATACCTAAAGTACAGTGTCCATGGCTGTGGATAGGTAAAGGGTGTAGGCTATGTGAAAGTAAACGGCATAATTGTCATCATAGCAAATATATTATCGATTAAAAGTTAATATTTTCCAACAGTTACCTCAGCTTACACACAGGTGCGGCCAGTACGCAAATTAGTTTTTTAGAATTGCGTTGTATCACATCCTGTCGTGTATGTACGGTGCATCTAATGTACGGAGAATCACTGTATATGCCTGCTGAATGTGTATTAGGGCTGCACGATATTGGAAAAATGTGCGGTATGCGGTGACGTTGCTGAATGTTGCGATGACGATATGTTTTGCGATAAATAAACATTTAAAATTTGAAATGTAGTTTAAACATTTAAATATTTAAATATAGTTTTAACATCTTTCAGCTTAATCTTCACCGCTAGGCCGTAGCCAGTGCGCAGCCTATGGGGGTGGATATCAAGGGCAGTAGAACTGCATTTGATTTCCCAAATATCTTCATATGTGGACCGTGAAACATCTTACAGTAATGTCCCATTTATTGCAGTTAAGCCATGTTTTGCGATATGTATATCACGATATTGTATATTGTGATATCACAATATTTTCGATATATTGTGCAGTCCTAATGTGTATGTGAGTTTGTGTATACATGCATTTATTTAATTAGTTTCTTTCTCTGTACTGTGCGACGTGACACCCAGAGCTTAGATGTTGTCAATACTGACATGGGCCTGGTTGATTGATTGTCTGTTTGTCGACTGCTTTTGCCCAAGCCTGTGTACATTCGCAATCCCTCGCTGACAAAGGGGCGAAGGGAAAAGGCTTTATTGTGTGGCGTCTCCATATAAGGGCATCTCAGCTATGACTCCATTGATTTTTAACGGAGGATTAGAGGGTTGCTGCTGCTGCAGGAGACAAAACCCATGGTCACGAGAGCTATAGGATGGGAGACGAATTGGTGCCTGTGTGTGTGTGCATGTGCTTGTGTGTGTGTGTGTGTGTGTGTGTGTGTGTGTCTGTGTCTGTGTCTGTGTGTGTGTGGGCGCACGCTTGTGTGTGTCCGTGTGTGTGTGTGTGTGCGCACGCGTGTGCTTGCATGTATGTGTGCGCGCACTCATGTGCTTTTGTGTGTGTGTGTGTGTGTGTGTGTGTGTGTGTTTCTCAGTGTGTGTGACAGTAGAAGTAGAGTAGCAGAGAGGAAGAGTAGGAGAGAAGGAAAAAGAAGGTTTGATTGGTGTGCGCCACCTCCCCACCACCACTCTTATCACATGCTTTACAAAAACACATCTTCTGAGTGCTCACCTAGCCAGGGTTACAGATTGTGGGACTGCTATGTAAGTGATTACGGCTAACGAGGTGACCAGTTCCTTAGAAACAATGGCGAGGTGGAGGCGAAGAACCCTGTGAGTTGCCTTCACTAAGTCATTATTTGCATGGAACCGGTCACCTTGAAGAACCCTGTGAGTTGCCTTCACTAAGTCATTATTTGCATGGAACCGGTCACCTTGAAGAACCCTGTGAGTTGCCTTCACTAAGTCATTATTTGCATGGAACTGGTCACCTTGAAGGCCGTTATTCCTTTTATCTTCCGTTTGTATTTATGACATAATTTTATATGCATGAACTACCAAAATAAATGGTTGATATACTACTTTATATTACCCACTAAGAAAAAGTAGAGCATGGAATAGTCATTTAACCGTTAATTTGGCTACTAAAGTTGTTATTGTTATCATTCATAAGCGCATTGATATATGGAATGGTGTTTCAAATTTTTGCGATCTAAGCCAGTTATCCAAAGTTAATTCTCACCTCATCAGCCAACCAGAAAAGATAATTCCATTGTTAAGGGAGATATTATTTTTTACTAGCCTAATGTCGAGGAAAAGCAAAAAGAAGGAAAAAAAAAAAACGTAAAACCCAACTGAACCCTCTTGGAACGGAGTGCGTTTGTTTTGGGAGAGAGGGTATGCAAGCGGCGTTGTCAAATACGCTGCAGATGATTTGTTATCGTTGATATCGCACTCCCAGCGTGCACACAGAACTGAACGGCAGACTTGGGAGGTTGGGAAGTGCTACCCCGAACGCACACACGGTCCTGGGGCTGCGCTCTCTGAGCGAGAGCCGAGACAAATAGAGGCCCTCCGTCACACTGTGCGGCTGAGATTGATGGGGCCGTCCAATGAGCCGCTGCCAGCGCCCCGATTGAGACAGTCGTTCTGGCAAATTATGTAATTGACTCCACCGTTCACACACAGAGGCCTTAATCTGATTAGCTGTAATTGCTCCTGCAACTGTTACTCTTTTTGTTTTTTTGTTTTTGTTTTTGTTTTTTGTCTGAAGCGAGCGATTGAGTTCGAGAAGGTGGGGAAATGTTTAAAGAAAAAAATCTTTGTGTGAGTGTGAAGAGCTAGAGCTGATTGGCCCTAATCTCTCCTGGCACTGTGTGTGTGTGTGTGTGTGTGTGTGTGTGTGTGTGTGTGTGTCTCCCCCCCCCCACAGATGATGCAGTTCGCCTGGGACAACTACAAGCGCTACGCCTGGGGCTCCAATGAACTGCGGCCTGTCTCCAAGCAAGGACACTCCAGCAATCTGTTTGGTGAGTGTCTGTTTCTCCCTCAAACACACACACACACACACACACACACACACACACACACACACCCAAACACATACACACAATCAAACACACACATACACGCACACACACACAGTCGAAAGCACACACACACACACAGACACACACACACACTGTCCCTCAACCTGTGATTTTTCATTTGCTTGAAACCCTTCATTTGGCCTTGTCTTGTACAGTATATTAGCTGCGTGAGATTGCCAATCACTCAGACCTGTCCATCAAAGCATACCCTCCCTGCCTATCAATAGCATACCCTCCCTGCCTATAGTCTGTGCAGGAGATTGGCTGCTGGCATTCATGGCGATCACAGCAGGGGCCGTTCCGGACTAGGCCTAATAATTCACACGGTATTTTCTCTGCAGGGATCGCTGATTACATTCAATCCAATTTTCATTTCATCATATGATTTTGCACGGCTTAAAAAATATGTAGACATTCTAAGACTAAAGGACTGTACCTCGCTCTCTCTGTCTCTCTCTGTCTCTCTCTCTCTGTCTCTCATTTCATTCATAGTCAGTTTACATGGTTTAATGTCGTCTTCACTGGTTAAGCAGAGATTGCTTTTCAAGTAATCGGTAAAGCGCTTCAGTCGTGAATGCAAAGTGAAGGCGTTAGGTCCTGCTGTGATTGTTTGGTTCCCATTAAGCTGGAGATGGCAGAGACATGGGCATTAGTGGCAGAGACATGGGCATTAGTGCAAAAACAAGCCCCCTCCCCGGCTCTCTGTCTCCCCCCCTGTAGTGTAAGTTGTACTTAAGCGGAAATGGACCTGATTAAAGACCACAGCAATGTGTCTAGCTCATCCTCCTGAGCTCTGT
>CM050219.1:26827500-26842500 GCA_027475355.1 Coilia nasus
CTTGTAGACAATAATACAGTGACCCAGTGGTGTCAGTCTAGGCTTCAAAAAGTAAAAACCCTGCCACACATTTCATCCAACTATTTTCTAAACCTTCACACAAATCATCAGACAGGCAGATCGGCTAATTAGCGATATAAACTGTGTTAAGTGCACAGATATAAGGAATAGGCGACAGTACTTTTACTTTCTGAAGCTGGGATTGACACCTCTCAAGTGAGCACACCAAAAGCACTTGTCCCAGTAGCGGCAGTAGACACACATAGACCACTAATAAAGATGGCTTCTCCCTGTGTTTGCGGGTAGACACACATAGACCACTAGTAAAGATGGCTTCTCCCTGTGTTTGCGGGTAGACACACATAGACCACTAATAAAGATGGCTTCTCCCTGTGTGTTTGCGGGTAGACACACATAGACCACTAATAAAGATGGCTTCTCCCTGTGTTTGCGTGTAGACACACATAGACCACTAATAATGATGGCTTCTCCCTGTGTTTGCGTGTAGACACACATAGACCACTAATAAAGATGGCTTCTCCCTGTGTTTGCGTGTAGACACACATAGACCACTAGTAAAGATGGCTTCTCCCTGTGCGTTGGCGTGTAGACACACATAGACCACTAATAAAGATGGCTTCTCCCTGTGTTTGCGTGTAGACACACATAGACCACTAATAAAGATGGCTTCTCCCTGTGTTTGCGTGTCCCCTGTGAGTCTCCTGTACAGCTGCTGTGCTTCCTGAGCTCGGTGAGCCTCAGGCTCTAACAGATTGCTGCTGGACTGGAGTGGGCAGCGGCCGTCCCGTCTTATTTGGACTGGACAGATTGGGCCAGAGCCTCTGTCAGCTACAGGCTCGTTCCAGTCTTTGTAGCGCCACACACACGGGCTACTATCTCTCCCGGCCTCAAAGAAGCAGGGAAGGAGATACCTCCTCAGACCTTCAATTAGAAGTTGCTAAAACGACCTTGGCAGAAGTTAGGACCCCTGTATGTAGTGTAGACCAGGGATTAAAACTAACGACGTCCCGTCATCCCGGGGACGTAATAAATTGTCATCGGGAGGATTAATACTCTAACTCGGGCCGACCGCGGGACGACGGGAAATTTGGCCAACTACATTTTTCTATTTAAAAAATTTTCATCACATTTGCAAACCAGAACGGTGGTCGGTGGGAAACAATTTATGTGAAAACGTAAATGGAACAGGACTGGCTGGCGCGCTCGCGTTTATATTGTTCTGTGAGTCAAGTGGCAACAATGTTGCAGCCTGTTGAGCTCGCACTGCTTACTGCTAGAGCTCGGACGAGACGAAGCTGACTGTCACTTCAACTACTCGATACGATGTCAGGAAGATAGGAAGCTAAGAAACTGTGGGGATTGTGGTAGAACGATACTTTGATAATGATTAATACTTTAACCTCCCACAAATTCAAACATGTCTACACATCCTCTAAAATTATTATGTAAGTGATTCCATCACCTAGCCTACTCTAACTGGAATCGTCTGCTAACTAGCATCGTCTGCTAGCTAGCTAACGCAAACAGCCAGTCGGTGTACTGTTGAAACAATGTAATAACACAACGAAACTGTCTACTCATCACGCCGAGATTATTGGTTATCATACTCAACGTTTCTGGTTGTGAAAGGTTGGCGGAAGTAATTATCCACAAGTTATCCACCATCAACAAAACAGGTAGACTGTCAAACCAATGACTACCAATGACTCTACTCGCTCAGCACAGAATGCATTGACTAGAGATGCGCCAAAATGAAAATTTGTGGCCGAAGCTAAATAAAAATTTAACGCTTGGCCAAATGCCGAAACCGAATAGTGGATAAACCCACAACAAATGAATTACTGTCCTTTTGGAACAAGTACTTAGCCACAGTAGATAGGCTAATAATGTAAACACCAGCACCGCCAGCAATTTCCTAACTCCGCTCATGTCCTCCAGCCGCTCTCCGGCTCTCTCTGCCTCTCTTTCTCACACAAACACTCGCACACACACACATACATTGCGCCGGCGCCGCCCTTTCCACCCTTTCCTCACTTTTTAAAATCTCCAACACCGCGGAAAACAGGGAACAAACGCGGCGCCAAGAAGTTTGTATGTAACCGGAGGACAAATGGTTCCACTTTGGAAATGGTTTGAGTGACAGAGTGGAAAATTATTCGGTACACCCCTAAGATCATTGTTTCTGCCCTGGTTTTGTGCAGGAGTCGCCAACCTTTTTCAAAGGGTCATTTTTGACAATATCAGACACTTTAACAAGATAGTCAATGACTATACATTATTATTCAATATGGTATTCAATATGTTATTATTGTCATGGCTATAGACTACTGTATTTCCATTTATTGTTATGAAAATACAGATATTCTATTAGTGCATGTACTTCAAGTAAAGTGTGAGAATTAAATATTAGAATATATGGTGGAGTTGTGGCAGAAGGTCATGTAGGCCACAGTTCTGTGACTGAGGGTGGTGATTGTTGTACCTAAACAAATCTAGTTTTGAATAAATGTATTTATTGCTATCAACATAATGTAATGTGCATTGTGTTTTTATTATATTATCAGTAGGTAACAACTTAAAATGTAAAAAAAAAAAAAAATCGGGAAGATTCGGGACGGTTCAAAATGATTTTCGGGAAACTTCCGGGACGGTGGTGAAAAAAGTTAATTTTAATCCCTGGTGTAGACCCCTACCTGACTAGGATATTAGAAAGTTACCTTTTATAATTCAAACGGAGAGTGTCGAGGGAATCTAAGATCTTTCATTTAACAATGCAGTTAGTTTTTTTCTTGATTTGGTATTGAAATTAATTAGCAGTTTTTTTTTTTCATTAATGCTGCATTCTTTGATGTTTATTTTGTACGTTTCACCTAAAATAAATGAAAGTTCAGTCAGAGGAAATTTGCCTTTAAACCTGCTTTTTCAGGTTAGCAGCTATTGTGTTTTTTTTAATTGGATGCACTGAATAATTCCCTTGCATTTTCTCTTCTTGAGAACTCTCAGACTATTTGGCTTTATTTTTACAAAAAAATAATGTTTTTTGTGCTTCAGTGGACAAAAAGAGGCAAGAGTTTCCATCTTTAGAGATGAAACTCACAGACTCTTCCAGACTGATGTCAGTTCAGGTTGATGGAGCTCACTAACCCACAGTCTCTGTAGACTTTATTATTTGAAGACTGCAAATCTCTGGTCTGTTTTTCAGTGCCTGTGTGTATGAGTCCACAGACGTGTGTGTGTGTATGTGTGTATGTGTGTGTGTGTGTGTGTGTGTGTCTGTGTGTGTCTGTGTGTGTCTGTGTGTGCGTGTGATCATGCAAGTGTGTATTCGATGCAAACACAGTGTGTGTGTGTGAGTGTGTGTGTGTGTGTGTGTACTGTGTGTTCATGCAAGTGTGTGTGTGATTCAGTTAGATGCAAACTGTGTGTGTGTGTGTGTGTGTGTGTGTGTGTGTGTGTGTGTGTGTGTGTGTGTGAGAGAGAGTAATGAATGTATGGGGAGCAGCTTCACCAGTCTCAGCTGCACAGATTAATAAAGCCTCAGGCTGCTCCACCAGCCTCTCAGGACATGCTTGCCATGTGTCTCTTTCTTTTAGAAGCTTCTCTCACTCTCTCTACCCCCCCCCCCCCCCATTCTCTTTCTCTCTCGCGCTCTCTCTCTCGCGCTCTCTCTCTCTCGCTCTCTCTCTCTCTCTCTCCCTCTCTCTCTCTCTCTCTCTGTCTCTCTTTGTCTTGTTTTGTTGAGTTTGAAAGAAAGACGAGAGTGGCAGATTCTGTCACTGATGTTGGTTCAGGTTGAGGAAGCCGCTTACCCCCAGTCTCTGGACAGATAGATAATAGCATCAACAGACACAGAGTGGCGTGTGTGTTGTGTGTGTGCATGCGTTAGGGTTGCTTATTTTTCTCTCTCTTTTAGGATTCTCTGAATCTGTCTGTTTCGCTCCTTTTATCTTTTTTTTAGGTCTTTCACTCTGTGGGGGTCTCCTGTGCACATTATGTCAATTCTCTCCTCTCCTTCCCCACCTCTCTCTCTCTCTCTCTCTCTCTCTCTCTCTCTCTCTCTCTCTCTCTCTCTCTCTCTCTCTCTCTCTCTCTCTCTCTATCCTTCTTTCTTGTACTATCTCCCCTGCCTTTCTCCTGATGGGGATGAGTTTGGCTCTGTCTGAAGGGGTGGAGAGTGGCAGTATGGGGGTGGTGGTAAAGCTACCCCAGCACTTTGAGATTGTTTTGGTATGCCCGCCTCACCATTGCAGTTGCTCCCTACTGTGACGCTTAAATAACTCAGGGAGCTTTGGAAAGAGAAAAGGAGTATGCCTCCGATGCTGGGGTTCTAGAATCACCAGTAGAGGAGGAGGAGGAGGAGGAGGAGGAGGAGAAGTCAGTTTATTAGGATATGCATGGTCTCTGTCATGTCAGGAATTTGTGAGTGTGCGTGAACACAGAGCGTCAGCCATAAGTCATTCACACCATGTAGATGTTGTGCTTTCTTTTATTTCTAGATATAATATGACATTTTATTATATATTTTTATTCCTTAAAGCATTTGTGTTTATATTTTTCAGTTGCATGTCTATAGTGAGTCAGCTGTGTCTGAAATGTGCTATAGACCTGCCTTGCCTTGCCTCTTCTAATCACCTCAATAAGGCTGCTGAAGCCAAATCCAGTCTGTGTGGGAGTGTAATTACCCAGGCCAGATAACGAGAGGATTGAGGCACTGCTTGGAGTTTGCCAGGTGCCAGAAAGGGCAGCTACAAAGGGCTGAAGAGGAGCTGGAAGCTATCCACGCAGAATCTCCAAGTGGTAGTAGTCCAAAGCTAGTTTTATGATCAAATAGTTTCAAGTAGAAGGAGGAACGAGGGGTGCTTTTTTTTCCCAGGGCTTGTTTTCTGTTCTGATAGGCTTTTACGTTGGGCCTGGTTGTAATCAAATCTTTGTCACGATCTGAGTCAAAGCCAGTGGCTGCTTCCTTGCCTTTTGTCTGTTTTTGTTCCTGCAGTCTGTTCGTTGAGTTCAGCTGCCAAGTCGGTCTCGTCAAGCTCTCCTTTGAGCGTGAATCATTTAGCTTAGTTTGCTCAGTAGGCCTTCTCCACACACTGCACCCCCTGCCCCCCTCGGAGTCCACAACCAGCACTAGCCAACCAAAAATTCTCCTCAAGCAGTTTCTCAATGCCTTTCTCTGGAACTCATTTATTAATAAAGGACATGTTGTTCCACGAAAAAAAAGCACGTCCTGGAAAGAAAAACGCAACATCTATTGTTCTGACCACGGTGACGCGAGAATATATTTGAGCGTGGATAGCTCGCCTGCTCGGCAATGCAATTTATCACGAGGTAATTCGGCACTGCTGAAACCCGATACTGTTATCTCTCGACATTAACTTAGACAAACGCACCTGCTGATTAGCATATCAGCTACCTCCGCTGCATGACAAGTGGAGACGTAGACCAAATAGGGCTGTTTGCCAACCTGCCTCGTTGTTACACCCCTGGACAAAAGCCTGCCTGAGTACCTTCAGTATTGCCTCAGGTGTGGGCGTCGGTTCTGAGTAAAGCTCACCGAAAGCACAACCCCCTTTTTTTAAGATAGGCATCTGTAGGAGTGCCCTGAGGACACAGGTGTCAATTATTGATGGTGTGAATTAGCCTTAGTTCAGATGGCTTTCTCTGCCTCGGTTTAAGTGACTCTAACATCGGCTGTACTGATGGCCTTCAGCTCACCTGCACGAGGCCGGAATGATAAAGAGGGACGATAAAAGGGGGCTAGGCGCCGAAACATAATGCTGGCCGACTCGCTGCTTCCTTCCCACTGCAGTACGTGGTCCTGCGGTAATCACTACGCTAGCCTCGCGCTAGCGCTAAGCGCTAGCCTCGCTTTAGTTGTCCCGAAGGGCGGTGGCCATGCGGGGTGGAGAGGAGCGGCTGGTGGAGCGTTTATAGCATCTATCAGCATAAAGGGGGTTAAAAAGATCACCACACTTTTCTTTTTTTTCTGCTGTTGCCAGGCAGGCATGGTTCTTTGCGTCGTCCCAGGGGATTTTTTGTTCTTTCATTTTGTGCTGCTCTCATCCATCCTTGATTTGGGCCTCTGGCTTTCTTGCTCTCTCTCTCTCTCTTTCCTCCTCTCTTTCTCTTTTACTCCCCTTCTCTCTGTCTCCTCTGTTTTTTCTTTCTTTCTTTCTTTCTTTCTTTCTGTCTTTCTGATTGTCTTTAATTTTCTCTCTCTTTCTCGTGCTCTCTTACTCTGTCCTTCTCTCTTTCTCTTTCTCCCTTTTCCTCTTTCTCGCTCTCTTAGTCTCTGTTCCCCTCTCTGTCCCTCTCTTTCTGTAATGCGGCTGGCCTACCGTAAGTGTGTCCTTGGCCACTGACACACAGCTGGCCTCAGGGCTGGAAGGAGATGAAGCTTTTTTTCTTCATGAGTTAGGACATGATGTCAGCAGAATGATGGGCAAGATTCAGCATTAGGGACGCCTCTGGTCCAACATGAACACACACACGCACACACACAGACAACACACGCACGCACGCACACACACAGACAAAGCACAAAGACATGCCCGCAGTTTAAGTTTTATTTTTACATTTATAAAAAAAAAAAATCACATTTTCAACAAAAAAGGGATTCAAATGTTTTACTATATAAAAAACAGATTTACAACCTTTGACTCTCCTGATTCCAGAAAACAATGCCTGCATCACACAGCAACGTTGCATGTTAAAGCTGAGACGAAGCAGAACTATCCCAGCTGTCTTTATTTTATTTCTTAGACAGGCAACACACACACACACACACACACCATCGTATTCTATCCCTCTCTTTCTCCTTCACACGTAGGACGATACATCAGCTCTTTTATTGCAGGCATCTTGGTTGCTCAAAGAGGGCGTCTAGTGGATAGTGATCTGTTGCTGACTCTGAGATCTTTCTTGGACTGCAGGTGCATAAACGTATTCATTCAGTGTCTCTGATAGGTTTTGCACTGTGTTTAATGGTACATCTGAAGCAGTGGTTTTGGGTGGCATTTCCCCTGCATATTGTGCATGACTGACTGAAACGTTCATTATTCGGTTGATTGGTGTATACAGGGAGTGTTCATATCTTTTTCTTATTTTGGGCTTCTTGGTACGCTATGAAAGGCACTGTGAAATCCGTTTTATTTTTCTCAAATTCCCTTTTTTTTTTTGAAGTCTGCTTCTTCGGTGTTTCATTTTCAAGTCTGCTTCATTTTTTACCATTTCGGATTTTTGAAGACATCTCACCAATATCTGTCGTAAATAGCGTCAACACAATAAATATGCAAATTGCCTACCATTTCGTGTTTATAACTTAATTCTGTTTAAATGTGTAGATTCCGTGATTCCATCTGTGTTTTTCACATCACGGAAATCATAGGGGCACTGTATACACTTTCTTAGTGTGATATAGCTGTAATCATAGGGGCACTGTATACACTTTCTTAGTGTGATATAGCTGTAATCATAGGGGCACTGTATACACTTTCTTAGTGTGATATAGCTGTAATCATAGGGGCACTGTATACACTTTCTTAGTGTGATATAGCTGTAATCATAGGGGCACTGTATACACTTTCTTAGTGTGATATAGCTGTAATCATAGGGGCACTGTATACACTTTCTTAGTGTGATATAGCTGTAATCATAGGGGCACTGTATACACTTTCTTAGTGTGATATAGCTGTAATCATAGGGGCACTGTATACACTTTCTTAGTGTGATATAGCTGTAATCATAGGGGCACTGTATACACTTTCTTAGTGTGATATAGCTGTAATCATAGGGGCACTGTATACACTTTCTTAGTGTGATATAGCTGTAATCATAGGGGCACTGTATACACTTTCTTAGTGTGATATAGCTGTAATCATAGGGGCACTGTATACACTTTCTTAGTGTGATATAGCTGTAATCATAGGGGCACTGTATACACTTTCTTAGTGTGATATAGCTGTAATCATAGGGGCACTGTATACACTTTCTTAGTGTGATATAGCTGTAATCATAGGGGCACTGTATACACTTTCTTAGTGTGATATAGCTGTAATCATAGGGGCACTGTATACACTTTCTTAGTGTGATATAGCTGTAATCATAGGGGCACTGTATACACTTTCTTAGTGTGATATAGCTGTAATCATAGGGGCACTGTATACACTTTCTTAGTGTGATATAGCTGTAATCATAGGGGCACTGTATACACTTTCTTAGTGTGATATAGCTGTAATCATAGGGGCACTGTATACACTTTCTTAGTGTGATATAGCTGTAATCATAGGGGCACTGTATACACTTTCTTAGTGTGATATAGCTGTAATCATAGGGGCACTGTATACACTTTCTTAGTGTGATATAGCTGTAATCATAGGGGCACTGTATACACTTTCTTAGTGTGATATAGCTGTAATCATAGGGGCACTGTATACACTTTCTTAGTGTGATATAGCTGTAATCATAGGGGCACTGTATACACTTTCTTAGTGTGATATAGCTGTAATCATAGGGGCACTGTATACACTTTCTTAGTGTGATATAGCTGTAATCATAGGGGCACTGTATACACTTTCTTAGTGTGATATAGCTGTAATCATAGGGGCACTGTATACACTTTCTTAGTGTGATATAGCTGTAATCATAGGGGCACTGTATACACTTTCTTAGTGTGATATAGCTGTAATCATAGGGGCACTGTATACACTTTCTTAGTGTGATATAGCTGTAATCATAGGGGCACTGTATACACTTTCTTAGTGTGATATAGCTGTAATCATAGGGGCACTGTATACACTTTCTTAGTGTGATATAGCTGTAATCATAGGGGCACTGTATACACTTTCTTAGTGTGATATAGCTGTAATCATAGGGGCACTGTATACACTTTCTTAGTGTGATATAGCGATAAAAAATTAACAAGGCTCTTGTTATGGTTCTGGGTATTTTCCCAGCTAGAAAAGTCTTTTACTGCTTTTAGCTCCTAAATCTAGTTTTTATCTCAGTTCAAGTAAACATATTTGTGGATTAAATTTGTTTAAGGCCAGTGTGCTGAAATAAACGACCCTGTGCCATCAAGCTCTTAACATTGCCAGTCACTGCTCTCTGCCAAGTTGCTGTGACGGTTAAAATGGGTATTGATGCCATTCCTTCATCTAGAAACATCTTCTTTTTTGCTGATGGCACCGAGCCTCGTGAGCTGAATCGGACTGCCATCTGTCTTGCTGGCCTCGCCTGGCCTGATGGGATGACTTGAAATGAGGGCCACATCAGTGAGGTAGCCTGCGCTTGTCGTCCAGCCAGTCGCTTCAGGCGAGGACCCTTGCTGAGTGACAGAGCCCGACTCTCCTGTGTCTGCCCTGGGGTCATCTTCATCTGTGGAGGTCAGCCTCGTTCACTCTCATCTTGCCTGGCCTTACTCTGGGAACAGATTAATCGACCGTTGGTGCCACCAGCAAGGACACCTGGACTTTATTGACTCCACAACTCTGCTGCTGCTGCCGCCTCGGTTGTGCCGCCATTACACCCAAAGGGGTCAGGCTGCCAGTTTCCCTGGAACAGGAGACAATAAAAGGAAAATGATTAACACTCAAGCTTGTGAAACAGTCTGCTGAGGGGTGGGTAAAGGGGCCAGTTTATGCCCTGTGTTCTTACACCCATGCTTGTTTGCACATGTGCCATGGCTTTGATACGGGTGGAGAGGGCGTCGAAAGCATCGGGTAAAAGCTTAGAATGAATTTACAATATCAGTTGATCAGAGTGACGCAATTCCATCTCATCTTTCAGGAGTCCTAGGTGGTTACCCAATGCCCCATAGGTTATGATGGTGTCAGCTTGCTCATGCAATATCTGTGGTTTTCTTGTCTATTTCTGCATACTGTAGCAAGACAACACAACCACAAATATGTCTCACCAGTCATGCCATGTCTCTGAAATAGGTTTTGACTGTGTAATTGTTGTTGTCTCCTATTCTGGCCTTAAGTGATACTCTGTGTTGCTGTGTCTGTGTCTGCTGTTGGTCCCTATGGACTGAGTGGAATGGATTGAGCCACTGATATTGCTCCAGTAGACGGGAGAATCCATCACTCAGGCGCCGGGGGGGTTGGAGGACACACTTGACTGCGTGTTCCTACAGGTCAGTGCTCACCCCTATCGTTCCTGAGGATCTCGGGGCTCCATCAGTGCAGTGATTTATAGTCTTGCGTCCTAATCACACTGCACTCATTGGCCAGCAGCACTTGGGTAATATTAAGCTGTGGTAAGCAAGGACCCCGCTGAGCCTGCAGTATTGTCACGAGGTTTGGCATTTTGCAAAAGACAGCATGGATCTTTATATCTCCACGCTGAGATCTCTCTGTTTTAACCCTATTATCACCTTTAAGTACACTTTGCAGCATCAGACCATAGCGAGATACTTTTTTTTACTAGTTTTTCCACTTTTTGTAGTCGGCAAGGCAGTGTGTACACTGATGTACTGTGGAGTGTGAATAAGAGAAGCTTATTTCTGTGTCTGGCGGGAGTGCAGTCGTTTTTTTCCCTCTCTGGAGTTTGTAGTCGTTAATGAATGGGAGAGTTTACAAGCAGAAGCTGTTCTGTTTCCGCTTTTGCCATTTCACTGAGTCAGAGGAAGCACATGTTGGTTTTTGGCTTTTCAGAAGGCAGCAAGCCACAGCAGAAAGGTCAAGTGCCAGGCACACAACAAAAGCGGCCAATTTACCGAAGCGCAGCGCCGTTGACTCGAGCCGCCTCTGCACAGCGAAAGGAAATAGGATCCCGTTCACGTTGAGCCTGTGCTCTCTCCATCTTTGTCCACCTCTCCAGCCAACAAGCCTTCCGATAAAGACAGCGAGAGGCAGGGAAAACATGATTCCTTTCCCTCCATTTCCCTCCATTGCTACCACAGTACAAAAAGGGCTCCTACCTACTTCACGTTGTCCACAAAGACGCCGCCTCGGTCTGATCATCGGTGACTCAGTTCCTCTCTGCAGCATTGTTAGTTGGCCGAGCGGTATTACACGGGTGAAGGTCTGTGACTGAAATAACTGATTCTCAGTGGGCCGGGCCCAGGCTATTACCTTTCTGACAGCCTGCATCCCTCCTGGGCTGGGCTAAGCAGACGATGAGGGAGATGGATGACCCACAGTATCACTTACACTCGCAGGAGAGGGGGAAGGAAGGGTTGGGGTTGACTGGCACATCAATCAGAGGGTAATACATAGGCCTAGGTCCTGGGGCCTAAGGCCTAGGGGTCTTTCACACGCCATCTCTGATTCTGTGCCAGGCCCCTCCTGTGTTTGGGAGGTGCTGTGTAGTATTATTCATGCTATGACTTAGTCTGGTTTTAGACTTGACTAGTTGTGAATGCGTAATCCCCCAGTGTGTACTACTAGAAGGAAGGTTGTATTCCTGAGGGTGGACATAGAAAGATAGTCCCCCTTTTGGATTTTAGCAGCATGTTGCTGTGGCCCACCCACAGGTATTGTCGGACCCGCCACTGCTCAGCCTTTCATGCTTGACTAAAGTACATTTATGGAGACTATTTCTGGTGTTTCTAAATCAGCACCATGCAAGTTAGAAACTTGTTTTGTTTCTGTTGAAAGGAGCATATAGTAGGCACCAACCACTGTGCTTGTTTCTTTTTCTTCTTGTTTCAAGATTGCGTCAGCACTACAAATTGAACCTAGACAAAAGCCATGGGGCCAAAATGTTATAAATATAATAATAATATAATATGATAAAATGATGTGGAGCGTGCGGGTGCTTAACTTTTAAGGTTCTCAGAGCCAATATTAGGCCATGCAACCTGACATGTAGTGCTATATTTAGATACCAACTCTGACTCAGACTGGACACCTGCCTGTTCAGGCCATCGTGACGAGAGTCTGTGTTATTTGATACATTTTCCATCTGTTTGGCTTTAGTCAGATCCTGCAGGGGTAGAACAATGATTAAAATGTCCCATGACAGATGTCGTATAAGGCTTAAGACTGCATTTTCTAATTGTTATTTCTGTGTGATGTTATTGTTATCAGAGAGCATCACATACTTTCGTAATGTCTGAGACTGTGTGACAGAGGGATATTCCATCTGTCATGACCATAACCAACCAAAATTATTGGTCATACTGTATGATAGTTTTTCGTCATTGATTGTTTACATTTCTTTTTAATTGGGCATTATTAAATGTATTACAGCCAGTGACATGACAAGGCATGGTATTGTTTGTGACATTATTATGTCTGGATTAGTCCTTTGGCAATGTTAGTTTAGCGTTCATGTAGTCTGTAAAGTTACCTATTCCTGTGTTAACTGCAGGGAAGCTGTCAGTTAAGGTCGTGAATGTCCAGAGAGATGTGGGGTAATAGTTGAAAAACTGCTGGTAAACTGCTATGAACATAAGGCAATTGATAAAGTGTCTTCTGTCATACATATTCATCAGAGGTGTGAATCCCAGGTTCAGAAAGTAAAAACCCTGCCACAATTTTGATCCAACCAGCTCTGAATCAGCTGATTGTAATGAGCACAGGTAGATCAGCTACTCAGTGAAGTCACCTGTGTTAGGAGGAAAATGTGGCAGGATTTTTACTTTCTGAACCCAGGATTGACACCTGATATTCATATAATGTCAGGTATAAATCCAAGTCTAATTTTGGTGTTCTATTGGGATAACTTGGTTAAGGTGGGAGGGATGTGTTGTTAAAGTGTTTCGGGCGAATGTTTACATTCAGATTTGTCATTTGGTTATCCAGATACTCTCTTGTTAAATGCCCTCTATCGCTTTTTTAATTCTGATTCTTCAGCAGAGGTTACCAGGGCTCTGCCAAGCTTGTACTCCATTTGCATTCTGCAGGAAAACAGACACCCCCTAACTTTTTGTTACCCAAAGGCATTGGCTTCAGCTCTCTCTTCCATTGCTTATTATATAAGATGCCTGCTGACAAGGGGATGGCTGGGAGGCAGCTCCTCCGCCAGCATGGCATATGTTTGCTAATCGATGATAACATCAAGGGCAAGAGCCAAGCCACTCACAGTGACTCAGAATTGGGGAAAGAAGGCTAGTGGTGTGCAAGAAAACGCACGCACGCACGCACACAGACGCACGCACGCACGCACACAGACGCACGCACGCACACAGACACACACACACACAGACACACACACAGACACACACACAGACACACACACAGACACACACACAGACACACACACACACACACACACACACACACACAGACACACACACCACAAAGGTTTACGCTAAAGTAAAGATCTCACTTCCGAGGTTGACCCACCCACAGCAAGACTTGCAGTATTTAGTTGACTGTAAAAGTGCTATTATCTCGTAATCCTCACGAGAACCTCACAAGATTCCTTCTGAGAACTGAGAATCGGGAAAGCTAACCATCTGTATAATCGAATGGCCCACGTCGTGCTCTGACCCACCTCTGCCCCCTTCTCCTGAGAGGGTTATCACTGCTGCAAATTATTCTGCCGATCTCGGGGTAGCCCTCACAGTTAACCCCCCTCACCGCATTCAGCCGTTTCATTTACATTCGCATTTACATCGCCCTTATAGCATTAGGCTCTCATTTTGCGTCCATCACATTTATGCATTTGGCGGATAGATTCCTCCAACGCGAAGGCACCAGCAGCTGAGCCCACGCTTCCTGGGCATCTCCAGGGGAGCAGAGGGCTTCTGTGCAGGGCCTCGTAATCAGCAGCCATACACAAGCTCCCCTTCTCCTCTCCCACGCACTGTGCCCCTCAACTCTGCCTCTCTCTCTCTCACTCTCTCTCTCTCACACACACACAGACTCTCTCTCTCTCTCTCTCTCTCTTCCTCCCTCTCTCTCTCGCTCTCTTTTGCACTCTCTCTCTCGCTCTGTCTGTCACTCTTACTCTCTCTATTTCTGCCAGTCCCTCTCTCTCTCACTCTCTCTCTCTCTCTCTCTCTCTCTCTCCTCTCTCTCTCTCTCTCTCTCTCTCTCTCTCTCTCTCTCTCTCTCTCTCTCTCTCTCTCTCTCTCTCTCTCTACAGCCAAGGTCTGATGATGAGGAACAAGCTGTAATTATTTTTTCCATTATGAAAGCTCAGAACTACAGTACCTCTGGCAGTCTCACCCACTGCAATGGTATTTTTGGTCTTAAAATAAAATAAAAAACACACACACACACACACACACGAAATCAGCCATCAGATGGTGCTGAAGCCTGCAATCACACCCGAGCGATTAGGCAAATTATGCCAGAGTGCCAGAAACCCTGCGGAGAGCCGGGTCAGACAGGCAGGTGGGAGGCTGAGAGACTGTGTGTGGGATTACAGTATGGACGGATGGAGATGATGACGATGATGATGATGATGATGGTGATGGTGATGGTGATGGTGATGGGGTCGCTGGGGGTGGGTGGGGGCGTTGGAGCACTGAGACAAAGATGATTGCTGTAGTCCATGTGAGAGATGTGGTGCACTGGGGTTGAGTGGAGCTGAAGGAGGGAGGCCATGAGTGGGTCTGGATGTACTGTGGTGTGATTACGCCACTGTGATCCAGATTTACAGAGAGACACGGCACACCTACTGTTAGGACATTAGAAGATATACAGAGACGTAACTGTGGATGTGTGTGTGTGTGGTCTGTGTATGTGTGTGTATGTATTATCCCCTATAAACTTAATGACTGTGTGTGAGTTTGTGTGTGTGTGTGTGTGTGTGTGTGTGTGTGTGTGTGTGTGTGTGTGTGTGTGTGTGTGTGTGTGTGTGTGTGTGTGTGTGTGTGTGTGTGTGTGTGTGTGTGTGTGTGTGTGTGTATTTTCCAGCCTCCCCCTAAAACTTATAGTCTGTGCATGCCTTTGTATTTGCATGTATTTGGAATGTGTTTGACATCATTCCTCAAGTCTCTGGAATTTGTATGCCTGTGGTTGTTTGTGTACGTGTGTGTGTGTGTGTGTGTGTGTGTGTGTGTGTGTGTGTGTGTGTGTTTGT
>CM050219.1:26852500-26860000 GCA_027475355.1 Coilia nasus
TGCTCTCTGCTCATCTCTCTCACCTCTCTTCTCCCTTCATCCCCCTTTCCCAGGTATCTGTACATGCTGTTCTCAGAGGACGACCTCTTGCCGTTTGAGCACTGGGTGTTCAACACTGAAGCCCACCCTCTTCCCGTCATCAGGAAAGAGCCCAACAACAACCAGGCCAACGAGGTGGAGTAGCCCCCACCCACAGCCTCTGAACTTTGACCTTTCACCCCCCCAAGATGGACTGCCACACACCACCTCTCTGACCCCTCAGCAGGGCCCTAAAGTGGGTGTTGTATATTTGGACCCCTAGACTTAACTTGGACCTGGCTCACCAGGACCAGCAGGTGCCTGTGGACAGCTCTCTCTATCCATCAGCACTAGAACAAGACTAGGGGTCTAAGGGTCTCTCTCCCACACCGTATCCCCCCTGAAAAAAAGAAACCAGCCCTTTCTGCTGGAGTCGTGCCTTGAGGATGCCTGTGCCCTGTGCGCTCCTCCAGAAGCCTCCATGCTGACCCTCATGGCTCAAGTTGAGGCCACAGTCCCTATCCCAGTGTGGAGGAATTACCCCAAATCAGGTGAGGTGATGCTTGCTTAGAAGTGATGGTAACTTTGTATCACAGATCAATTTGAAGACCCAGTCAGGTTGGTGATTGGGAAATCACGAACAAGGTTTTATTCACAATGAAGCGCATCAAAGATGAGGGAGTATAGTTTATGGCAGGTTCAACAGCATCACTACCAGAACGCAGAAGCCTAAGGTCTTTATTCTTGCTAGAGATTCACCGGCTACTCCATGTTTCTCCAGGCTTGTCTATGCTGCTCTCATTAGACAATGGATATTCTAAGTTTAAATATCCTGTACAGAAAATTACATTACATTACACTTAGCTGACGCTCTTCTCCAGAGCGACTTACAGATATTTACAGGGTTTCAGTTACAGGCCCTGGAGCAGTGTGGGGTTTGATGCCTTGCTCAAGGGCATCTCAACCATGGGTAGGGCGGGATTCGAACCGGCAACCTTCCAATTGTAAGACCAACTCCCTGACCACTACACCACAGCTGCCCTATAAATTAATGTAACAAGTGGTGCCAGCCCTAAATAATTATGCAACAGGCAGCTGCCTGGGAACGGGGATTTGTTACAATCTGGTTACAATGGACGCTCATTTCTCATAAGATCAGAGGGTGTCAACTAACATCTTTATGATAATCAAAAGGCTGAAGGTAAGAGTTTCCTGAGACATGGCCAAATGGTCGGGGGAAATGTGATGGAGTGCCATCGCTAGGGTTGTGGGTGTACTCTGACTGCCATACTAACGAGCCTGGCTCTTTGGCGTTTGGCGGTCAAAGTGCGTGTTTGGTATCCCGGAGACCTGGGTTCGAAGCCCAGTGGGGTGACTTCTCCTTTCCTTCACTGCAGGAAACAATAAACACCAACACAGATAACATGGGAATGGGGGAGAACCCCCATCTCTTCACACCCCATCTTTATAGACACAGAGACACATGTTGGCAGAGTACTGTAGTTCTCTCCAAAGCTCTGATTCTAATGGAAAGAGTTGTAAGGACACAAAGCAACTTAGGAATACAAAATGATAATAAAGAAATGCATTGACATTAAAAATGTAATGTACAAAATGATTATTTAGATTCCCTCAGGAGTTACATCTTGGAGTAAACTGCCATATTCCCTATAGTCTGAATTATTCACATTAGGTTAGCATGCATAATGCACTAACTAACACACACACATGCACACACACACAGACACACACACACACACACACTGTGCATGGAAGTATGGAATGTAAGAAATTTAATTTACTATTTACCTGTCCTTTTGTTTGAGCTGTATGTGTTTTCTGTTACGTAGTTTATCTGATTGTGTTTGTTAACTCCACCATGTAGGGGCAGTCCAGGTCATTGCTAAGAAGCTGTGGAAAAAACAGTAATCAGAACCCAGTCCAGTGGACTTAAGGATGGATCATCCCACACATTCCCCTTTGGATTATCCCAGAACCCCTGTATCAACCAGAGATGCCTGGAGTTACTGTGCTATCCTGCTGTCTTTGGAAGCATCTGTACAGTGCCTAGTGCCTGTGGAACCAGAACCCGGACCAGGAGGCCATGACTTTCAACTGTTCCCTCATAAAGACCTGACTGTGTACTGAGTTACACTGGACCGAGGGAACAACTCATATACATCAAGGGATTTAAAAAGGTCTTGTTTAAAGATTTATGGATTGTACAAATGGTGTAAAAAGTAAATATACAGGAGACCAATGGGAGACACAATGCTTTGTGATTAAAAAAAAAACAATGTCGTGTTTTTATTTATTCATAAACCAGTATGAACTGGTGTTTTATATCAATAGAACTGGTATTTTCTAACATCAGTGTAGTCAAACATGTTTAGGAATAAGAACAATGATCAGAGAAAGTGATGCTTTCAATAAAGTTCTGTGGTCTTTCACCAGTCAACCATGGCACTGACATAGTCAACCCTATAGGACAAAAGGGTACATGTTTTTTGCACTACTGTACATTCAGAGCGGTGTCAGTGAATGACCTTGTGATTGAAATAAGTTTGGGATTAGAGAAAATAGAGCAGCAGACACTCTTGTCCAATCCTGAATTTACCTTGGCACACTTGCAGGACATCTGTCCATCACACTCCTGGTTAGTATTAGGTACTGTAGTATTAAAATGTGTTTGCTCTCGTTTCAGTTTTGTATGTGAATGTGGGTGTACAGAAAACTAGGGGTTGGTGGCATTCCTTTCACACAGCTCTGTTGAGAAAAGTGAGATGATAATGCAAATGTATTCAGAAGTTTGTCATTTTGAGTTATTTTATTTTATTTTATTTTATTTTATTTTGACTCCTCCAAATGGAGGCTAAAGAGTACATATCTGTGTTTTTGTCTCTGTGTGTCTGTTTGTCATTCATGTGCACCTTTTGAAGCATCTTCTGTTTCACTCAGTTTATGAAGTTGGCAGTGGTTAAAGAGTTAATATGTTAATAAATTCACAATCACAACATCACGTGATGTTCACTTTATTGCAGAGTTCAGACAGAAATCATGTAAAAGATGAAATTATTATATATTTTAAGGGGGAAATGTCTTTGACTAAGATATACAAACGCAAAGCTAATAAATGTTTTTATATAGCTCACACAGTTCATCCATTAAGTTCAACACATACAAGTTCTTCAAATCTATGTTGTAGGTTTTTCATTGCCAATAAAATACTAACTTGATACTTTGGACCATATTTACTTATCTCCTATATAAAAAGTACTAAATTGGATGTTACATCATAAAATATTAGACTACTGGTTGGAGTAGGCTTGGACTTTCCAAACATACTTAATGCTTACAAACTAAACAAGGGCAGTGATATTTTAATGGGATTTTTGCATGTCTCAGATGTTTCCACCATGGACAGTCTGAATGTAGAGTGGACTGACTGAGTTGCAAAATGTTTTTACATGGAGAAAATTGCTTGACTCTATTATTCCTGTCACTGGCTACAAGTCAGACTTTAGGTCCTCCAATAACTCCAAATAGGCGTTGCTGCATAGGTGATTTTCCTCAATAGTTTCCTTCATTCATATAGTAAAAATGTTTACACATAAGAAACATTTTTTGAGACAATATTTAACTCCTATACATAGTGATGTTAAGAGCAGGCAACTGTGTGAGTCATTGGGCTGATTAGTCCTTCAAACATGAAATAAAGATTTGATTTTCAAATATGTATTTGCTTTCAGGCTTGTTGAATTATGCTGCATTAGCCTATTTCCATGTTGTCCTCATAGCGTTGCACACACACTCATGTCGAATTGCCCCACTTTGCATATTCATCAAGGCAAACATACTAAACAGATGATGTGTGTTGGTTGCATTTAGCACTTTAGTACAACAGCAAGCACATTTGCTTATGGATTTACACACACATCTTTATACACACAGACCTTTAGTAAAACGTGCCCTTTGTTTGGAGTAGGAACCAAGAAGCTTTCTTTGTAGTAACCCCTCATAATCACAACCTCTTCTCTGCCTCTGCTTGTTACAGCGGAATGTGATCATCTTTAGTTAACATTTGATTAAACAAATCACAACCTTTAGTTAACCTGGCCTTTTGTTTACAGCAAAAAAAAACTGGAAATCTCAACTGGAAACCCTGTCATAATCCTTCTAACATTACATTACATTACACATAGCAGACGCTTTTATCCAAAGCGACTTACAGAAGGAGGACATAATAAGCTAACAGATGTGTAGAGAACATCGAAGATTAGTAGAGATTAGTTTTATTAGGAAGGGAAGCAGTCTCAGAAGAGAAGGGTTTTCACAAGCTTTTTGAAGGTCAAGAGGGATATTGCTGCTCCTTGTAGCGACTGGTAGGTTGTTCCACCATTGGGGGACAATGACAGAAAAAAGTTTGGAGTGACCTCACTTTGTCTTAGGAAAGGGTATGGCCAGACGGTTCGTATTAGAGTATCGAAGCGCTCTGGAAGGAATTAGTATTAGTATTTAGTAAGCCTTTAGTATGATGTTGAGATGGATACAGATCCGGAAGTGACTTTGTAGGCTAGAGTCAAAGCTTTGTGTTGAATTCTGGCAGCCACCGGGAGCCAGTGCAGGTTGATGAAGAGCGCAGTGACATGTGCCCTTTTGGGTTGATTGAAAACCAGTCGTGCTGCTGCATTCTGGACCATTTGCAATGGTTTGATTGCACAAGCAGGAAGGCCAACCAGGAGGGCATTGCAATAGTCGAGGCAAGAGATGATCATAGCCTGTACCAGGAGCTGAGCAGCATATTGGGTCAGGTACGGTCTGATTTTTCTAATGTTGTACAGCGCATAACGGCACGACCGCGCTACAGAGGCAATATGGACAGAAAATGATAGCCGGTCATCAATCATGATGGAGCAACAGTGATAGTGTCCATATTCAGGTTGATATCATGGTGGATTAAATCCTGTGCTGAGATCACCAGGAGTTCAGTCTTTGACAGATTAAGCTGGAGGTGGTGTTCCTTCATGCATGCCCAACATCCTTTCTCTGTCTGTCCACAGAAACTGAATGTAACCATCTTTGGTTGACATTGCTGACTGTGTTATGCCAACCAAACCTGATCATTCCTGTCACCGAAGGTTCACAAGCTCACATGGGAAATTAACGACAGTAAATTAGCACAGCGACTCAAAGTTCGTGAAACAATACAGCGAAAACAATTGTAATAACAGAAATTATGGTTAGAGTCGCAAATGAGTGACACCAAGCTGAAAGTAGGTCATTTGGACCACAGGCTTCACTGGTTTCACCTGAGGCAGCAGCAGGCTGTTTCACATTTGGTTGCCACCTTGTTATCCTCTCTCTCTCTCCCTCTCTCTCCCCCTCACCCCCCCCCCCCCACTCTCTCTCTCTCTCTCTCTTGCTCTCTCCACCCCTCACCCCCTTAGGTAATGAAGCTATTCTTAATTACCATGTGACAGGACCACAGGGAGAGGAGTGTGCTTTGCACTTCTCATTTTGTTTGGGAAAATAATATTTGCTGAGGTGGTGGTGTCTTTACTGAGCCGATGCGAGCCAGCTTCCTCCTCTTCTTATCTCCTCCGCTCCTGTAGCTTTGGGCCACTGCAAATAAAAAAATAACAATAAAAAAACATCTTGGAGCTCAACTAGTTTTGAACTCCATTGCCTTGATCATCGTCCCGCTTCCCTCTCCACCTCTGAAAGACACTGAGGCACCACAACCACACTCCCCACATGGCAAATAAAGACATTTTAAACCACCTCCAAGTGCCCAGACACACCGACATGATCATTTATTTAGCTATTTATAGACTTGCTTTGATTTAAACCACTATTGTGCAAATCTACTCCTTTCCAGAGCTTCTGTTTTCCTGTGTTCCCGTGTTTTCCTGTTTTATTGCTGTGACTGCAGAGATTTTACTTGAAGCAGGCATAGCTTTGTGTATTGGAATATGTCTAGAGTGTATTACAAACAAGCAGCATCCCTGCTTACTGGTGTGTACTGGTGTGAAGGTCTGTCTGTTCATCTCTGTTGAGTTTGGCTGGAGCAGGAGAGGAGGCAGGCAGATTGCAGAGTTTTGGCTGCCAAGGAGAGATTTCGGACGGAAGGACATCCACTGACATTCACTGTTACAGGTCAATGGTGTCTCTGATTGCAGATGATTTATGACAATCAACCAAATATACAAACGCTCAGGATGCTATTTGTCTCATAGTTTCCAAGGCACGCACACACACACACACACACACACACACACACACACACACACACACACACACACACACACACACACACACACACACACACACACACACACACACACACACACACACACACACACACACACACACAGCACACAGTTACATGCCTACTAAAGTAATATTAAGAAACCATCAGGACATGTAACATTAATGGCCACAGAACGCCAGAAGTCAAATGTGATAATTTATTTACAAAGACAAATTGGACAAAGACAAAGACAACGACACACTATATGAAGCTTAGGATAGAGGGCAAGACAGAAAAGGAAGGAAGTAAAAGGAAACCCTGGCCCTGAAAGAAAGAAAACAAAACTGCTTCCATTCGTCAAAATAGAACAATAAATAATATTATTCAGGCCTCTTAGGGAAAGAGCACATACTGATAATTGAGAAGGCTGCAGGAGTGTTGGCTGATTGGTGGGCGTGACATGCCAGCACTTCAAACTGAGAACAGGTGATTTTACTCTGGAGAGAGCTGTTTTTCCCCAGGCGAATTTCTTCCAGACAGAAAACTGTGTTTTGTGGGAGCCCTAGAGGACTTTGTTAATGTTTTTGTGTTTACTCGTCGTTTGTGGAGAAAACTGAACTGAGAAAACTGGGGTTTGGCCTGGCTGCTTACAGGAGCGACGATTGGACTGGTCATACTGCGTCTGCGTCTGCTCTGGTGAACTGCACTACTGCGGTCTTCTCAGGTCTTCGTTGCACCCATCACCACATGCACCACAGATATAGTTTCACTTCCAAGTGAAACACAAGCACAGACACGCCAGGCAAGTTACAACCCATAGTCCTAACTAGTGTAGATAAGACCCCCTAGACAGCGTAATACTTAGAGTTAGTTTGTACCCTTTGTTTTATTTTGTTTCTATAGTTTTGGGTAACTGTTGTGTTTGTGGCAAGCGCTCGTTGTACCGTAGGGTGGACTATAGGTCCGGGTCTTCTACCTTAACCTCTGATTTGCTCTAGACTAAGAAAGGCCAAAAAGTCCATGTTACAAACTAGATGTTCAGAAGTAACATGAATGACACATAAGTCACTGAACTTGTTCAGTGTAATAATAATAATAATCTTTACTTGTATAGCACAATTCATACATACAAGACGCAGCTCAAAGTGCTTTACAGTTTGGCATGGTCACCACAAGACAACATTTCTTGCAGTCCAGTGGCGCCGGAGCGGATGAATACAGTAGCAAAATTA
>CM050219.1:26867500-26880000 GCA_027475355.1 Coilia nasus
ATAGCAGCGATCATGCTTATGCAGGTCTGACACATGGCCCTTGCATAACAATATTACAGTACATTTAGCTGATGCTATTGTCCAGAGTGACTTACAGTGAATTTGGTCCAAAGACAGTCCCCCTGGAGCAATGTGGGGGTAGATGCCTTATTCAAGGCTGCTTCATGGATGAGGGTGCAGGAGAGAGCTGGTGATATTTCCTACTGCTACAAGAATTGAACCTCTGATAATCTCAAGACAAACCCCCTAACCATTAGGCCACACAGCTGCCTGTAACAATATACAATGTGTACTGTATTATGTTGTATATAATGTCATAGGGATAGGGATGTTTCTGTACATATATTGTTACACAAACTTATCACCTGCACATTACTCCACCATGGTAATCCGTGTCATATCCTGTTTTGTTTTCCTGCACAGGATGATGTTCACTGTGTAGTTTCACTGCAAGTTTTAGCACATCACTCTCGACAAATCCCTTTTGGCCCTAAAGTCTCAGAAGATTTATTTATCAAATCTGACAAATCACTTCCAAACACACATGAACTCCATTCCTTTACTAGATTTTGCTGTAAGCTTTAACTGAAATTAATAATAAATCACCAACAGAACAGCAGATTGTAGCATAAAAACGATTTTTCTGAATGTTTTTTTGGACTTGGGCACTTGTGCAACCAGGAATGTGCTTATTGAAATTCTATAGAAACCATGTTTGACAGATGCTTTTTACAAAGAAGAACTCAAATTTGACCAATATCTCTTGTCAACAATCTGCACAACCAGACCCTGCAACCATTTATATGACTGTCCAAGCATTTAGCCCAAGCATGGCCTCTCCTCTCTGACAGTCCCACCATTTACACTCTCACCCTTCCCTCCTATCCTCCTTCCACTCTCTCCATCTCTCCATCTCTCTCTCTCTCCCCTGTTTGCATGTCATCACTTAAAGTGCTTTGCAACAGCAGCTATCTGGCAGGTCTCAGTGAGATGTTATCCAAGAGAGAGCGAGCGAGAGAGAGCGAGCGAGAGAGAGAGAGAGAGAGAGCGAGCGAGAGAGAGAGAGAGAGAGAGAGAGAGAGAGCGCGAGCAAGAGAGAGAGAAATGAGATGTCAAGCTAAAAGCATTGCATATCAAAATGTTCCAGTGATGAGTGGAACTGCAGACTGTTATCCTGGGAAATAAAATGTATCTATGAATCTGGGAGAGCTGCTGCCATCCAACACTCAGCAGTAATGTCAGTCAAGGAAGCTGTTAGGTAAGCCCCTTTAGGACCCACATCACTCCCGTCTAGAGGCTAGAGGTGGACAAACAGGCCTGAGAAATGTAAAAGTCCTTCTAGGTCCTTCCTTCTGCCTGTGCTTTAAACTCAAGTGCTTTCACTAATTAGCTCATCTACCTGGCTGAAGAGCTGGGCTAATTAGTAGTAGCTTTTGCATTACATTACACTTTTGCATTACATTATACTTAAGGTGCTTCCACACTGCCCCAACAAACACCAACCAACTCCAACAAACGCCAACAGTTGGGTCAGTGTAGATCACCACTCAGTGTTAGTTTGTTCTTGTTGGATGGAGTTGGAAGAGATCAACATGTTCAGGTACGGTCTGGTGGAGTTGTACGATGTCTGACCAATGTAGACCAAAATTACTTTGGCCACATTCAGTGCACTTTCAACTTTGCCATGTTAAAAAAATGTTGAGATCAAAAACAGATGGTGACAAAAGTTAGTCTTGTCAGTTTTTAGTCTGGGTAGTGTGGACTGGCAATTGGTTTTCTGAACATTCTAAAGGACTGCCAGCTGCAAGGTGCCAACAACTGCCAACTTTAGAATGTTGGAGTTGGTTGGCGTTTGTTGGGGCAGTGTGGAAGCACCTCTAGCTGACGCTCTCATCCAGAGCAACTTACAGTTTATTTACAGGGCTTCAGTTACAGTCTCTGGAGCAGGTGTGGGGTCAGATGCCTTGCTCAAGGGCATTTCAGCCACGGCTAGGGCGGGATTTGAACTTGCGACTCTCCAATCCCAAGACCAACTCCCTAACCACTAGACCACAGCTGGCCACAATAGTAGCTGCTCCAGTGAATGCTCCAGTGAAGGCTGGAACAAGCATGTGGCACCTACACATTTTTAATTTCGCAACCACGGATGTCCACCTCTGTGTGCTTACAGTACTTCACATGTGGCGCTGGAAACATACAGAGGTTTTAAGACTGTGGGAGGCAGCAGGGCATTATATTTTTATAAAGGAAGATTGTATATTTAGTTAGACTGCTTTACACCACATTTGTAAGTACATTTCTCAATGCTCAACTGAGATCAAAATAATGAAACATGTGTGACCTTTGTCAGAGGTCCTAAGCCAATTCCCAGTAGGGTCGAGGAGTACTCCATTCAGGTCAATGATTAACCTGTTCCTAAAGGCCTTGGGATGTTACATGTTAATGGCATATTCAGTGTGTGTGTCTGTGTGTGTTTGTGTGTGTGTGCGTGCATGTGTGCGTGCCTGCTGCCTGCCTGCCTGCTTGTGTGTACGCGCATGTGTGTGTGTGTGTGCATGTGCATTCATGCGTGCCTTTGTGCATGTGTATAAGAGAGAGTGTGGTGTTTGTGTGTGTGTGCGCACGTTTGAGTGTGTGTGTTTGTGTGTGTGTGCGTGCATGTGTGCGTGCCTGCCTGCCTGCCCTGCTTGTGTGTATGCGCATGTGTGTGTGTGTGCATGTGCAATTCATGCGTGCCTTTGTGCATGTGTATAAGAGAGAGAGTGTGTGTGTGTGCGCGCGTTTGAGTGTGTGTGTATGTGTGTGTCCTCAGGGTAACAGCTGTGCCACCAAAAGGTCAACAAAGACAGATCTGACTTCCACCTAAAGGTCAGCGGTGTGTCAGTCAGAGCTCCGGGGAGCGCTGCTCCAAACTACAAGCTATCTGTGGGACACCCCACCTGAGCACCGCAGCCCCACTGCTGAGCAGAGATGGCCAATCCTCCCATAATGCCCTTGCCTCACTGTGCACATTAAACAGGAACTCATCCATTTGGCTGAGGAGTCAAGCTAATTAGAAACTGTTCATTTGGGGAATGGCAAAGGAAGAAAAAAAAAACACCCAAACAGGGCCTTATTTGCCATGGTATTGTAAGGACGTCACTTTCCGGAAACCAACGGCGGAACAGGAAGTGGAGAGCGAGGGAGTTCGCTGCGAAGCTTCCAGCTGTCGTAACAGAGCATGTCAATAAAGCAATCATTGTATCTATCTCTAAAGTCTCTTTGTCCACTTACGGGAGCTCAGCCGAAAGGTCCCACCCTAATCTATCCAAATAGTACATAAGTTGACTCGTGAGTGAGAGTTAAGTCAACCGAAGGCATTCTAGTTACATGAGTGTCTCTCCTACTATGTATTACCTTGGGTTCAACCGGGGATAGCGTCGCTTAGGTCGTGCCAACGGCCGATTTATATTCTGGCTACACCACGAGCATAATATGGAGCTAGTCTAGAGAGTGCCAGCGGTCATGCAGCTATCATAGGTGCTTATATCCCTGCTTATGTCGTCGCTTTCCTTCCCCAGAGGTGCTGGGTCGGCTGATACAGCAGCACGTGGTAGTACTAATCTAACATAAGACAGAAGTTACCCCCGCTAAAGAATGACAGTTCTACATGACGTGGTCCAAACCTAGGTGATTAGGCTAGGGACCTCAGGGCAGGGAAAGTATCGTCTGCCTGAGTATGCGCCTAATCCCAGCCAGGCATTATGGGAACGCCGTTACCCAAAAGTCTACTTAAGCAAGATAATAAGTTCACGAGAGACAAAAGTGGAATATAGCAATAATGACAATTTATTAGTCAGGTACAAGTTTACCAGTCCGGGGTTACAAAGTTACACATACAGTTAAAACAATGAGTATGCTAAGGCTATCACTAGACTAAGGAAAACATAAGAGAAAACATAAACAGTCAGAGGATCATACCTGGTTGCTCAGAAGATGACTACACAGCAAAAGGGCTGCGGGAGATCTGGATACAGAAAAACTCAATAGGCTTCTTTGTCTATCTCCCCTTAAGTACCCAGTTGACACAAAGGGTGTTTTTTCTCATCAGATACCAAATGTCAGGCCTTGAGATGGATCACCTGTGGAGCAGGGTGTCGGACTCTGAAGGCGGTCACTCGTGATCCCAGGGACTGTGAGGCCAAGGGTTTCAGATCTTTATTAAATAGATTAGATATAGTTGCAGGACTGAGACTATTATACCACTCGAAGTGAGACCATCAGAATGAGACCAAACATGACATGTAAACCTTATAGCATTATCCACACATAATATATGGTTGATTCCTGTATATCTTGCCCTGCCGTAGATCAGGGTGAGTTCCCCCGCACCATCTGTTGGCAGAGCCCAATGAGGACACAGTGGGGTGCGGGACAACTAATTAAGATAACACAAGTTAAAGATCTACTGTGGGTTCTCGTGGACTGAGGCGATGCATCAACTGGCCTTTTACGATCCTCTGTGTTTTATCAGCTGCACAACTACTTAGGACACTCCTTTATTGTGGTAACTGAACCTCTCAGGCAGGCCGGAGCCTTACAGTATTAAAGCACAGACAACATGTCCATGTCTCAGGAGCTGGTGGAGATTATAGTCTGAAGACGTGCTATAGGACATGTGTGAAAAAAAAAAAGGACTGTCTGGCCCACCTTCACAGCAGGATGGAGTTAAAAAAAACTATATACACAACTAAGGAGTACGGCACAAAAAGGAGGTGCAGATTTATTTCAGTGCTCAACAAAAAAGTGTAACGGTAAATAACAACAACAACAACAAAAAAACTTTCAAAAATACAAAACAAAAACCAACTCAATGGTTGTTCAAACAAAGCACTACATACAATAAAGATCAAGGTCAAACTTACAACATCAAAACTCAGCCTCACCACAAACAACAAGCACCCATGCTTTCTCCAAGCCTTCCCACACCAAGACTGAGAAAAGCTCAGCTTAAAAAGCCCCAAAGCCTGATGGGAAAATTGGCTGATTTGGTAATTGGTTGAAACCAACCAGGTAAACTAGTGAACAAGGCAACATCACATTACCCATTCAAATATTAAAATACATGCACATACAATAAGTTATTTCACCATCGATATATGCATTGCAGTATACAATTGTGTTGCAAACTACACGATATAACACCATAACACAATATTTACAAGATACACAGTACAGCTTCATCCCCGCGGTAAATCACACACTTGCAGTCGGCTACATGGGGAATAAAGTGTTCCGTTTACTGAGGCTCGGGTTTACTCGCGGGAGAAAGTTTGGGGAACAAGGAAGTGTATCAGCGTTTGTGTTTGTGCATGAAATGTATGGATTAACGGCATGGGATGAGTTGGGGAACGAAGTCGGCGGGTACCTCACCGAACGCTGAGATATGGGGAAACTCCGGTGAGTACAAAGTTTTTTGTAAATGTTTAGCGATACCAGGACTCCAAACGCCTGCCGGCTACGTGTGTGGGAGACCAAATTAGCGCGTGTGTGCAGGTGCCTTTGGGGAAACGCAATCAGTTTACATGGAGGGGCTAGGAGAGTTTGGCGTGTCTGTGAAAAGGAGGGGCTGCCTTTTCACAACATGCAAAATAACAAGCATGACGGGTACGTACATGTACACTAACATGTGCAATATGTTGCAATATGTACTTATTCTATTCTTATTCATATGTACACGAATAGTATTACTGGTGCATTATTAACACAGTGTTACATTACATTACATTACACTACACTTAGCTGACGCTCTTATCCAGAGCGACTTACAGATATTTACAGGGTTTCAGTTACAGTACCTGGAGCAGTGTGGGGTTTGATGCCTTGCTCAAGGGCATCTCAGCCATGGGTAGGGGTGGGATTTGAACCGGCAACTTTTCGATTGCAAGACCAAGTCCCTAACAGACCAAGTCCCTAACCGCTAGGCCACAGCTGCCCACAGTGTACATGTTATACATCTTGTAATCCAGTAATAAGTTCTAGTCTATATTCTTCAGGACTTCAAGACCTTTATTGTCATTAACAGTTGCCTGTACAGCTAAATGAAACAGCAAGGCCACAAAGGTGCAAGGTAAAAGTGTCAGTGTCAAAGTGTCAATCGAGGAAGCATTGTTGTAACAAAGGAAGGAAGGTTATACAAGGCACATAATAAATAATAAATAGCAAAAGGGAAAAAGGGCTCTGTACAGACGTAAATTATATTATTGCACTATGAGGTAGACATTGTACATTATGCTGTACATGTTGCACAGTGACAGGAGGAAGTATTGTCTGTGGACATAACCAACAGCTGCCCCTGAGAGACATACTTGAACATTAAAAAGGTGAGTCTGCGAATGGTATTGTTATAGAGCGAGCAAGAGAGAGACAGAGAGGGATGAATGCTTCTATTGTTGTGGCAAGCAGAGAGCTTTACATTTAAACCACAGCTTTGTTTGTGTGTGTGTGTGTGTGTGGGTGTATGTGTGTGTTGTCCACTTTGACATTTCAAAGCCCATTAAGTGTGTGTCTGATTCATGGCTAATGTACTTTCTGTGTCTGAGCTCCCTGGGAACAAATGGGCCGATCCATTTTTCAGCAGATGAAGCGATAGCCGTCCCCATAAGGGGCGTGCTTCTCCCCACAATAGAGGAGTCAGGGGTCTCTCTGCATGCCCATCAGCAGCCTCTTCACTCTGGAGAAAGAGGGCAGATCTTCCCCCCGCTGGTGCTTTCAATCTCTGACATTTACAACATGCCCTCGCGCACACTTAAAGGAACACATTTTAGCTCCCTTATCTTAGCGCGGGATGCAAGCTATTCATATTAAAAATGACACCGTACCGCAGGTCTATAAAAAGAGACAGCTTCACTTTTCATATCTCAGTGCCGACCAGCAGTTTGTCATCAGCAATGATTGTCGGAACAAGCAGCGTTTGACTTTCAGCTATTTGTATTTACAGCTTTGCAGTCAGCTCTTCATAAACATTGCACAAGCAACAGAATTGTTATTTTGTGAAGAACGTAGCCACACACTTAGGCAATGCTTCTTTTATACTGCTTAAATTCCAACATTTCGGCCCCATGGCCTTTGTTGGACATTGGCATTAAGCAGGATAAAAGAAGCAACGTGGAGTGTGCAGCTACATTCTTTTGAAGTTTGCAATCTGTCCAAGCCTGCACCTCACTGCGAGTGTGCAATCCCTTCCTAGCCTTTGATTTTGTGACGACCAGCCTGTTTGATTTGATGTGATTGGGATATCTTTGATGATCAGCACCTATTCAACTTGCCGTCATTCAAACATGATGGCAGATAGCTCAACTATCCGTTCTTGCTTTACAGTGACGTTTTTAATCATCCCAGCCTTTTCAACATACAGCATATCAAAGGGTTTGATGATGTGCAGGCTAGAGCAATATAACATTACAAATAAAGCCCGTCAGTCTTTCAATCAGGCCTTCATTTCTTTAAGGTTGTTTGTCCCTATCTCAGTCATGAATAGCATGATGATTGCCTTTAATATATCATCAAATGCTGGTACATTTGTCAATGTATTTGTGTGTGAGAGAGAGAGAGAGAGAGAGAGAGAGAGAGAGAGAGAGAGAGAGAGAGAGAGAGAGAGAGAGAGAGAGAGAGAGAGAGAGAGAGAGAAGAGAGAGAGAGAGAGAGAGAGAGAGAGAGAGAGAGAGAGAGAGAGAGAGGAGAGAGAGAGAGAGAGAGGAGAGAGAGAGATTGGAAAGAATAAGTATGCCTGTGTGTGGAGGATCTATTTTGCTAAAATGGTTTTATAATTTGATACATCATCCTGTACAAACATCCAATACAGAGTTGTCACCAAAGATGTGTTGAAATACTTAAGTATAACTTTTTCTAGTCCTTTTGTCACTTGTATTGTGTACAGTATGTCTGGTTGAAAAAAATAATTTTGATTGTGACCCAGATTTCCATATTTTTACATTTAGTTTTATCAGATTGTTACAGTGCCTTTTAGATGTCTGTGCTAGATTGGTTAGCCTGCTAGTTGGTAAGTTTCACTTCATGCAAAGCGTCTTCTGTAGAATTAAAGATCTTTGCTATTACTATGCCCTAAAAATTTACTCAGCAGCAACACCCTTAGATAACGTTCATTATTTCTAAAGACTAAGATGCAGACATACCTGATGAAAGAGAACTACACAAGGCTTTGGTGAGGATGGACTACAAAAACAGCTCTGCTCGGTTGTGTCTGCTGTCTGATGAATTATGGAAGGACCCCGGTGAGTGTGAGGCACCTTGGTAAAGTTTGCCTTCTCCATGCCTGATGAGCAGTCATTAGTGGATGGGGTTGTGTGTGGAGTGTGTACACACTGGGCCATGGCTGGGAGTGCCTCTGCATCTGATTCATCTCTTATTTCTCACTCCATAAAGCCAAGAGATTCAGGGCTTCAACCACTTCTGCTCACTTATGCACACACAGATGCACACAGACACAGACAAACACGATGCACACAGACACAGACAACACACACACACACACACACACACACACACACACACACACACACACACACACACACACACACGCGCACACACACACAAACACAAAGGAATTATTTACAGATCAAATGTATAGTTCAGGTCTGGTTTCAATTATGAAATACCTCCTGCATAAGAAAGAGGAATAAATCATGTAATTTCATGAATTCTAAGTAGCAGCTGTGGGCTTGCTTAGGATGAACTGCAAGGATGAAGTGTGCATAATTTAGTTTCAATTGGCAAAAAAATTACATGTATAGATCTTCAACTAGAGGTTTATTTTCAGTCAGTCAGGAATGCCTGAAGTCGTCAAAATCATTTGGGTTCTCATAGATTAGACTTCAAGGCTCCTTTTATTCAAAACGGTTGAATAGTGAGTCTTAATAATGTCAAAACTGGTATAAGCCTTAAGACTCCTCTCTTTGGTCCCTTGAAAGTTTTTATTCCTCAAAGTTTAGAGGAGAAGAAACCAAATTAAAGGAGACTTACTGTTAGTAGCGTTAACACCATGCTTATGCACAGCCCACAGTATTGCAGCTGCCGTTAAATTACATTACATTACATTACATTACACTTAGCAGGTGCTTTTATCCGAAGTGACTTACAAAAGGAGGACTTTTACAATGCAGTTGTTATCTCCCTTAAAGCAGAACTATGCAACTTTTTTGAGGTAATAAATCATCTTCATAAGTTGGTAGATGCTTAAATGAGTAATTAATTTTCTCAACCGCCCTCGCGGTCTGTGGGCAGAATAGCACGCTTGCAATATCTGCGTGGACTTTACGTACCTCGGTGGACGTGGCTACTTTCGTATTTGCTGTTTACTCTGAACTGTTGAGCTGAAAACACATGCGCAGTGAGGGGAAGGGAAAGCAGTCCATTTTTACGAGAGTGTCCATTTATTTGAAGACACTAGGGAGGTCCGTTGAGAAAAGCACTAAATGTTGCATAGTATCTCTTTCAAATCGCAATCATCTCGATGCAATTTAATAATTTCTCTATCCCATGCATGCATTTACTAAGACACTATACTGAAGAGCTTGCTTGATTTATTTCAGAGCTTGAGGAATCTGGCAACAGAATATTAGAGGCTACTGTATTTAGCTTAGCTCTGTTGTTATTTTGTGTACATCCCTGTGCAGGAAGTGGTGAAGTGGTGCTTCTGGGCGTGTGGAGAGCGGAGCAGCTATAGAGCGTGCTAAGAGTTTGCTGTGTCTGGTGTGCTTTACAGATGGATCTTGTGCATTGTATAACTGTCCTCAGTCTCTCTCTTTCTCTCTGTCTCTCTCTCTCCCTCTCTTTCTCTCTCTCTGTTATCATAATTTATCATGAATAAGTACATAGTTTATAGTACATAGCTTGTTGATGTTATTATCTGAAATGGTTAGATATTGGCTCAATAAAGAAGTTTTTAAATCTCTCTCCGCTCTATCTCTCATTGACTCACTCTGTCTGTCCCTGTCTCCCTCTCTCTTTCTCTCTCTGTCTCTCTCTCTCTCTCTCCATCTCTCACTAACCATCTCTTGCTCCTTCCTCCATCTGGTTGTGCCCCCTTGCTGGCAGGGCTGCTGATGGCCTTTAGGCCAGGGGCTCAGTGTCAGGGCTGCTGGTAGCCTCTACGCCAGGGGCTTAGTGTCAGGGCTGCTGAAGGATTCCAGGCCAAGGGCTCAGTGTCAGGCTTGCTGTGGTTCACACATTTGTTAAGTCTTTAACCCTGCTAGCAGCTCTCACCCTCAGTACTACAAACAAACAAACACACATGCACACACAGACATACGTGCACACACAGACACACACACACACACACACACACACACACACGCCAGACACATGCACGCATACATACGTGCAAACACACACGCACACACACACACACCAACGATTTCTCTCAGTAACGTATAAATACACCCCTCTCTCTCAACAACTCACACTCACACACACCCACCACCACAAACACACACATACACTCACGCACACCAGGCACATGCATGCATACATACACACACACACACTTCAACCATTTCTCTCTCATATAAACACACACAGCAAACACACACGTATGCACACGTACACATATACATATCACACTATCATCAGAGACTGCTGAATATGTTGAACTGAAGCAGGGAGAAATATGGGCAGTGATGAGTGGAGGGAACATGTTCATCTTTACATCTTTACATCTTTAATTTTCATAATTACACTCTAAATACCATTGTGACATTGTTCCCTCAGTAATGAGGCCAGCACTAGGAACCTAATGATCCTCCAGCTCCCACTCACCCTTTCACTACCTTTCCCCCATCACAGATGTTCTTAGACACACACACACACACACACACACACACACACACACACACACACACACACACACACACACACACACACACACACACACACACACAGGTGCATCTATCCTTATGGGGTACCAAAACCAATCTTAACCTGTCAAGAAAGCAATGTTGTGGCCCTTATTGTTTTATCACTAAAAAAACAGATTAGATTAGAAACATCAGATTAGTGGGAAACACAATTTGTTCCCCATAAATGACTCCTTGCCTGGTTTCCCTATCTTAGTGGGTAATGTGTAGTTGTACCAGAGCCACACACACACACACACACACACACACGCCCCTCAGACACTCCTACACCCACCCAGTTGATCAAGGACATTTCCTCCATTAAGGGCTGTGCTGTGGTGCCAGCCTTATGGGCCCAGATGGGGCGTGTGGTCTGTATTGGGGCCTCTCTACCTCTCCTCTCTACTCTCTCCTCATCTCTCCACCTCAACTCCCCCCCCTCCACTCTCCCCTCCCCCTCCACCCCCTCCACTCCCCCTCTCCTCCACCCTAACCCCTCCCCCTCCACCTCTCCACCTCAACTCCTCCCTCTCCACCTCTCCCCTACCCCTCCACCCCCTCCACTCCCCCTCTCCTCCACCCTAACTCCTCCCCCTTCACCTCTCCACCTCAACTCCTCCTCCACCTCTCTTCTCCCCACCTCTTCACCTGTCTACTCTCCACCTCTCCACCTCATCTCCTCCACCTCTCCACCTCATCTCCTCCACCTCTCCACCTCATCTCCTCCCCTCTCCTGTTGGTCCTACCCTCCTCTGCTTCACTCGCTCTCCACCTCTCTACTCCCCACCTCTCCACCTCTCTACTCCTCCCCCTCCACCTCTCCACCTCTCTACTCCCCACCTCTCCACCTCTCTACTCCCCACCTCTCCACCTCTCTACTCCCCACCTCCCCACCTCTCCACCTCTCTACTCCCCACCTCTCCACCTCTCTACTCCCCACCTCTCCTCCTCTTCTTGCACCTTTAACTCCCCCTCAAGCCCGCCCACAGTGATGGCTGGGCCTCTGGAAAAATCTAATTATTGGCCCCACCTCCCCACCAAAAAAAAAAACCCCTATGGTTTTCAACTGACTGCCCCCCCCTGGTGGCTGGGCCCCAGATAACTTTCATGTTTATCCCCCCTTGTGGGCGGTGCCTGCTCCACCTCTCCACCTCCCCCTCTCCACCTCCCCCTCTCCACCTCCCCCTCTCCCTCTCCACCTCCCCTCTCCACCTCTCCACCTCCCCTCCCCCTCTCCACCTCCCCCTCCCCCTCTCCCTGGTCTGTCCTGCTGGTCCTCTGTTGCCTGTCTCTCATCCCTCTGCTTCACCCTCGCTCAAACTCAAATTCAAAACAGCTTCATTGACATAACAAGAGCACGTGTGTTGTCAAAGCCTTTACAAGAAATAAATAGGTAATTAAAAGACAAGCAACTTAAAAAAAATTTAATACAACTTTACAAAAAATTATAATACAACTTAAATAATAAATAATAAAAACGTGGGAAATGACTAATGAAATGAAATTATTATTATTATTATTAATAATAATAATAATAATAATAATAATAATAATAATAATAATAATAATAATAATAATAATAATACAATGATTAGAAATGATTATACC